>JAKSZT010054515.1:5609447-6021255 GCA_026826555.1 Tolypeutes matacus
ATTATTGATATGGATATTTTAGTTTCTTCTGTAAAGTAACAGCACTATTTAAAATAAAAAATCAGGGGGTTGGATGTGGCTTAACTGGTTGGGTGTCCGTCTCCCATATGGAGGGACCCGGGTTCGATCCGTAAAAAAAAAATAAAAATAAAAATAAAATAAAAAATCATGTTCTTAAAACTCATCTTTGCATCTTTGCATGGCTCAAAACTTCTGATATTTAAGTACATGAACTTCAAGTGGGTTTTATGTAAACTTCACAGCTGACTGGTCAGTTTTCGATCTTTGAATACTCTTGGAATGATTTGTCTTATAACCCTGTTCCGTATTGTACAGGCTTTTCCTGCCACCATTTATGTCGTCGATGCAATAGTAAATATTCTCAACACATGCTTTTCTTCTCCAAATAGTGACCAATATTAATAGAAGTAATACCTAACCTTCAGACGTCCCATATGGAGAGATTAATAGCAAGTGTTTTGATTTGTAAACTGTAAGAAAACAAAGAATCAGAAAATGTCTTAAATAGAAATACTATTATAAGTGACAAGTGACTTGAATTTTCTCAAGTAGGAGGGTTGAGGAGAGGAGTGAAAAGGAAGGTGGTATTATTTGCAAATATACAGCTTTTTTTCCCCCCCCGGGCAATCAGTAGGAAACAATATATTTAATACCACATGCTAAACATTTTATACTACCAACTGTCAGATACATTTTAAATTCCTGAGCATTGTACGCAAAATTTACTGCATATTTCTCAAATTTCCTTCAATGAAAATTCAAGTGACTTGGGAAATTGTGTCAGGGTAACCAGATATTTTTCATTTAGTCTGGGTCAAATATACATTAAACAAACAATTCAAGCATATCCATCTGAGATATCACCTCCTCTAGTTTTCTTGAAGTGTCACCTTCATGGTTGTCTGTTATGATGCTGAAGGTTTTTGTGTTCAAGAGGAAAGGTGGTAGCAGAGCATAGGATTTTCTGAAGTGCTTTCCCCCCTCATTCTGCTCCTGCTGCTCCTGTTTCAAGGGAGCTGGCAGCTAGCTACCTTTTAGTTCCAAGATAGCTTAGGAAAACCTGCTCCATAAGCATGTTAATTTTCTTCCCTTTAGAAAAAGCTTTCTAAACTCATGAGCTATTGCAAAGTTTAAATTGAACTAAATCGAAAAATTGCTAAATTGAAAAAAAAAAAAAGTATGACAGAGCTTCTGGTGAGTGGGAACACATCTGCCACACAATTGTGACATCCTCCAGCTCATTGCTCTCAGAGGAAGGGTTTAGTATGCATCTAGTTTGGAGCACCACAGGTAAAGTTTTAATTACTGATTTGTTTGTTAACTTGACCTGTGGCTCATGTAAGAGTGGTCTAGTCCCATTTTTTGCTTTTCCCTGTGGAAACTCCTCTTCCAAAAGACGTCTTCAGATTAACAACGCATGGCCTCTTGCTGCTTTCTATTGTTCATTTGTTTGGTTCTTCATTTTCCTTTCAGAAGTGTGTTGATGGTAGTTGCTGAACGGTTTAAGATCATACCTGAGTTTTAAATTTTATTCTCTGCACAATGATCATACCTATGAGTTCAATATAAGTGTGTGTTTGTGGATGTCAGCAGTGAAGAATCAATCATTGGGTGCCATTTGGAGGATTCAGAGCAGAATAAGTCCTATCTTGACAAACAGATACACACAATAGTATATTTGGAGGTGGATGGTGAGTTGGCATGGCCAGCAAATAAGGCGGAAGGACAGCATGAGCGATACAGCAGGCAGCCTCTAACACAAGCAAAGGGCAAGTTCACCTTGCACTTGAGAAGGATAAATTCATCTGGGTCCTAAGAAGCACTAGAATCTCCTGCAGGAAGTCACTGCAGGAAAGAGAAGGGAGTAAAGGATCGAACATATCAGCCAGGATTATTGTCACTATCTTTGCAACTGTCATCATTTCACTTTTGAGAAATGTTTCAAAGGAAATTTTATTCCTTTTTCCTTCAGAAAATTCAAATATATAGACAGATAGGTTATCAGAAATTGAATGAGATTTACATTTTTAGGAAAATTACTGGTTTGCAGAGGATGCCTTGATAAATGCTAATGATTTTCTTTTTTTGATTAATGAAACATTTTAATTTTTCCAAAATGAACTATAATCAGTGTAAGAAACTAAAATTCTGCTGCATTAAGATAAATTAATATTCTTGATTATAAAGCAGTGTTTGAGTCCCCAAACAGATCAAGAAAGTATGAAAACTAATGAGATTTTAGTGGACCTTTAATGTTGTTTTCTGACTTTCTCCCATAAACAGAGGAAAATTTCACATCAATTTCCTCTGTGCTATTAAAATATTTTCTTATTGTCTCAATACCCCAGTTACCCCAACTTTTCAGCTGGATCCCTGTTGCTGGATCCGTTGATTCCTTACACCTGCAAGGTCAAGACAGACCATCCGTCTATCCAGTCATCCATCCATCCAGTCACCATACCAGGAGGGTGATGCATTCTGACTCCATGTGGAGAAGAAAGGGAAGCTTGTACTTGACACCCTCTCAGACCTTGCCCTATATTTTTCTTCTTTGGCTTCTTCTTATATGTATCCTCTTATTATAATGAAACTATATTCATAAATATATCACTTTCATGTTTTCTGTGAGTCATTCTCTCATATGACTGGACCCAAGGGAGTTATGGGAACCCCCCAAATTTGTAGCCAGTTGGTCAGAAGTGTGGGTGGCCTGGGCACCCAAATTTGTAACTTGTATGCAAAGAGCAATCTTGTAGAGAATTTCCCTTAACCTGAGGAAGCTGGACTAATTTTGTATAGTTAGAAATGATTTGAATTAATTACTGCAGTCTTTGTAGTTGGTGTCACAAGTTTTTGCACTTTCACTACCCTAAGTCAACTACTTCTTGCCACACTACTTACACAACTATTCTGTAGTAGCAAGCCTCCAAGTTGGTCCCCAAGAATCTCCACCTTGTGTAGTTTCCGCCCATGTTGTGTCGAAGCTCATCTGTGTGACTAATAGAATCTAGCAGAAGTGATGATATATCCTTTCCTAGATTAGGTTGAAAAGGACACCACTTCTCTCAGGCTCAGGTGCCCAGCTTTCTTCCTGATTTCAGCTGTAAGGAATCAGGCATAAGGCTCATCTCTCCTGGGGCTTCAGCTCCTGAGCCTCTCCTTTCTGTCACATGGCTGGGTCAAATGGACAGAGTTCTCTTTTCTGGTATGTCTCCTTCTATTTTTTTTATCAGAACCAGCAAGAGGGCAGAGACTCAACCTTAGTCATGCCTCACAGACATAGTCCAATTGAAAAGGTTGCTCACCCCCACAAGAGTGGACCGATCCACAGACATAATCTTTCTCTTTCTAGGAGTCATAAAATAATTTCAAACTGCTACATTATCAGATCTTCCGTTTATCCCACTCATGGTTTTCCTTAATCCCTGTTCTCCATCCTTAAGGCCCTCAAACTTGTCTCCCTCCAGTAATTGATTTGGTTAATATTGCAATATATTACTGATATATTAATCTACCTCACATACATATACAGGCATGAGAATGCATTTAAAAAAAAATAATGGGAAATATCCTCAAATCTTTTCAATACTTGGAAATTAATTTCACTTTCCCAGAGGGGGTAATGGAAAGCCACCGTGCTTGTTAATGCCTAAACTTGGAAAGGCACACACGTTCTATGAGCCTAAACAAGCCATGGTCATATTCATCATCATTGTGTGTGTGTGTGAGTGTGTATGTGTGTGGTGGGAATTAATATTTGATGAACAATAATAAAATCAACCATATTAGCTGAATTCACATTTCAAAATGTTGGTTGAAAAGGGATGAGAAATTGCAGACATTATTATATTTCTCTTTTCTCATCACCCTTCTTAGTATATTCTCTTTCTCCATTCTTTTTATCCCTCAGATTAATGCTTTTAATAACTGCCTGAAGCTATGCACATCATTTTTCTTGCATAATCCATTTGATATTGAATTATATTTCTTTTGTGATTTAAGTAGCTTATTATAACTAGTCATTTTGAATCATAAAATACATAAACTATTTTGTGTTCTTATATGATACTAGCTTTCATTTTCCTACAGTTTATTCCTTTTCACCACAACTGAAAATAAAAAGCAACTTATCTTTTTCAATTTAACTCTCCAAATTTAGAGTAATTTGCAAGTAATTATTGATATAGTAGTTGGAGTCACATACTGATGCAGATATGAAAATCTATCTTGATATAAAAAGAATAATCTAAAAATAAGCTATGGTCTTATTGGGAAATTAAATTTACTTCTTTAAATAAAATGTACTTCTGGCTTAGATTTTTCCTAATAAATAAGACAAAAGTCCCTCAAGTAGAGTTGGGAGAACTATTTAAATTTATATGTCCTGGACATGAACTGAATTCTTAGAGATTAAATAACTTGCCCAGAGGCAAGTAACAAAGCAAAATTCAAACCCAGCATTTTAACTCCAGATTCTACTATTACCATACAGTATATTGTGTGCCTCCCTCCTGCTCCATTTCTCCCCTCCCTTCCTCCTTATCCATTAATTCTTTCCCACTTTCTTTCTTTTTTCCTTTGCTGTTCCTCTACTTTTTTATTTTTACAACTCTTATTGTCTACTATAGAAGCTTTTTAAGAAACATTAAAAGAGAAAATATATTTTATGTCAAAAAGATAGGATAATATCTCTAAATATATTACACTACAATAAGTCATCAATAATTGAATGTTAATTGGTTCTTCACATTATCTTCCTCCACGAGATCACAGGCATGGGGGTGATAGCAGAAAGTTCTAGAATGGGAAAGAGACGGAGGTAAGAAAATTGGGGGTAAGACTATGCCAAATAAAAATTCCATCTATCTTATTATTTTTTGCCCTGGTTTCCCAAGCATGTATTCTTTTATTGCATGAAGATAATTTCACCATGGTACTGTGTTTTGAAAAATACTTCTTTGCCAGTGAGTGATTCCTGGGAATTTTAATTAGACTGATCTCCCGCAATCCAGCACATAACAGTCACCAGGATTGCTGTGCATACAGCATTGCACAGTGTCATGTTTCTGCAGCTGCACAAGTCTTGTATAAATTGCTCCTGGAGTGACCTGGCTTCACCGATGACAAGTCCACAAGGTGTTGGAGAAGCCACCACAATGCTGAAATTCCTGCTGAAGCTATCGCCTTTGGATTTCGAAGTCAACTGAACTGGAAGGACGACAATGACTGACTGAAGATTGTGTCAGTCCCCGGCAAATAGTTACCTTGGGAAGACAAGTGTCTCTGGGGAGCTAAGAAGGCAGTTGAATTGTCCTCCTGTGCGCCAGACCATGGCTGTGTTCAGAACCCTGAGTGTACAATGTGTAACCAGTGCTTTAGCATAGCACATTGTGCAAAGAGCCACACAGAGGGTCATTCTGGGGCTTAGCGTCCCAATGCCCAGAGTAATTAACTCCACATGCCATAGCTGAGTGCTACAACTGCGTTCAAGTGAGGTGATGAGGTGGCCAGCCCAGAAGGCTATGGTTGCTTGAGTTCTTTATTATAAACACCATGAGAAAAGTAATAGTTTTCGCTACATGGCATTGCACTGCTTCCACTCAGGAAATGAATTTTTATGTGTTGGATCTCTTATGAATTCTGTGTGATTTTTGTCCCAGGAGTGTAAGAAAAACTGCTCTTTTTGTACTACTAAGTGATGCAATGTGTAGTCTAAACAGATGGAAACAGCTTGACTTTAGCATAAGTGTTAGAATATGCAGTTTAAGTGTAGAATTCCACAAGGTACAACTATCAGAAAGTCTGTATAATTTAAAAAACCTATTGCGTTTATATTGACATAAGGATTAAGGCATCATTGCATGACATTTTATTTTTTTTAGTAATTTTTGTGTGAAATTAGTAGAGAATTTCAAAATATTTGCTTCCCCAAAAAGATAAAATGTGAGAAGGAATTAAAATAGCAATTAGTACAAAGTAAGTGTTCATTAATCATTAGCTACAATTATTGTTACTAATGTTAATTGAGTTTTATTTAACGATCCAAGCAAAGAACAATAATACATTAGGTATACTGTTACTAGATCTCAAGAACTTTCTAATATGATATACCCTGATAAGCCATCTTGCCACAGAATAAAAATCTTAAAATATTTGCTGAATAATCACTTCTTTCCTTTGGATTTGTCTTGGTTAATGTTATTATTTTCATGTTTATCATCCATACTTTTATTTTTAAGAAACACCTAGAAAAGACAAAGCTCCTATGCATTCTTAAATGCAATTTTAGAATGATACTGTTGAACTGTATACATGTATAAAAATGAGTGTCAGCAATACGCAACAGGATTGACTAAATGGTGAAAACTATGAAGTGGCAAAGTTCAACTCTGGCCCTTTTGCTTTGCTGTTCTGTACCCTTTCCCATGCTTTATCCACTCTGCCATTTTTATTGATTCATTCCCTACAAAACCCCTAGTGTTTAGAATTACTGGGCTATCCTCTATAGTTCATGCCAACAAGAGAAAAGTCTGGTAAAACGAACAGTTTCTGAAGTGTTAGAAATTTAATGTACTGTTCTCCACAGGATTATTTACAATTTAAAAGAGGACTTGCAGAATCAGGAAGTGTTTTACACAGAAGAGGTTAATCCTAGCATCAGTGGCAGTCAGTGGATGAGTTTCATACTCTCTTCAAATTATGTTATGCAAATCATCTGCTATTTCACCTTTAGGAAAGATTGACCCTTATACCAATGCTGTAAGGTGAGTTTAATTTGGGTACTTTGTAATGATACATTTTCATTTGCTCAGTCTATTTATTCTTTTAGAGTATTTTTTTAACTACAAATATGATTTGAAGCAGTCAGTACATCCCTGCAGGACCTTGAATTACAACCGGAGAACACTTTGAGCCTATGAATTCCAGTTTATTTCAGAGCTTATTAAACTTGATTTATGTTATTAGTTATACGTTAGACATTGTGTGAGTATGCTGATTCATAATTTAACAGTGCCCTGTCATAAAAGTAGCTAGATGATGTCAAAAAATCCTAATTACTCATTCCATTTATTTGGACATTTTATTTCAAATGAATAATTATTCACTCAAATTTCAGAATAGTGAAATTTCGGTAGAGTAAATTAAGCAAAACATTACTCCTCATAGTATTATGTCTTATTCTGATTGTTAATGATCACTTTCGAAATGAAGATAAGTGGTAGGGAATGGGATAAGTAGTGGGTATGGTGGCTCTGGGGCTAAGAACTTCCTTTACGCCTATGAGGTAAGAACGACACCATAGATAAATTATTACATATCCATTGCTTTCCATTTTGAGCTACTAGTTTAATTTAAGAAAACCATATTAAAATACCAATAATATTATATTTCATAATGTTAACCTACTATTAAGAGTTTTGCATGTTGGAACCACATGGTTACCAGAAACCTCATTGAGCCTACTACAACATGGAGTACCTCCTCTCCCTCTTTAAGCCCATGGTCTGTGGATTATTTTGATCCAGACTCTGTGTTCATTTGCTTATGACAATAGCCCTTCTTGAAAACAAAGCAATAACCAATCAAATAACAAAGAGTGTATATGACCATGAATTCTAATTCTCAGAGTCAAGGATGCCTGAAGGGTAGAAAACCAAAAAAAGGGCAACATTCTGGGAAGCTGAGGCTGAGATTTTATACAACTCAAGTCCTGTTAAGAAAAGAATAGCTCAGCCAAGACACAAACATAGGCAATCGTCTGTTTTAAGAGTTTATTGTTTTTTTTTTCTCTAAAAATGTGTGTGATTTTAATGTTCCTAAAGGAGTGCATAATAAATTACGTTTTGTTCACTAAAATAATAAACAGAATAGTAAACAAGTTTTCAATGATTGTACATTGATTCAAATATATATGTTTTAATTCATTCCAATTCCTTCCATGTTTTAGAATATTTTGTTTTTCATCATGTTTATTGGTTATCTGGAAGCTCCTTTCCCTTTGTTGCCTTGGTTAATTGAAAGGTGCTTGTATATTAAATGCCAAGTAAATCTTTAGCACCAAATACATTGAAATATAGTTTTCATTAGAACATTGTAGTTTTTCAGATATCAATGCATTTGTATACAGAATACCCTTTGCAAAAAATAAAATAAAAAGAAAATTTCATTCCTTATCACATTTCTAATTACCTTTGAAGCATCAGTGATGGAGTAAATACTTGAGTTGTCCTGGATTTCTGTGCCTAAAAATATTGGTGTTTTAAATCAGTCCTCTCAGTGGTGTGGGTACATGTATATGGATAATATTATTTTTAACTTTTAATAACTTATTTCAGACATTTCACAAAATAGTTTTTAAAAAATATCCATATATTTTTGTTTACAGATTATATCAATTTAATCTGTAATGACTGCTACTGGCAAAAGAGTCAGACACATTTCAGTACAAGTTCTTCTCTAAGGGAGTTCTGCGGAAATAATGTTATTTATACTTACATATTAGTTCCCATTGGCCAATATATTCTATGCTATCGATCTATATTTCATTTTACTGCTTTCCCTACAGAGGAAATCCAATATTAGAAATTTGTAGTATAATACAAAACTAATAGTATGATGTTCTTTTTGCCATATACTGGGAATGAAATTTGTGTAGCCCCACCATACCACCTAATATATATCACATATGCCTTCTAAGTAGATGTTTTATTTGGAATGTCTTCTTAGTGGATCATAACTATGAGGTTTCTATTAAATATTTGCAACTCAGCTCTTTATATGCTTTCTTATAAAATACAGTATAAATAATTGAAATTAAATTTTGTTTGAGAAGTTGCAGTATACCACTGACATATAAATATCTTATAATTTTTCATTATAGAGTAGTTTGACCAATGTAGTTCTGGATGACTTAATATTAGTAATCTAATTTATTCTAGATTGTAAAAATATATTTCAAATGTGCCTACTACAATTTAAGAGAATCTGGCTAAGCGTTAAAATCCTATATTTAGGGGAGTGTCTTAGTTATGAGAAGCTACTTTTCTTTAGGGTTTGATAAAATGCTCAAGGTTTTAGGTTTTTACACCAATCAGAATATTGGATTACCTAAGAATTTGTCACTTGAATATCATACTTTGCCTCCAACATATGCGTTCATTAAATCTACATTTAACATTTGCTATAAGAGCAATAGCAGACCACAGATTCAGTTTCTTTTGCATTGAAAATAAAAATCTTAGATTTATATGAACTTTTCCCCCATAAATACCTTTGGCTTGCCTTGGCATTTATGCAGCAGCAGGAGACCATTATCCAGTGACACATTCTATCCCACTGACATTATCACTCAAAGATGGTCGATTTCATTTTCAGGAAGGTCCCAGAGAGCCAGAGACAAGTTATAATCAATCACACAACCAAAACTGCTAGCAGTCACATTACTTTCAAAAAGAAAAAGTAAGGAAAACATAAATGTACTAATGCATATTTAAATTTCATACTTAGCTCCTAAAGAACTGATGAATTGTAGCAAATCTTCACATTAATAATCTTTTTGTTTAATCCAACCTGCTTTTCCCTTGGCATATATAAATATCAAAATTAGTTTAAATGTTTTGCTGTGTGGTGGTAGGATACAACCTTATCAGGTGGTATGTGGAAGGTTGAAGTAGTTGTATAGACCAGATAATACATGACCTGAAATATGTGGGGAGTTCTGAAGTTAGTCAAGTAAAGCTAGATATGGATCACACTAGGCTTAGGGGGATACTTAAAGTTAAGCAGAATGCAGGTCACGGCAAAAGGCATGTATTGGGGGTGAATTAAATCACCACTAGGATCAAATAAGGCTGAAGCAAAGAAGTAAGTAAGGAATAGAGACCAGGCCTCTGTATAAGAAATTGCTAACAGAAAGAGACAGACTGGCTCTCTGGAGAGGTTTTAGGGAGGAATTTCCCAGGACTTATGAGAATTTCTACATAACAGGCTTTTGAATCACTCAGTAGATTAAAACTCTCTATCTCTTTCTTATTGTGAGAGGAGCCATATTCCTATGCATCAGTTCAAGTTTTGGGAGAGCCTTGAAATTAACTTTCTTTCCCAAAATGATTTTTACTTTATCTATTGGAAGTTGGAATCATGTCTGATATGGCACTCCACTGGGCTGTCCATGGCATGTGGTGAAACAGCAAGCTTAAGGCTTAGGCACTCTTTATGGATGAGGAGGGTTAGAAGTTCCTTAAATTGCCTAAAGCAAGTCTGAATGCCTCAGACATTTAACCAGTAAGGAAACTGAGATTCAGCAAACAAACAAACAAACAAATAAAAAATGACAAAAAAATCGACCTCCTTATGCCAGGTCTGAGCTCATGCCTGGCTTCCTGATAGTTACTTTGTCAAATGATCTCTCCATGTAGCCTATCTTACTAGATCCAGGACATAAGTGTGGCTAGTAACAGTACACTTTACATAGGTTTTATGGAATTCAATGGTGAAAACATTTAGTGTGCAATAGCTATCTTCCCCTTTGGATACTCAGCTTGGTTAGCTTAATAAAGAATTGAATTATCTATTTTTTACATCAACTGTAGCAAATGTACTATCCACATGTAAAATGCTATTAATAGGGAAGAGGGAAAAAGAGGGAAGATGTTGGGTAAATAAGAATCCCTTATATTCTATAGGTGACTTTTCTGTAACCTAAAGCTTCTTTGAAGAGAAAATAAAAAAAATAAGATACGGGGGAATATACGTAAGAAAATGTCACTGTACATACAAGACAACAGACCTTACAGTGATGAAAGACATAATGTCAAAAAACTTTTTTTTATTATTTCAAATTTTTTCAAAATTTTTTGTATTTTATTTGCTATTTTAAAAACTATCATTATTATTTCATTTTCTTATTAATTTTATTTGGTTATTGTGTTGGTTTCATTTTTGAAGAAGTTTTGGATCACAGAAGGGTCACAACTGTGACAGGGGAGGATCATTGGTACAGGTTCTCAATAATGGGGGATTCATGGGAGGAGATTCACCTGGGGCATACTGCTAAGTCGTATGAATGTGTTCAAGTATTCATGGGGTATTGTCACAGTAGGTGGAGATCCATACAATAACTGAAAGAATATTGAATTCCCATCATGGGGAGCTCTGCCACATCTCTAATGGGACAGCAGGAATTCCCCGAGTACAGTGGCAGTGCTTAGTGAAGGAGGGTGGACCATTGCAATAAGCCCTTGATATTGATGACTGTACTTATGAACCTTTCTTTTGAAATTGAAACTTAGCCTAGTATTATATGTTCCCTAAGAGTACCTCTTGAGAGCCTTTGTTGCTTACATGTGGCCTCCCTCTAAGCCAAACTCAACATATAAATGCATTACCTTCCCCCTGGTGTGGGACATGACTCCAGAGATGAGCCTCTCTGGCACCAAGGGATTATTACCAAGTGCCAACTAACAATGCACTGGAAAAAGACCTTCACGAAAAAGGGAAAAGGGTAAAGGCAAATGAGTTTTTATGGCTAAGAAATTTCAAAGTGAGTCGGGAGGTCATTCCAGAGGTTGTTTATGCTTGTCTCAGCAGGATCTCATTAACTGCCACTGTAAACAGTGCCTCAAACAGTGGGGCTCCTGAGGGCTCTAGAGGCATCTGGACACTAGAGGCAGGGCAGACAGCTCAGTAGTTTGGCACCCTGCCAGTGGGTCTTACTTTGGAATTTACACTTCTCAGTGTGACAGAGTTAGACTCATTTGTGGTTTCCCTCCACATGGCTCTTCTGCCTCTTCTATTTGAAGCTATGGTTAGTACTAGAGTTGATAGGTGCATGTCCAAGAGACTTAAATCTTTGGGCTATCCATGTGCCAGTTAGGCCTGAATCTCTACAGAGTTGCAATACCTACTCGCCAGTTCATTGGACTCACCCAGGACAACTAACAAGGTGATGATGATGGACAATGTCTATCCCAAGGAACAGAGAGGGTCTGCAACTGCAAGCAAGATAGTTCCATTCATATGCCCCTTGGGATCTAAGCCCCTTCTCAATTAGAGGTGAAGTGTGCATCACTATCCCGGAATCCTCAGAACTGAGGAATGAATGACAGATTAGAGTAGATTTACTGTTATTCCACTATAGACTTATTGTTATTCTAGCAATGGAAGAAGTTTTATCATTGATGTGGAGGCAGTGGCCGCCAGAGGTTCTGAGAGGAAGGAGAGGGAAAAACAGATGTAATATGGGGGCATTTTCATGACATTGAGATTGTCTTGAATGATGTTGTAATGATGGATACAGGCCATTAGATATTTTGTCATTTGTCATAACTTACAAATTTGTGTGGGACAGAGTGTAAACTATAATGTAAACTACAATCCACACTTAGTGGCAATGCGCCAGTACATGTTCATCAATTGTAACAAATGTATTACACTAATGAAGGATGTTGTTAATGTGAGAAACTGTGGGAGGGCTAGGGAATGGAGAATATGGGAATCCCCTATATTTTTTATGTAACATCCATGTAATTGAAAGTGTTTAAAAATAAAAATAAAAAAGTATTTTAAAAAAGAATTGAATTATCACAAAGTCCTTCCATTGTTATACACATCACTGTGAAATGTTCAAAGTATCAGACAATATTGCTATGTTCTACATAATTTTAATCATCCTCTAAAGAGCTCCCAAATAGTTTATAGAGTTAGCAATATTTACCAATAAAATAAAATACAAGTGTATGTGTGTGTGTGTGTGTGTGTATATATATAACATTGAGATATTAAATTTCTTGGGCAATTTGTCTAAACTTTCTGGATCTCATTTTCTTAATTTTTCTTAATATATAAAATATAGGAGAATGGGGTGGAGGGGTGAATGGGGATAGAGTACTGGTCTCTAGTACTTGATTTCCTTGTTCAAATCCTGGCTTGTCATTTATTGGGTGTGTGTCCTCTAGTGATTTTCCTGTGCACTAATCTTTTTGTCTATAAAATGGAGTTAATAATGGTATTTAGCTCATAGAATTGTACTGAAAATTAAATGAGTTAATATATGACAAACACTTAAAACAGTGTCTGCCCATAATAAGTACTTTATTGGATTTCAAAATTATTATTGTAGTTAATTCTAATATACATCCTAGATATATAATTTGACACTTCTAAAAATATATCCTCTATAATGTTTTTTTTCTTTGAAAATCTAAATTTAATAATATTTAGAAGCTATTATTTTTATTTTTTAGAACCATAAAAGTAATTTCCTCCTGGTTTATATAAAAATTTATAACATGCTACCTGGTCATAAATTTTAAATTCGTGATTCCCAACTTTAGAACCAGCCAGTACACCTCTTGAATATTTGACACTCTTCTGTCAGTAATATTGGCACTCTAGAGCAGAGATGCTCAGTGAAGATAAATGGGGCTTAAGACTTCTTATGAAGGCATTGTTTGGAGAAGTCTCACAGATAACTCTGATATACCTCTTTACAATCCAATTGGTCCACATGCCACCATCTCTAGATGAGAATTGTTGGTCTAGATCTATTGCAATAACCAGTATGAGCTGTATATGTCCAAGTTATCTCCTCAACTAATAAAAATTATAAACATGCAATGAATAGATATGATGCATCTTTCCTCTTCCTTTCAATAATGTGGGGAGCAGGTGGAGAAGAAGCCACTGAAAGTACCTGCTTCACATGAAACAGTGACTTTGGAATATACATGACCATGTGATATACCAGTATCCAAAATCCCTGTCAGCTAGGTGATCCCAGCATATCCATGCTTAGTCAATATATATCTTATAATAATACCTTTTGATTTATATTTAATTTCATTATATGAGTGCTCTGGTTTGCCTAAGCCCTATGACAATGTCACAAGTCATTTATCTATTATTTTACACCTTGTTGGGCAACTGGCCAGCATCAATCATCCAAGTATTAATAGAGCAACTACATGAAACAAGGCACTACAGAAAACACTAGATACTCAGCTATAAAAAGACAACTTGTCTCTCTTAAAGAACACACAGTCTTACTTGTGTGACAGGCAAGTTAAGAAGCAATTAAAATGCATTGTATTAAGTGCTATGATCTGAACAAATAGAGGGTACTTAGAAAATACCTAAGAGATGCACCTAATTCACCATGTGAGAGGGGGTTAGTAAATGATTCAGAAATGCCTTTTAGAGAATAGTTAGCAATTTAGTAGAATATGGAGTGAAGTATGATGAGGGATGAGACCCTAGAGGCAATATCATAAAGGGTTTTGAAAGTCACGCATGATTAGTAGTTGTGAAACTGTCCCAAGGGGCTATAAGGAAGCACCTAGAGATTTAATAGGGTGAATGGCATAATCAGATTTGCATTTTAGAAGTATGACTCTAGTTTTAATGGGGAGATTGAAGAGGGAGAGATTACAGACAGGAACATTTATTAGAAAATTAGTTAGTCGTGGGCAGAAACCACAAATTGGTGGCCTAATCTGAAGGTGCTGGTGGTGATTAATGAATGAAACCCAGAAATATTTTAAAAAGCAGAGCTGATGGGACTTACGGAAGAAGAGAAGTTAAATGGAACATGTAGATCTCATGCTTGTATGACTGAATGAAAGCTAGAGCCATTACTGAAATAGGGGACATAGGAGACAGAGCAGGCTTGTGTGGGAAGTTGAACATTCAGTTTTGAAATGTGTTAACATGCTGTGGCAGATTGAGTTGTGTACCCAAGTTTGGACATGTTCTTGGCCATTGTCTGCATTCTGGTGGGTGTGGACCCATTGTAATTATTTAAGATATTACTTCAGTTAAGAAGTAGCCCACCTGAATCAAGTTGTGCTTTAATCTGAATTACTGAAGTCTTTTATAAATAGAGTGAATGAAGTCAAACAGAAGGAAGCCATGGGGAGAATCTAGAAGCTTGAAGCCATTGACACCCAGAAGAGGAAGGAAAACATGCTTTCATGTGCATTGGCATGTGACAGAAAAGCCAAGGGCCAAGGATCGCCGGCAGCCAGCCTCAAAATGCCCCAGTCTTCTGGGAGAAAACATCGTCTTGCTGACACAGTGATTTTAGACTTTTTTCTAGTCTCACAACCATGAGCCAATAAATTCTCATCGTTTAAACCAACCCACTGTATTGTATTTGTTTTAATAGCTAGGAAACTGAAACAGGTGCCTCCAAAGAATAGAAGGGAAGCTATTTTAATAGAGCTGAATATACAGATCTGGAGCAAAAGAGAAATGTATGAAGTGGAAACATAGATTTGGGAATTAGGAGACAGATGGTAAGTGAAGTGTTGGACTAGATGACATCAGTCCTCAGAAACCAGACATTTTAAGGAATGAGCAGAAGAGGATCCTGTGAAAAACAATGAGAGGATGCAGGTAGAAAAGGCCACATCTGGAGAGTATAGTGTCATGACAAAAAAGAATGTTTCATATAAGGTAAATGTCCATTACACTTAGTATCAAGTTTGTTGATGATCTTAGCAATGGCAGTTTTAGTGGAATGCTGGTAAAAGGCAAGATTACAGAGTTTAAGGAGTGAATGCAATACAAGGAAGTGAAAACATTGAGTGTAGCAGACACTTTAAAAATCTTTGGCTAAGAAGGAGAGGGGAAAATAAAAAGATAGAAAGAGGAACACATTGGGTGGAGGGAGTGTAACAGGTTGAATTATGTACCCCCCAAAACACATGTTCTTAATTTACATTTCTGTGGGTGTGAACCCATGGTAAATAGGATCTCTTGAAGATGTTATTTTTAATTAAGGTGTGGCCCAACTGAATGAGGGAGGGCCTTAATCTGGATTACTGGGATCCTTTATAAGCAGAAGAAACTCAGACAGTCAGAGAAGGCCATGGGCAGGAACTCGGAAGAGAAAGGAGTGGACATCTCCACGTGATGAGAAAGCCAAGAAATCCAAGGATTGCTGGGAACAGGAAGGAGAACTTTATTGACAGACAGGAAGCAAGTCTTCTAGCTTCTGAAACCATGAACCAACAAATTCCTGTTTTAAAGCCAATCCATTGTGCAGTATTTATCATAGCAGAGGGAAACTAAAATAGGGAGAGAGAGGAAAAATTAAGAAAAGAGGCTTATGTATGTTAAATGTGATATGAAGAAAACTAGAAATTGAGATGTTTATGATACAGGAGAAAGAAGGGCTATTAATGGTAACAAAGTCCTTATAGAGGAAAGAAGGAAATAGAAGCTTTAACTCAATAGAGAAATTCACTTTAGACAGGAAAATAACTTTAACAAAAAGGGTGAAGACATGATGAATATACATGCAGGAAAATGGTAGGCATGGTGATAGGAAGTAGAGGGAGTCTGTTACTGAGGGTGCCAATTTCTTTGTGTAGGAGAGTGTGCTATTGACTCTGAGGCTGCAAGAGATGATAGAGTAGGAGTGGCTTATATGCCCCAGGTTGTGACCCATTGCTACAAAGAAGAATCTGTTTTTTGTATAGTAGATGCACTTTATCAGGGGACCTGAGAAGCTTGTGGTCCTGAGCTCTTGTAGACCTTCGTTTAGGGGCCTGGCTTTGAGATCCACTTCTTTAGGAAATGCTTTATTCCAACTAAACTTTGAGTTTTGGCGTAAGGGATAGATTAAAGGATGCCTTTCCAAATGGAGGAGTTACTGATTTCATATCTAACTGTGTATCCTCTATCTATGCACCCATCCATCTATCCTCTATCTCAGAGAATATAGAAAAAGAAAATTCAACAACTGCTTTTATAATTGCATTTGATTTTATTAGTTTCAATACCTTTTCACTAAACTCGAATTCACACCAATGCCATTTTCCATAACTGAAACAGTGCAGAATCAACACAATATTTTGATGTTTCTTTTGCTATCTCCCTTCTCTTGCGGAATAGAATGTTATCATTATTAACTGATTGCAAGTTACGGTTTGAGATGACAATGATCTAACTAATTTGTTTTCAGAACAAAACAATTTTCTAAGCAGTGTTATGGAGTTTTAGGTTCATCATATGTTTTAGGGAAACGTATTTTTCCATGATCAGGAAAAAAGATTATTCAAAACTTGTTTTAACTGCTTTTCATTAAACTGTAACTGAGTTTCATTGAGCTAAATTGGGAAATTTTCCAATCTAAGTGTATTTTAGGCTAGTGCCAAGACTAATTCAATTGCTTCTTTTTTAGATTCATAGGTTTCATAAAAAGTTCATTTTATGTTAGCTTAGGGCTTTTCTGCCTACTGGGGATTATAGCATTTGTCACAAGGATGCCAAACTTTATTATAAGACAAAAGAAAATAATTTGTAAATTTTACAATTGAAACAACTATATTTAGAATGCTTAATAATGGCACTTAAGAGACAGCAGTGTTTTCACATTATTATGCTAATTAGCCAATATGCTGTTGCTTTCCTTAATTGTGAAAGGTTTTAGTGCAGAGATCTGTGCTGTGATTTATAGAACATCAAAACCTTAACTTATATCACTACTTTCAGTGGAAATAGGGCATTTTTTTTCTTCACAAGTGTGGCCATATCTCAGAAGGCACAAAACTGATCATGCTATTTATTTATTGGAGGGCAGCTTTCAAGGAATAGATATAGAAGATAGTGGGACCTAGGTCTTTCCTAATGTGTCTCAATGTTTGCAAGGAAAGCTGGCCGTATTGCCATTATCATTCTGGTCACGTCCTAGAGAGAGCTCAGAATTTTAATAACTACCCTATTCAGTGAATTATAGTCATTTGATGTAGCAATTTGACAGTATTGTGATTAGCCAGCTAGTGGCTACCACATCTCCTTGGTGTTCTAATAAGGCTGCGCTATCCAGGCCTGTAGGCATCTTGGATGCTGTACAAAGAGGTAACTGAAATGATGAAGTGCTGTATATTATTTATGGTCTCAATTTGCTGAACTAGCTTGTTTTGTGTTGCTTTTGAGTGAAAGGAGAAATCGGGCAACTCTAAACAAT
Organism: Tolypeutes matacus; assembly: GCA_026826555.1. Lineage (NCBI taxonomy): Eukaryota > Metazoa > Chordata > Mammalia > Cingulata > Chlamyphoridae > Tolypeutes > Tolypeutes matacus. The sequence goes on from JAKSZT010054515.1 coordinate 5,627,440, forward strand.
TTCCATTTGTGTCCTCTGGGTATGGTGCTCAGTTCACTGCGTCCTCTAATTTAAAAGATGGCTTTACTTTTCAGATGAAAGTGTTTGTGCCAGAACCTGACTTGAGCCAGCTGTAGAAGTAAATGAGGATTTGAAAAAGACAGGGCTTGTCTCTTAAAATGTTTTAATGTACTACCGGGAAGTAACTTTGGCAAGGGGAACAGAAGAATTCAGTCCATAATTTCATTAATCATTTCAACTTCAACTAAAACAACTGCTATTTTTATTACTCCAAGAGAATTAGTAAAACTTATTTTAAATGACATGGCAAGTAAGTTTTATATCAGATGCTATCTGGTCTAGTGGTAACAGGGTTGTTTTGTTTGTTTTGTGTTTTCCTCTGATGAGACAAAACAATGTATTTTGTTCCTCTATTCACCTTTCTGTCCATCCATTTTGCTATCCATCTATTCATCCCTCCATTTGTTAACTAACCAATGGTAACTGCATGTCTACTAGATGTTGTTTATCTGTGCAATATTAATTTTTTACATGTGACTGACATTGTGCTCAGTGTGGGGTGGGAGGGGATTAATACGGATGAATAAAATGTAATTCTCTTCTTAAGCTAAAATATAGTGGGTGAGCCACATGCTAACAGGCCATTACAAAACAATGTGGTAAGTGGTTTGACAGTGTGTGGTGGTTTGAAACAGTATGTACCCCAGAGAGTGATGTTCTTAAAAATAAGCCATTCCTGTGGATGTAAACCTTTTGATTAGGTTTCTTCAGTTAAGGTGTGGCCAAGGGAGGGCCTTAATCTTCCCACTGGAGTCCTTTATAAGAGAATGAAATTCAGACAGGGAGAGTCAGCCACAGGAAGCAAGAAACTGAAATGAAAGAAAACTGGAAGAGAAGGGAGAAGCCAGCAAATTCTGCCATGTGTATTGCCATATGACAGAGGAGCCCCGGATCTCTGGCAGCCAGCCTTTGGGAAGAAAGTATCGCCTGATGATGCCTTGATTTGTACATTTTTCTCAGTCTCAAAACTGGAAGCCTGTAAGCTAATAAATTTCCACTGTTAAAAGCCAACCCATTTTATGGTATTTGCTTTTGTCAGCCTCGCATACTGAAGCATGGTGGTATGGAAATTGTGACATGGATGTATAGAAGAGGAGACCTCAGATTTTCCAGGATCAACTTCCTGGAAGAGGTCATCTTTGACTTGAAATTTAAAGGACAAATAGATACTGCTGAGTGGAAATACAGTACTCCTGGAAGAGGGAAGAGTTGTGCAGGATGCAAGTAGAAAAATGAACAATAGAGGGACTTGCACCTGGAGAGACCACAAGAGTGGAGGAAGCAGAGAGAAATACAACCCAACAGGTGAAGTGTTATCTAAAGCTTTCTGCAAGTGCTAAGGAATACTTCACCATCTATATGAGAATCATTTGATTTTATTATGTGTTTAAAAAGATGTTTCTGAGATTGTCTTTTTTGTTTCCAAGGATGACTGCTTCTCAATATATGGCTAAAATGAGTGTGTCCTTTGGACTTCAATTGCAAAAGGAAAGCAGGCACTCTGAAGTTAATGCAGTCATTTGGTAAGTATTCAGTAAAGATAAGAGGTGATCATTACTGAAATGATAACGCAATGCTTCAATGGAAGCTTCTGTGGTAAATCCTTTGTATTCATTATCTTATTTAATCCTCACAGCAAATCTGCAGGATAGGCACTAACTGATTCCAATTTTACGGACTAGGACACTGAACCTTCAACATATTTAGTAACCTGCTCAAGGTCAAGCAGCTGTAGGCTGCAGTGCTGGTCTCCATCCCAGCTCTGCCTTCCTTCAGAGCCCTGCATTTAATTAATGTGATGATGTTATGCCTACTTGGGCCCGGTACTGTGCGAGACACTAGAATTGTGAGTGATAAAATTGGCGAAGGGGGAAGGCACAGCATAGCATTCCTGAGGATTTTTCAATTGCAACAAGCATTTAAAAGATTTGATGAGCAGAGTCTACCCATCCACATTTGAAGATATAATATTCAGCAGTTGCGTGATACAGATTGTGGGTATATTTGCCTTTAGGGATTATGCTTAATGTTTCCTTCACAGTTTTCTTTACTCTACTGCAGCATTCTTCTCTGGAATCTTTCAGAGCAAAGAATCTCACCAGGAATAAAATCTGAGTTTGGGCTTAGAATATGTGGCCTCAATTAGTAGCCTTCTCTGTACTACCTATGGTTAATGGTTGGATGCTGATTTTTAGAACAGTGGAACACATTTTTATTAGGCTGCTTTTTGACCAACTGTAATGAATCCAATGAAATAATACCAAATATTATTATTCTCATGTTTTATGGTATGGGCTAGACTATAATGACTTACAGGTCAGACCTCATCATACCAAAGCTTTTACAGCTATATTCTTATTTCACTAGTAATTTTAGCAGATAGGTACTATTTAATATTAAATGCATTGTATCTCTGTTGAATATAGTAGAGAAGGATTTCATGCTTTTCTAAGTTCTATACTATCTCAGCTTTAAAAAGAACATCAACATAACTACAGATATGCTGCTTTTATTCAAGAAAGTCTACCAAGGCTTAAATGGTGTCATAAATTTTGTAGCTGACTGCCTAAGGAGATCATGGATATGATTTTAGATATTGCAAAAAGAAGGCTTCTTGGACCAGGCTTAACCATTTCCATTATACTTCTCTCTATCTGTAATTTCACATACATATATATTGAACCTTCTCAATCCATCTTTCATGTGTCTTAACCACTTTCACATTTTCCACCTCTTTGTTTTTTGTGCTACATTTTGTATAATTTCTTTAAATAATTATTCCTATACAGTAATTTTCTCACCTATGTCTTATTTATTTTCTAACCCTCTGCTGAATTTTTAATTCATTATTATGTTTTCATTCTATAAAAACCTTATTTTGGCTTTTATCCATATCCTCTGGTAATTTTTGCAATCTATTTCCTTTAATGTTCCTTTTATTCTCTCATTTTATTTAAACACAGCCAATGTACATATTTTATATTTTGTCTGATAATTTTAGTATCTGAAGCCTTGGGTCTTATTCTGCTGTGGTACTTGTATTGTAACATGTGAGATCATGTTCCTTGGACTTTTATCTCTTCCTGAGAAGGAAGTGTGTATAATCACGGGGGCTCACAGGGAGCTTTTAAGAGGTGGCTAATGTTATTTCTTAAGGTATATGATACATACTTGGGCATTTATTTTATTAGTTTATGAAATATATGGCTTGGAAAATTTTAGAAAATTAAAGTAAGTGCATTTTTCTATCCCCCAGATCACTTATATAACCTTAATGGCTGGAAATGAAAAATTAGATCTACTTGAAGTTTTTTTGTCCAAAGATCCATTCAGTGCCTTCCTCTGAGAGTAATTATTCATGCAACTATCATTCATGGAGAGCTTCCTGAAAGGATTGGTGACTGCATTGCTTCTTTCGATAAACCAGTTGAGTGAGTGTGTATTAGATTTAGTTCAGTTCACATTCTGAGTTAATTCAGGCCAACAGAGACTTGTTGAAGGCAACTCTCTGGGGTCAGCCAAAAGAATCAGTCTACAGGAAGGACTCATTCCTGAGCTGTAGTAAGCTCTTCAAGGTTATGGAGCAAAAGCATATCTGAGACAAAGTCAAGGCAAGCCAAAATTCAAGAGATTATCAAGCAGAAAAGGTATAGGAGAAGTAGAAAGGGAAAGAAGAGAAGCAAAGGTACCAAATGGAGGTTTTCAGAAATGCAATGGAGTGAATGCATTTCAAAGAAATGAACTTTGATGGCTTTATTGGTTCTGCTGTTGAGACACCTCTTTCTTGTGAATCATGTTTTAAGGCACCATCTCGGTGATTTCTTTAAAAGCTTTTACACTATCTGTGGTGGGGTGAAAGAGTGACTGTGCAAAAGTAAGTTGTGTGAGATATGATGTCCTCCTTAAGGGATCTAGAGTCTAGTGATAATAAAATGTTAATTCAGGACACAGTAATTAAGGCAGAACCAGGTAATACACATTTGACTTAAATGTGTGTGTGAGTGTATACATGCATACATACATGTCCCTTTTTGTGGACTATATTTAATTCTGTCTAAGTAGTATATGAGTCAGGGTTCGTCAGAGAAACAGAACCAATAGGATATATAGTGTTATATGTGTATATGCACACACAAGAAATTAATTCTAAAGGATTTATTTTAAGGAATTGACTCACAAGATTATGGGTGCTGGCAAGTCTAAAATCTGAAATAACCCACATTCTCCTGACTTGTTCTTGCAGTCTTCAATTTGAAATTCATAAGACAGGCCACAGGCTGTGATCTCTGAGAGGAATTGAGGCAGAATTTCTTCTTCCTCCAGAAGCTCTTGCTCTTAATGCCTTCAACTATTTCGTGACCTCCACTCACATGATCTAGGGTAACAGTCTTTATTTAAAGTCAACTAGTTGTAGATGCTAACTATAGCTACAAAATATTTTCACAGCAACATCTAGGCTTGTGTTTGACCACACAAGTTGAGGCATCAAATTAACCATCACAAGTAAGAAGCAATGTTTAAGATTTCTTCATAAAAATCCCTTGTTATACAAATGATAAGAAAAAGAAGTTAAATTATTGTCTCTCAGTAAGAAATGAGGCCACAACCCAAATTTCCAAAACTTGGCTTCATAGTGTCAAAACAAATATCACCAACATAATCAAAGCTGGGAGATCTCAAACCCAGGGAGCAGGAGTGAGAGTCTCAATAGCCATCTGGTCACAGTTGTTTATTTAGGTCTTTTACCATGACTAGCTGATATTGAAGTTCCTTAATAATAGATTGGTCTTACAAATTGGGGAGCAGATATACACTGATTAGTATGGTATGATATGCTTGTCCATTCTGATAAGCTGTCTCTGGTTGACTGAAACTGGCTTATCATCAGGGTTGCTTAACTGTAATTCTCTAGAGTATGTTCCCGATTTCTTGGAAAGTCCCTGCAACCAATTGTTTTTGTCTTCTAGAAAATGCTTTCTTGAAAAGGGTTACTCCAAGCAATGCCTAATGCAGGCAGCTATTTTATTTTATTGAACAATAGTTATTCCATTATTTCATTTTGCCTCATTTAGTAAGTTGAAATCTATATGTTGGTTAAAAAATGGGGAGAGGGCAACAGCATTGCCTTAATATAGATAATATATAAGATATATGTGCGGGCATATCATAGAGTGTAATTCACGTTCTTTCTTAGTTCACGTTGTTCTCCCTACACACTTGTTAATAGACTCCAAAAAACTCATTTTATAATATCCCCAGAGTTCTTCTTAAAGCTGTTAATCATTGCTGTCATATCACATTTCCAGATTTAGCCACTTAACCCCAGATACTAAACTTTAAAATGAACAGAGATTACACATCAACAGTGATTACAAAAAGTGGTTGATTGACACTTTGGTCTCTTGACTACCACCACTGGTACCCATCTGTTGGAATGACATGGCACCTGCTAGTATGACCAGCCTGTGTGTTTGATGATATGCTTAGCAAAGCTTCATGATTCATTTGTTGCTAGGAAACAAAATTGCACTCTTAATATTTGTCTGATTAAGTCTACACTTCCATGGACTACTAGTAAATCTTCAGTCCTCTCTGATGCTAGGCCCCTTGCCAAGAATCATAAGGATGGCCAATCATAAGAGAAAGTCTTGTTTCAGGAGGACAACAATTTTTAATGCTTTTTTTTTTAAAAAAATGGAAGATGTCTCATATTCTCGAGATATATTGAATAATTACAAAATAAGTGTAAATTAAAAGCAATTTTATTTACACAAATTTAAAAATAACTACATATTTTATTGGGTTGAATAATTCAGAAGGGATCTCAAAGCAATTCTATATCTTGACTCATCTAAATACACATTTATTCTATACTTATCTGTGCTCAACTATCTAGAATAAGAGGACAGGAAAATTCGTTTTTTTAAATGAAATTTTTGTCCCTATGTAGAGAGATCCCAAAATTGCCTAGGAGGCATTCACTCCATCTATTCTAGCTGGCTCCTTTTCCTTCTTCGGGTTTCAGTTCAAAATCACCTCTTCACAGAGGTCTTCAAAAATCTCCCTCCCTCATGTTATCCCCTCCCTCATATATTTTCTTCCTAGTCTTGCCACTGTCTGAATCATCTATTTTATTTGTGTTTAATTGTTCTATGTTTGTCCAATGATGTCTGTGCCCAGGGGGCTCTGGCCACCAAGCTGTTCTCAGTGCCTAGGCCTGGGCCTGGCTTGTAGGCACTCAGTAAATTTAAGCATAAAGAACAAAGGAATGAATGAATAACTTAGACGTATCTGAGACGAAAAGAGTTGCCTGAAAATGGGCCTATTTTTCAGGATAGCAATTTAAGTCAGGGAAAACATTTTGTCTGTCATCTGTTACTTTTTAAGTGTCTATAGAAAGTAGAAGGAAGCCTATCAGCAGTTACCTAGAGAGAAAGAAAATATGGATTTTTCCTTGTTAGCATTAAATTAAAACTTTATGTCTGAGAGCTACAGGAAATGCTATATCAGAAAAGAGATATTAGTCCTATTATGTAAGTGAAATTACTCTATAACATGGAGAGTACTGACAGATGGTGGTATACATCACCCTTATGGTATTCTTCACTCGGAAATTTAATATAAACCTTTGTTGGAAATCAGAAAGATTCCATACACAAGGCCTAAATCTCCGGGGAACAATTAACAATTGCAGTGAAATCACAGAAACTCTGGTCTACCAAACCGATAATCCTTACTCTTAACGTTTCCACAAGGAGGGAAACATGACCAACCAGATATTACATCAAAGGGTTTTATCTTTAATGATCGTGTGGGTGCAGGAACTGCCACATTTTTGAGAGCCAACCAAGCATTTGGGGTTTTGGCCAGCTCACAGTCTCTCACTATCCTTTGTCGTCAGGGCAGTTTTACACATCAACAGTGAGGCTAGCCATCCGGCTCCTCACCTCGAGATCCTTTGAAGCAACAACAATTGCCACTACCCATTTTCCCTTATTCTTTCCTCTTTTTTTATTCTTTAAGCTTTATGTCAATTGCTAATACCTTCATTTATGCTGTTGCTTTTTTGTTTTCTCTTCCTGTAAAGTAGAATATTGTTCAAGTACTTCTGTCCTAAGACATGTACCCACCTCATTCCCCTGATTTCTCTTCTATCCACCACAGAAATACACACACTATGCTACTTCTCTAGGATCAGAGACGTTTTGTCTCTGTTTCAAGCTATGTCCTAATTTCTTCCATATTCGCCTTTCTTTCTGTTTTTATTTTTTAAATCTTCCAACTCTCCTTCCTTCCACATTGTCACTGTTTTCTCAACCTCAGTGATAATTTCCTTTTTATAGCAGTCTTTTATCTAAAACTGGCATGTATGTGTGGTTATGAAAGATGCTTGCTTGATATTTTCTTTTCACAGGGAAATATAGGGACCCTAAATAATCAATTGAAGAACAAATTAACTGTCATCAGAGATGATCTGTGGACACAGTTTTGAATATTTAATGGTCAATTGAGGGAACTGAATCATGACTTTCACAACTATTTCACCTTACTAAATCACAAGGCAAATGAGAGCTTAGTGTAGGAAAAATGATGTTTTGACCAACTTTGGAAACATATTTGTGGTTTGCATGAACGTTTAAATGTAATCACAAACATAGTCGAAGCAATTCTTTAAATTAGTTGTAATATATGTATTCATACTGCTTACATGATAAAGAAATGTATTTTATTGAAATTATAGAATTTTGGAGCTTTAGAGATCTAGTTCTCCTACAGTTGTAGATGAAGGAACTGAGGGCTCAAAAGATTAAATCTTTTAGCAAAGTTCAGGTCTTTTCTAAGTTCTGTGTTCATTTCACTTTACACTTTGCGAATTTGTACCCACACTCATGACTGACATTGTCCTAAAAAATGTGGGCATGACTCAAATTATACCAAAGCCTACATGCATACCTTATTTATCCAGTTGTTTCCTTCTGCCTTTCGCTGTAGAAGTGGATAGGAACTACAATTGTGGGCAGTTACTCTCCTCATTCTCTTTGCTCTGTGTGGGTGTCCGTGGTTTCTGTAAGCTGCATTATGTAGTGTCTGCCATTCCCCTGCCGTCCTCCATACCACATACTAAGACAATGATGTAGGATCTGCAAGATAATGGATTAGATTCAACTTTTTGTGTGGGGAGATGTGGGCTTTATTGTTGAAAGGACTCATAAAACACAGTCGGGTAGAGGGAATTGCTCCCCGCAGGTCCATTTGGAAGAACATCTTTGTGTTTGGATATTTTGTTTAAGCATATATTTTCTCTTCCTTTCTTCTTTTCACAAAAGCTTATTGAACACTAGGTGGCAAGCATTGTGCTAGGCACTGGGGAAGAAATGAATAAACCCACATTACCTCTCTTCAATGAGCCCACAGTCTTGAAAGGGGGGCAGACAAATAAGTAGATAATTATAATAGCATAAAGTAAGTACTGTAATGTTGGGAAGTACAGGTCATACTGGAGGCACATAAGAGGGGCATCTAATGCAGAAAAGAAATGTCAAGAAAAGTTTCCCTGAGGCCAGAATATCTGAGCTGAGTCTTCAAGGATTCTTAGGAATTATTCGGTAAAGAAAGGCAAAGAAGCATCCCAGTTAGAGGATCTGATCATCCTCAGAGATTTTGTGGGACATGAGGATGGTTTTGGATTTCCTAGTTTCCTAGACTGTGTGCTATGGCTGCTTTATGGCTAAGCACATGGCTGCTCCAGGGAGGCCAACACCAGAGCTGACCATTAAGGTGGTTTTGTCAGTTATTCTGACTAGGCTAAGCTATTGTGCATGTATAATTTCCAAAATATCAATGACTTAACATGATAAAAGTTTATTTCCCAGTCACACAAAGTCCAATGCAGGACAAGGGAACTTTCTCCATCTTATAGCTACACCATATACATCTGTGTCCTCCAAAGTTGTGGCAGTGGGGGAAAATGCCCATGATGCTTTGCCAAGCACAGCCCTAGAAGTGGTTACATCACCTCCTGATGCTGAGTGGAACTCAGTCACACATCCTCAGCCTGACTATAAGGGGGTGTGATAAATTGAATTACGTCCCTCACAAAGATGTGTTCAAGTCCTCATCCCCAATCCTCTGGGCATGAGTTAATTTGTAAATTGGATCTTTGAATATTTTAAGACCAAACTGAATCAAGCTGTGCCTTAAGCCAATATGACTAGAGACTGAAGGAGATGGTCGTGTGATGGAGGCAGTGATTGACTGCCCGCAAGCCACCATCAGAACACCACAGACTTTGAGGAAACATGGCCCTGCTGACACCTTGATTTTAGACTTCTAGCATCCAAACTGTGAGCCAATAAATTCCTGTTGCTTAAGCCAACTAGTTTCAGGTATCCGTCATAGTAACCCTGGCAAATGTTTTCCCAGGAGGTCTGGGAAATTAGTCTCCCTGTGTACTGCTAATAGAGGAAATAGTGTGGTTAACTCAAATTAATATATTTGCCAAACGCAGAATAGTAGTGTACGTTATTACTTAGCTGGGGTCTGGGAGCTCTACTCAAGGCATGGTTTTTTAAAACTAGCCTATACCTGTGCCCTCTCAATGAAAAGTTCCTTCAAATGAAATACTCTATCTTAACTATATGACAACTACAATGAGGAAAATTAACAAAACATAACTAAGAACTGATATTTTCTAAAGTTGTGGTGAGCTGTTGTCAACACCCTTTGACAGAAAGCAATTTTCTTTTCTTGAATTAGCAGAGTCATAGCCCCAAACTTGGGCTTATCTAGAAAATCTCTTGCAATGGTGTTTTATATGGTCATTGAATTTATTGTTTGAGCCAAATATTTTGTCTTTGAACAACTTAAATGGTAGAGTTTCTTTATATTAGGCTATGAAGACCAGGAAGGCAAGATTTTGTTTCTGGATAACCCTGACTATTCAGCAAATCAAATACTTCTGAGGTACAATTATGGGAAAATTATAAGCTTGGTAATATATGGGAGAAGGAAATGAGTAAAATATTGTCTCTATCTAGGTACTTTTAATCTCTACAAGAGACTGAAATAAATATTAACAAATAGTAATGTTACATATAGAATGATGTAATAGTATTGTAACAATGCAGTGGAAGGAATAATAAGTTAGTACTGTGGGATTTGTGGGAGATTTGGAAGAAAATATAATAGAATCGAAATAGAACCTTGAAGGCTGAAGGAAACTTCTGATAGAAGTAGGGGTGAAAAACATTCCAGGAGAGAGGATCAAAATGAGAAGCCACGGCTGTGTGAAATGTACATGTTTGTTTGTGAAAGGTTAAAGAGCATTGTGTGATTGGAGCAACGAGTACTTGAGTACTTGAAGGATACAGGCTTATAGAGGGAAGAAGATATTAAGGATCTTCATTTTACAGGAAAAGAGAGCAAGCCCAGGTGCCCAATTACCAGACCAGAGTTCTTGTACCTGTGTGCAGTAAGGGATCCAAGCTATACAGGAACGAGAGGGCTGGTGTGCATAAGGCCAGTCATCTTTCCTTTGCAAGGATTGTGGTGGCAAGGCTGGGTAAGTGAAAGGTAGTGGGTATAGAGGGATGAGAAATGACCATTTTTCCTAGCTGACATCTGATTTCCTCTTAGGAACAAACTACTTTAGGTCAATACCTTGACAGACACGGTGTTATGTAGTGGTAGCCTACTTGGGAAAGTGGCCCTCTGTGTCTGTGTCCTCATGTATTCAATGGAAATAATAATAGTATCTACTTTACAGACCAATGGAACAGTAACTGAGAGTATTCCTTTAAAACACTTAGCTTAGTGGGAGGTACGTGATAAAGGTGAAATGTGTGTTGTATCATTATAGTTGTTGCTTTTAGATCTGAAAGAGGAGGAATGAGAAGGAAACCAAAACACCTACAAAAAATGTACCTGAATAAGACATGAAGAGAAAGCTGAGAGTAGAGGGAGCAGAGGGGGGGAGAGTGATGAGGAGGGCCCCTGCTTGTAAAGGAAATTGAAGAAACTGCTGAGGAAACTTTTAATAATAAAAAAGTCTAATGAATTTTAATGATCTTGTTTCCCATTCTTGCCTTCTGGGTGGAAGGTGGAAATCAAGTCAAGGGTGACTAAGGCAAATATAGTCCAGGAAATTTGCAGAAATCTTAAGGAGGGCCTGGGAGTCAAGGACTCTACTCAGGGTGTGACATAAGGAAGGGCGGGTATTAAACAAACTTCATTTAGGGATCAAGGGGCAGCATGACCTTAAGTGGCTTCTGCATTAAACACACCCAGAAAACCAAAGCTTTTTTTTAACCACAAGCAACTTGCCAAATTCCCTAACTGTAAGCTCCAGGACTAATGTAAAAAACTGCCTGGCTAATGCAACTTAGAGTTTTGTTTTCCTATGGTTTTCATATTGATAATTTCTATTGTTATGTTGTGATGCAATAAACAGAATCCTCTATACTGGAGTCTGTTTTCAGCTTCCTTTTTAGAGTATGGTGCAAGTTTGAAACATTGCTCATTGCAGTTTTCACCAGCATGCGGAAAATGACCATCATCATTTCTCCTTTGAAAAATGTTTTGGGATCTTAAGGTAAAGGTGATATGACAAGTTTCTTATATGTGTATGGGATAGTAGGAAGTATACTGTACTTGAAGTCAGGAGATCATGGACAAATGACAAAAGCTTGTTGAATTATAATTTCCATTTCTCCAAAATGAAGCTAATGCCTATTTCATAGAGACCTTGGAATTTGATAAATATTTCCGGAAACACAACTGCATTCAAAATATGTATATAACATTCCAGAAATAAATATTTCTTAAATATTTCTTGAATACCTATCATGTGCCAACTGCTATGCTCCATATCAGGGTAAAATAGTAAAGAAGGCGCTCCCCATGCTTAAGAACCTCAGCTCCAGTTGGGAGTTAAGCAAACATGCACTCACACACAAAAACAGGAAAATAAATAAAATTTTTATAAGTTGTCATAATTACATGAAGAAACCAATATGGGGCTGTGGCAGAAAAACAGAAGGCAGACTATTATAGATAGACCTGCTGATTTTCTCACTTATTGCTTGTCTTCATAGGGTCACTATTTCTGAATTAATTGAAGTGATTATTATTCTAAGTGATGAGTACATCAAAATATGTATTTGTTTTCACATTTCCTTCCAATTCTGACATACTTGCTGTTTGGCCTTGGATGGTCTCTATTGGGTCACCAAATCTAATAACTCATTGCAATGATTCTGTTTTATTGTTGGTTGTAAGCATATAACTTATATCCACTCTGCTTCTTACTCTGTCCAGGCTTGATTAATTATTTTAGCTTGCAGAGGTAAATAATTGAAAAGTTAAGGCAAAAGGAATCTAGTTGCAGATTGCTATGATTCATAACAACATTTTGTTATGAATCATGTGCCAATGGAAATGTCTGCTTTGTAAGTTACAGCCTTTCAAATACTGAAACTTAGCAAATGTCTGAGTCTATAAACTTATTATTTTTTTAGTGGAAGAATAAACTGTGATTTGAGTCATCTAAATAACCATTTTACTATTCAAATGGTTCTCTCTATATGGCAGGGCTGCTGAGTTTTTAGAGCTATTTTTAGCTAGATGATAATTTATAAAGGGATCATTAAGCAGAACACATAACTCTATCTTTAAAAGGCTTTTTGATGGGATGAAAGGATGCCTCAGAGATTTCTGGAGTTGCCTACCCCTCCGTGATCTGGGAACCTATTGTCGGAGTGATCTGAGAACGTGTTGTCGGAGGAAGTTGTAAAGAGAAGAAAGGCAATGCAGATTTCCAATTCTGATATTAGCCAGTTGGATTGGGCTGTTTCTAAAAGCTTTGTTTGTCAGGTTCTAATGATGAGCAGCTAAATTTGGAAAACTCCTTAAATGTAGTTGAGAGCACTGAGGTCCAAAATATTAATGGGAATTTAAAACACAAAAATAAAGGGGAAAGTCATTCATTCATTTATTAATTCTCTTTTTCAACAATGAGTTATGTTTTACTATGATTATAATACTGGTGATTCAAAGATGAAAAATATGGACCCTGACCTGAAGTATGTATGATTCTTGTGAGCATTATAGGTGTGTAATAATGTCAATAAGTATATATTTTCTTTTCCTAGAGTATAAAGCAAGGCATTTTTTTTTCTTTTTGAAAACGATGAGGTGATGTACTAATATTCTCAAACTACTCTGTCTCCTTTTTTACTTGATTATAAAGAGAGGTGCACCAGATACGATTAATGGATATTCCCCATGGGAAAACCAAATTAAATGTGAAAGAATAAAAACTAACATTTATTAAATACTTACTGTTCTAGACTCTTCTAGGTACTTTACATGTGCTAACATATAATCCTCACCACAATCTTATGAGACAGGTAATGTCATTATTCCTATTTTATAAATGATGAAACTGAGGAACATAGAAACCAAATAATGTACTCAAATCACACCGGTTTTAAGTAGTAATGCCAGAAGTTGAGCTTCAGAGTTGGTATACTTACTTACTATCTCATACTGTCTCTCTGGAGTAAAAAAGAAGCAAAACGAGGTTTTGTTTGTTTAGTTGGTTGTTTTTTTATTTTTTACTATTTTTTTTGCATCAAAAGCTCAGTGATACATTGTTGCTAATGAAAGAAAAGACAATGGTATTTTGACCTTCACCAAGAGGAAAATCAGCGGTATAGCTAAGCATTGTAAGTTCTTTGTCTCTACTTCCAGAAAATAAGCCCTATACCCCCAACAACAGTAAAGTTATTGAATAAGGGGAAGGAGTACACTCTGTAGACCCTGGAGAAAAATAAATCACCATGAGATTTGGAAACAATAAATTTTTCCCTGCACACTAATCAAGCAGATAGAAAGAAGGCCATGACATGGGATTTACTTAATTAAATCTTTGAAGGAGCAGAGTATGCTCTCTGCTTCACACATTGACAAAAACCAGCAATGTCCACAGCAAGAAATGGGTATCACTATAGCAGTGAAGAATGCGAGTGCATAGGCTACCTGTATGCTTCTGTTAAATGTGACAGAGTCTGCATAATGTCAAGAAAATCAAGAAACTTTTACTTGGCAACTTGTGCCTGTGTCCTGTTGTTCCCATTAACTTACTCTCAGATGTGTAGTGATTCATTTCTCAGGGACTTCTCTTGAGACTTCCCTGGCAACTGAAAGGACCAGGCAGCTTTTCTTGAGATAAATGCATGAAGCAAATTGCTTTCTTATTCCTTGGAGTCCACTGGCCACTTGGGATTTCCTCTGGGATATTTTGGGACCTATTGTTAGCATTCTTCAGTTCAATAGTGTCCCTTACTTCCTCTCATGTGTTGAACAGGGTTTGGGGACCATATCAGTCAGGTTATTATGAGTTATGCTGCGATAACAAACATCTCTTAAATCTCAGTGGGTAAACCCAACAAAAGTTTTTATCTTGTTTATACTACATGTACAGTACAGGTGGGTGGGAGTTATGGGGTGGGTGATGGACTCTGGCTTATTATAATCACCCAGGGACTCAGGGACTCAGGCTGACAGAAGAACCGTTTGGGCACATGCTTCCACAAGTGCCAAGGGAGGAAAAGAGAATATGGCAAGTTACGCACCGGTTCATAAAGCTTCTGTATGGAAGAAATACTTGTCACTTCATCTCACCTCTCACTTGGCAAAGCAAGTCACATGACTGTTACTATTTTTAAAGGAAACTGGGAAATACAGCACTATCATATGCTGGCAAGAGGTGAAATAAAATATATATCTACAGTCCTAAAGGAAAAGGATAAATATAGGAGTCTAGGTCATCCTGACAGTGAACCCACATACTGATTTCTTGTATTCCTCATTGGTTGACTTAGTAAATATTCCATCTTGTCTTCAGAGTCTTCCTTAATCTTCTGAAGTTTAGGGTCATTCTTGATCACCTAGCACTTTCTCATATTAACAGGATAAGAATAAGACAAGATTCAGAGCAAAGAATATGGATCATGAGATTCCTAGAGGCCTATGTGCTAATCTCCTGTTTTCAAAAATGAAAACTTAATTGCTTTTGTGTACAAAGATGGGAAGCGGCTGTGGCTCAATCAGTAGGCCTCCCATTTACCATATGGGGGGCCCCGGGTTCGGTTCCCGGGGCCTCCTGGTGAGGGCGGGCCTGCCCACGCGGCGTGGTTGGCTGACCCAGCGAGCACAGGCAGCAAGGGGGGGATAAATGAAAAAATAAATAAAATCTTTAAAAAAAAAAAAAGCAAACCAGATGACAGATGATTGTATATTTCCTGTTGAAATCTACTCAAAGCCGTTTTAAAATGTGTAAATGTCTTGTCCAGGCCATGCAGTCCCACTTTCTCTTACCATTATTCATTCTGGTCTAGGTGGTTGGTTTTCTTGTCAAGTTTCCATCATTAATTATATACTGATGGGGTTGCTAATATTTGTGGAGAGTAGCTGTGGCCATGTTCTTCCTTTCTATGGTCACTTGCAGAATTAGCCCTACTAAGGGAAGGGTTTACTCCTGTTGGGCACACTACCCAGGCAACTGCCACCCCACCTCACAGATTGTCTGCCCTGATTCCAAATCCTGCCCCATTGCTGATGTCATAGTTTCTAACTGTTAAGGAGGGGAAAGCTAAGCCCATAGTATTTTAATGTAGGATAAACACAAGAGGAATCTCTTAGGTTGTTAATCCTCTTTCTTGTCACTTTTAACTTCACACCTCATAAAGGGGTGCCTTGGACTGACCTGTTTAATCAATTTCACCAGAAAATATAATGCAATATTTTTGGAAAGAATAGGTTAAAGAAAACTAAATTAGCATTTGCTCTAATTGTCCCTCAAACCAAAGAAAGAGAGTGTGCCAACACATTCCAACACAACATTACCCATTTTGGACCCTCCAAAACACTTTTAACAGTGAAAATAGTGGTCCTTGAAATCATTGATTTGTCAGACATCCATTTATTACATCTTCATCTAATCCGTCAGCAAGGCCTATAGGTTCCACATTCAGATCTTGAATCTAGCTTTTCCCACTGCTTTTCCCACTACCACCCTAGCCGAGCTAACACACCTTACTTGGGTTATTAGAATAACCTCATAACTGACCTCCTTGATTCTACTCTTGCTATGCTGCAGTCTATCATTCACCCAGGAAACATACTGATCTTTTTCACAGAGAGTCAGATAGAGTCACATCTCTGTAAATAACCATTCAATGGATTCACATTACCCATAGCATGAGATCCAAATACTTCCATTGCGGCATATGAAGTTCTATCTAATCAAGGCCCTGGTTTCTGTTGTCATCCCCTACCACTCTTCCTCTCTCTGGCTTTGTTTCAGTCAAATAAGCTAACTTACTATTCCTTGAACTAAAAAAATATTCCCAAGGTCTTTGCACATGTTTTTCCTGTTGCCTGATATCTTCAAAAGATTCCCATTGTTTTCTCTTTCATTTGATTTAAGTGTCTGGTCAAATGTCACCTCAGCAGGGAAGCTCTTCTTGACCACCCTATTAGTTTTCTATTGCTGTGTAGAAAGTACCCCAGCACTTAGTGACTTAAAATAAATATATATATATTTATTATCTCGCACAGTTTATGTGGGTCAAGAATTCAGAGTCTGCTTAGCTAATGGTTTTGATTCAGAACTTTCACTCTAGATGTTCAGTCAGGACTGCAGTCATCTGAGGGTTGACCAACTTCCTGGGGGCTCACTCACACCCTTGATAAGTTTATGTTTGCTGCACACAGGAAGCCTCAGTTCCCCACCATGTGGACATCTTCATAGGGCAGCTTGGGTGTCCTCATACTATGGTAGCTGGCTTCTCTCAGGGTGAGCGACCAGAGAGAGAGAGAGCATGCAAGGGGAAAGCCCTAGTGTCTTTTGTAACCTAATCTTTAACCCAATATAACTTCTCTTCCACTTTATTCTATTTGTTAGAATGCTATCTCCAGCCCACACTCGGGAAGAGAAATTAGGCTCCACCTCTTGAAATAAGGCATTTCAAAGGATTTGTGGACGTATGTAAAGCCACTCTAACTAAATTTACATCCCCCACCCCACTCTTCCCACACTACCTGTGCATTTACCTTGCTTCGTTTAACTTTAGGCCCCTTATCACTCACAATACTTCTTTTCAGAGGCAGTAAAGTGTGGTTAAAAATAAGGAATCTGAGACCAGGCTGAGTTAAAATATCAACTCTACAAGTTACCAGAATAAAACCTTGAACAAATTACATAACTGCTCTGGACCTCACTTTTCACATCAGTCAAATGGAACATTAATAGTACCTACCTTATAGGTCTTATAGGATAGTGGTGAGGAATAAAAGAATAGTATACAGATAGGTACAGATATATAGTGATAACACTTAGAACAGTGTCTAGAACACATTAAGTACTATAGAAGTGTTATACAATAGTACTGTTATAGTAGTAGTAATAGTAAGCAAAAATTATTTGAAATGTAATTTCCATCATCCAGAGAATTTGTCTGTTTGTTCACTGCTTTAGAAGTGCTTAGAATAGGTTTTCAAATATATGTAGATTAAATGTATACCTTAAAAGGCAAAGATATTTATATATTTCAGGTTTGAGGGCAATAAGTGTACTCAAATGTATTCATTAATTAATCAATCCATTCCTTCTTTCACAATGTTTTTATTGAGTGTTTTCTGAAAGTCTGATATCTAGAATAGTAACAATTTAAAGCCACCATCTTTCTGCTGAAATATAGACTTGTGTTATATAAGAAGATAGAGTTAGAGCAGAAGAACCAAAGGAATTCGGGTGGAAAAAATTAAGAATTAAGATAAACTATGATTATGCCCAGAAATATATAGTTTAGATTAATATATCTTTTGATGTTAAAGATTATTACTCAATTAATTTTAGAACAATTGTAAAAGAAGTACATAAGTGAGAAATGAGGAACTTGAGACAGTGCTTTTTAAGTTTAATTTCATTGCCCATCTTGGAATTTCTTAACAAATTAATAATCCACAGAAAGTAGCATTCTATTATATATTTTCTTTCAAATTTCAGAATCTGAATGTTTAAGCAACTTTAAAACATAAGAAAACTTGTATTTTTATTACACAGCACAGTCCATGAGATCATCACAGAATTGCCCATTTGGCCTGACTCAATGCAAGCCAAGTGGAATGTGACTCACACAGCTGTGTACATTGGGTATCACCCACAATACACTCACAACCCGAGGCCCATTTTGCAAGAGGTCTAAAAACATGCCATGCTTATATGCTATCACTGTATTTGCTCTTATGCCTGCAGTTGGCTTTGTGGAATTGCTTAGTAGAAAATTCAGGTCCCCTTAAACCAAATGTAATTTATGAAATGGTAGCTCTGCTGTACCATAAGGGATGTTAACAATCCTATCCGACCCAACCGCAGGCATGGCCAGCTACTCTGGAGCAAGTTTGCCTTCGGCCAGGAAAACAAAATAACACACTCCCTTTTAATTGATTGCTTCTAGCAAGAAACCTGGTGATGAAGGAACAGCCCTAGACAAAATCTGGAGTGCATTGACCTTCCCAATTTACAGATGGCCATGCCTTTTTTTCCCAATCATGTTTTGCTCATTTTATTTTGATCTTCATTTGATCCCACACAAATTGTGGAATTTTCCCCTTAAAAATGATTGTATAGGTTTTCTGTGTTTTGCACTGTGGATTAAAATGGTAGCTGCTAATTAAACTATGTCTCTTAGCAAAGAATACATAATTTAAATCCATTTCTGCCTAAGGTAAAGAAAAACAAGTATTGATTTTTTAAAATAGGTTACTTATATAAGATAGATAATAGAAATATCAACTTGGATTTAGATGGTATTGTGGAAATGTTACAGAGAGATCAGATAGATTAGCATTACTAACTACTGAAATATTATAATTTTGGTATAAAATATTGTAAGTTCGCTAGAAATTTTTAAAAAAGAGGAAGGCATCATACTAGTCTCCTTTCAGTAACTCCTTTAATAAACAGATACTTCTTGTACATATTGTGTATCTGACACATGCTGGGCATTGAGGATATAAGGCAGACAAAACATGAATGTTCTCTGAACTCAGGGTGTTTACATCAGAGTTGAGGGTAAGGAAAGCAGGCATTGAAAAAATAATCACATTAAAACATGTAGATTTATTTCTGTAAAGTACTTTGAGGGACAAGTATATTCATTCATTCAAACAACATTGATTAAGCACGTAGTAAGTGTGCCCCTTCCCCATTGAACAAAATAAGAGAAAAATCACCGCTTTTAGAGAATCAATAAGCAAATAGGTAAATTCTAGGGTAGCACGTATCAAGCAAGGTGTGGTGAGGAATAGAAGGAGATGAAGTCAGAGAGGTCCTGAGTTGAGGAAGAGGTAGATAAAGTAGGCCCTTTTAACTCATTGCAAGGGCATTGGGTTTTAACCTATTAAGATGGGAAACTTTTGGAGGATTTCAAGGAGGAACATGGTCTGGCATGTCTTAAAAGGATCAATCTGGCTAGAAGAGGCAAGGATAGAAGCAGGGAGACCAATTAGGAGTCTATTTCACATTCCAGGCACAAATGAGGGTATCTCAGATAATTCTTGCAACATTGCAGGTAGTAAAAAGTAGTTGCCTTCTAAATATATTTTCAAGGTTGCTGGGTTAGATAAGTAAGAAAAGACAGGCATTATGGAAAACTCTAGAGAACTTTGAAAGAGTGAGGGCTTTCAAGGAAGCATGCCTTGAAAGAGTGAAAATGGAGCAGATATACGAAAGAATAGTGGGAATTAACTAGATAAAGAGTAAGGATGGAGAAAACAACACATAGGTCAAGTGTTGATTACATCCTTAGAAAGATGGATAGAAACTGAGAGACTCTTGTATATCAGGCTATTAATTGACAAAAGATATTGCAATTAGAGTAGATGTATTGTAATAGTGAAAATTTTAAGGGAGGTATTTGCAACATTTTGTACTATTAGAGCTGTGCATATGGTGCTATGTTTGTCAAACATTCTTAAAGCAGGTTCTGTGTTAATTAGTGTACTGTACATAAATATGATGGGTTTTATTTCAAAGTCACTATTATGAAAGATTTCTTATATACACTGTACATTTGTATTCAACCAAGAAAATAAAAACACAGTTGTGCATTTCCAAAATTATGTTACGATGTTCTTCTTTAACAACAACATTAAAGAATGGAAAGCAGCATGCATATTTTGGCACTATAATGTCCTGAGAGTTCCCTAGCCTTCAAGTGTAAATAAATTAGGAACCTTCCAGGCTGCTTATAAGGATGCAAGCCATGTATTTAACCAGGATATGAACTATATTAAATCTGGTCACATATTAAATAAAAGATCTCAGTAAATATGTACAGCATCAGCAAGTTTGTGTAATATTATAAAACATTTTCATTTTCTGTTAAATATTTACATCTTTTAATAGTTTTGTATTTACATATTAAATACTTTGCTCATCTCTTTGCTGTTTCTTAA
This sequence comes from Tolypeutes matacus, assembly GCA_026826555.1. Lineage (NCBI taxonomy): Eukaryota > Metazoa > Chordata > Mammalia > Cingulata > Chlamyphoridae > Tolypeutes > Tolypeutes matacus. The sequence continues at coordinate 5,648,023 of JAKSZT010054515.1, forward strand.
ACTCTGTATTTACATAAAAGAAGTCATAACAAAAGGCAGTGCCACCTATGTTGCATTTAATACCTTTTAAATCATTGTACTTGCAATTTTATTTTACTTCAACCTTTATAGTTTGCATTTTCAGTTTTTAGATCAGTTTCTAGAAGTATTTAGTCTTAGAAGGGTTAGTAACCATATTTGAAAAATTAGGTTATTCAAACAGCCCAAAGCAACGATAATAAAAGACATCAAAAGGGTTTTCTATTATGCTATTTTTAGAACTAGGAACATGAAGTTTGGTTTGATTTTTCTAAAGGAGGAAATCAGAAGTATCAGGGCAGGATGTATAGAATCCTGACAACCAAGCTCTCCCAGCATGGAGCTGATAGAATAAAGGAAACCCTGTCAGGAGACACATCTGGCTACAGACTGTCATTCTAAAAGGATGTACCATGTCTTCCAGCTTGAAAATAGTGGTAAACTAACCATATTACAGTCTTCATAGGCCCGGAAACTCAGGTATCCTTTGAGGAAAAAAAAAAGTGGTCTCATTTTCACTTTTGTGTTATAGTTACATTGAGGATACTTCTATAATAATCCAACACATAGTTCGGGAAAATCAGCCCTTTAATCAGTCATTTTCATTATTAAAACAATAACAACAAACTCTTAAAATAGCCATTAGCATTACATAGAGAAAATTACAAATACATTAAAAACACATACATGTAATTATTTTTATTTCTGGCACTGGTTAAGTTTATTTTTTCCTCAATAAAGACTATTTTTCTATTGGCTTTAGTCAGAATGTAGTTTGTGACACTTTCAATTCTCAGGTGTTGGAGAAAAGACAGGACCCCTAGGTTTGATGGCAAATACATTTCTGAAGGGAATTTTCTGAAGGGGGTGGATGGCAGGAGAAGAGAGCAGACAGCATTGTTACTGCTGTTTTCTGTGTGGGCCTCAACAGTTGACTTTATACAACCATTCATACCAAAGCTCTGGCCTAAGGATATCAGGGTATCTCTAAGAACTGGGAGACACCAGACCCATTTCATCTGAAAGCTCTAAAAGTGAAAGTGATTTGTAAATTGAAAAAACAAAAACAAAAAACAAAATATAAAGTGGGCACGTTATTTCCGATTCCTGGTACAGGTTCTCTTTTGATCCTTGCTATTCGGTATCATTGTCCCCAGCTCACCTCACTCACTTCCTGCAACTGCCAAATGTAGTTACACCAATGGCAAGTTCTCTTGGGAAAGAACATAATAGTAATAATCACCTGATTTTCACCCAGAATTCTCCAGTTTTAAAATTGCTTTTAATGATAATTTCACATTAAAATCTGGGGAAAGAATGTAATATATATTATTATCCCCATTTTACTGACAAGAAAAATGGAGGGTTTAGAGAGATTGTATTTATATGTTTAAGTTTGCATTCAATTTTGTACATATTAAGTGACCGATTGTGTTATTGATTATTACTATTATCAGTATCTTGTTGCTATCAGGGTTCTTTGCTGCAGAACATTAATATTGCATACTTTTGCTAAATTGCAAACATTTCTCTTTTCAAGGTTTCTGTGCAAAAGCCTATTTATAGCCAGCTTTCTTAAATCTACTTGAAACATGCTTGAGGAGCCCTCCAAGCAGGAATTGCTAACAGTTTTTATAAAGGACTATCTGTCAGCCTTTGCATTCTTTACACATCGTTGCATTTTAAAGTATAGGACTGTGGCAGCTTACTACATAACATGGTCTCAATAAACCTATCAACTGGAGACTTGGCTCAGCAGCATTTCAAAAGCTTCACACTGGCCCCAGGTGCATTTGAGGAAAATGTCCCCTCTCAGCAGGAATGTGTGAAAGTCTAAATGCAGTGTTGGCCCTGGTTAGAAGAAAAACCCCAGAAACATCAAGGGTTACTGAATGTGCTAATACAAAATCTGCCTTTGAACCCATTTTAACAACTCCCATTCAACTCTGTGAGGAGTCCAAAGTACTGCATCTAAGGTCAGTCTTTGGTGCTTGAGTTTTATGTTCTTAAATAATGCTAGTGACCTTAATTGAAGAGTGAAATCTGCTAAGGGCAACCCTTTAGACAGAGAATAACTCACTTGTTGTAATAGCAAATTTGGGACTGAAGAGTTAGAGCTTATTGGCAAATAGACTCAATTTAGATGTGGGCAGTTCTGCTAAAGAAAAGTGCTACCATGGCAGACTGGGTATCAAAGTTCACCTTTGTATTCAGATTTCACATCTCTAGATTTTCCCTGGTGTCCCATCACTAGATGGGTAGACTATTGCCATGTTTTTTTGTTTTTTTTTTTATATAGCTATTCCATCCCTTAGGATATAAAGTCAATCTTTCTGGGTACTGGCAATTAATAAACAGCTTTCTTCCAGAGAGTGATGCATTCTTCTTCTTACATTGTATACAGAGCAGGATGCTTTAGTAGGTAGCTGAATATCATCTGATATAAGAAGTGGGGGAGCATAAGGCTTTCTTTTTCCAGATACCTCTTCCATTTGCTGGAGTCTTCTCTAAGAGTTCTCATTTCTGAAGGGGTCATTGAGTTACATTTTACTCAAATGTTAACAATCAGTACTAACTTATTATAAATCAGTTTATTCAATTATCTGATTGCCAGAATCACAGAAAAAGAAATACCAACACCAGTAAATTTTGATAGAAAATGAATAGGCATGGGGATATGGCATTCTTTGTGGTGAGGTCAAATTCAGGTACAGGCTGTCAAACAGAAAATGTCTTCCATTCCTCCTCTTTGCAGCTGTCATAATTCAGTGTTGTCTACTCTATTCAAGGCACTGTGGTGTTGGGAGATAGAAGAGATAATTTAATTCATGGCAGCTTCCCTTAGAGAGATGAGGATAGGATGGGAATATGAGGGAAATATGGAATCCTAGAGATTTAAGCAAGGTTTTGTGTCTGAGCACTGGCCGGGCTGTGGGTGAGTTGGAATTTGTGCTCTGCCCTGATTAATGGATGAGATTGTGAAAGGCAGGAAACAAGGTGAAAGGAATCCAGAGAAAGGGAATGACAAGAACAGATTCATGAATCTAAAGAAAGATATGATGTGGGCAGTGGCAAGTATTTCCAGGTTATTGGAAAAATCGAGTTCACATAAAGATGCAGGAATAAAGACAGGTTGGAAGTAAGATACAGAGGGTTAGAAAGCCATTATAAGGGGTTTGGTCTTAATCCTGAATGAAATAGGAGTTAATAAATGAATTAAAAATGAAGGAGTGATACGATTGTTTCCATGCTTTATAAAGAAAATGACTGCCCTTGTAGTTTTCTGCCAAGAATAAGGAAACGAAAGGCAAACAAATAAGCAAAACAAAAACATAAAAGGTTCAAGTATTGGCGTAAAAATTTGCAAGATTAAAGAAAGTTAGAAATAAGGTCCTTTACTCCTTTAATTAACGTCACAACTGGAGGGATAAAGTCTTATATTTCTATAGTTCTAGTATGAATATTCTCTCTTATTTCATTAGAAATTTTGTTAGTTGATTTTATATCTCATTTTGTTTTCAAAACAAGTGTTTCTGGTAGATAGGGGTAGTTCTTTTTATGTTAATTTTATAGGTAAGGAAATTGAAAATTTTCCTCACAGCAATTAAATGACAAGACTGGAATTTGAACCTTAATCTTCTAACTTGATGTCTGTGATCTTTCCACAATCCCACATTACCTAAAACAATATGGAATTGTACCTAAAGGCAAGCAGTTTTTATTATGAGGAAAGAGTTTGAGAGTTCATTTTTTAAACTGCCCTTCCGCCTCTGAGTGGTTTTAAAGAGGAAGCCGCAAGCTGGGAATACTTCATTTATTTTATCTCAGTGACAAGGAATAAGAAGTATTTTGGAATTCCCTAGTGCCCATGATGTCTATTATATGCTCACAGAGCTTCCTGTAATTGAAGGCTATATTGCATTTGGATAGAAGCAGCTAACTCTGCTGCTGGAAGCATATAGGCATATGCAAGCCTGAATTTAATAAAAGAAAATCAGAAATCAATAAAAAGTGAGATTTGTTAGGATTAAGATGTTAAAAAACCTTAGGATGTTAAGACCTTGTTAAGGGCAGAATGGACAAAATCTTTCTGAGTTGGTATGAAGTGAAGAGCTTCTGCAGTCATCCAGAAGATTTTATTTTAGAAGTGGGGGAGAAAGAAGAGAGATCATTTGTTGGACTGAGCTGGAAGTCTACAGAACTTTTCAAAAGATTTGGTGAACAGATGCTTTTAAAAGCTCTTACCAACTCAGCCTTCACTACTAGTAATTTCAAACAAAGCAGGAGGTTGGAACATTACTGCTGTTTTCTTTCCTTTGTCTGTAGTCCCCTTGGCTAACCACTGATAGAGAACAACCCGGAGCAGGCTTGAGAAGCCCCCATGGTGAAAACACATCAATGTCAACTTTTAAACTGGGAGCTTGTTTTCAGCTTGAACTAATTTTTCCCCCTTTCTTCTCTACTTTACCTCTTCCTAACCACACTGAAAAAAGGAGATAATGCCTGTGACCTCTCTCTAAAGATATGTTGTTTTGTTTGTGTTGTCATCATGAATGTGTCATTTCTCACTCATGCTGGATTCTACATAAGTTTTCATAAATAAGAGAAGAGGATGTAAGGAAATAATAGTGGCTTTTGCTAGAATCCTTATACTCTATGCAGAGGATGCTGTCCTCAGTCTGGTTCCCTAGATGCAAGTCTTGAGACAAGATTCAGGGGCAATTGATTCATTAAGGAGGTCCCTCCGGGAGACACTACTAGGGAGAAGAGGTCCAGCAAAGTGCAATTCCCAGCAAAGCCCAGCAAAGCGTCTTAGTGCCACCTCCATTTGGCTTGTCTGTTACTCCTCAGAGTTATTCCACCCTGAGGTCAGAGAAGTAGGCTCTCTGCTCCCTCACTTTGTCATTGGCTAAGGCCATCCCTTGGGGAATGCCAACTCCCAGGAAATGCCAGCTCCTGTAGCCTGAGGATAGTGCTTAGAAGTAGAGTTTCACAGGTAAGTTGGAGCTAAGGTATTCCAAAGCTGGGGGAGACCATCACAGGAACAGTAAAGTTGGTCCAAGAGGACTTAGACTACCAGTTGGAATAAAAGAAAATTTGGTAGACTCTCATTAAAGTTTTATTTTCCCAGAACCCATAATAATGGGACAAATGATAACCAGTGGTCCTGGAGCAGAAATGGGTCTTTCAACAATTGTGATTGGAGAAGAATGAGGCAGTTGGAAAGACAGGAAGAGAGAGGCAGGGTATGCTACAGGAGTACGGCAAAGTGGCGGCAAGGTTTGCTTCTACAATATACTAAATTTCATCCTTTGGGTTAAGTTAATTCTGTTTCTGCCATAACTATTTTGAAGTACCTATTACTATTTTTAACCAAACACTCACCACAATAACCAAGAACACCAATGGCAATTTCAACTCTTTTAGAGCAAAAGGCAGCTTATTTATCCCCTTCCCACTGACTTTTTAAAGATGTATAGGCATCTTTGAACTGCTCTCCTACATTTTCTCTGTGACTGCATTGCCAACCTCAAAATGGAGATTGTGCTACTAAGGCAGCAGCATTTGATAATTGCTCTGTCATCCCAAAGAACTCTCCTCCCTAAACTCCTGCTCCAGTGTAACTGTTCAAGGTTGGGCAGAGCAGAGGGCTTGCAAATAATTTGCTTAGAAAATAAATGATAAGATCTGGCCAAACAATGTGACTTTGAGTAACAAAAAAAGTTCTTGACTTCTGGCAATCAACTGTACAGACAGATCAGCCCCATTTCATTGTGAGAAATGGTGTCCCATAGTTACCACAGCCTGGGATGATGACAACCATGTGAATTTCGGGCAGAGCCATTAAGAAAATATTTTGAATATAGCACAATTTCTTGAAAATAGTCATCATTGGTATTTATAAGTGCATAATAATACTGCCAGAATTGCTAAGTTCCTCAACAAAGGCCCAAAACATGCATTTTGAAAGCTGGAAAACAGACCATTAAAATATGGAAAACAGATTATTAAAAGTGGGATGGTATCCAGGCAGGGAGTGGTTTGGCTGCTTCTTTCTGTCTGCAGAAATAGGGAGAACTTTGTATATGTGCTGTGTGCAGAATAGTCTCCCCGTCATTTCTGGACCCCCATCCACTCTCTACCCTATCCACTATGGAGTACATCAAAAGACTCCTTGCCCTCTGGAATTTGGTTGAATTGTTTCCAGTGTGAGCACTGGGAGGAGACTACAAGTTGGGAGGAGAGTGATTAGAATGTTTATTCCCCTGACTCCCTCCATCCTGGGCTCTGTAGGGCAGCTACTGCTGTCTCTCTCTCACTGGGATTTGGTAACCTCTCCCTCCTCTTAGACCTCTAGACTAATGGCTTCTAATGTGTTCTTGCTGTTGCTTATCCTCTTTCCTCAGTATTTCACACTGCTTTCCAGTCTGCTAGTCCTAGGAGCGCTTACTCATCTCTTCTTGGGTTTCCCTGAATCCTGCTTAATAGCTCCTTTGCTCAGTTCTCCTTATTTTCCCTTTTTGTATTGCTAGGATTTGACTAAACAGGAAAGTAGGATTGATTTACTCCAGAAGGTAGATGTTTGAGGCTTTGTGCTTTAGAAATTTCACTTATGGCAAACACCCACAAAAATAAATTCAAATAAAACAGCTCAGAACGTCTAGCACTCGGAATCCAGCGCTGATGCTGTGGCACTATCTGAAATGTTAAATATCAGCTCACATAACTAGCCCCATTAGGCCCCAAGGAACCGTTTCTCCACGTTTGCCCTACGTCCCCGAGACAAAAAACACTGTATGCAATACTTTGAATGTCTGGAGTTAGGCTTCTGCTTGCATAGGAGATGGTCATTACATTAGTTGAGCAGTGGAAATACAAAGGAAAGAGAAAAGAAAAAAATCAGTTTATTAAATGCTTTTCTCAGGTATGAATGCAGTAATTCTTAGTATAATGAAGTGTCATCTCCTAATAGTGCAGAGTATGCATTTTCTTTTTTCTCTTCCTATTCAAATTTTTAATTCTGGAATTAATCAGGAATAAGAGTGGGGTTGACCCAACTATTGCCCAAAGTGGCTGAAGAAACAGTTGTAATATTAAACTACTCATATTTATTTTAAATATGTGTGTTTGTGTATATGTGTGTCTAGGCTTGCATAAAAACTTTGGCAAATAGACATTGAAGGCTGGAATTGCAAATAGTTTTATTTTTAAAAAAATATATAATAAATTTGAATAAAATTTTTAAAAAGAAATTTTAGCTTTATTTAAATATTTTCTATAAATTTGATATTTATTATAATTTTAATAAAATTTAAATATGTAAAAGAAATGTTTTTGAAAATATTAATATTTCAATCATTAATATTTATCTTAATTTATATTTTGATGAAGAATATATTTAAACTTATAAACTGTATTAAAATTAAAATTTAATTTTTCATTCTTTAGATCAGAGATTGGCCAACTGTTTTTGTAGAGGGCTAGTGATTAAATATGTTAGATGCTGCGAGCCATGTAGTTTCTTTTTCAACTACTCACCTCTGCCATTGTAGAACAAAGAAACCAGAGACAACATGTAAATGAATGCGCAAGGCTGTGTTCCAATAAAACGATTTACAAAAACAGGAAGCCAGCCCATCAGCCTTAGTTTGCCAATCCCTGCTTTAGGTCATTATTGATAAGGGGGTAAAATTATGTGAAAATTTTTATTATAATAATAATTTTGCTTACATTATATGAAATTAATATATATAATAATTTATCAATTATGTATGGTCATTACTTCCCAAAACAGCATGGTCCATAAACAGGACATTTGGACATGCATAATAGTAATTAAATTTTTCTTTCGATATTTTGCCTAATTTTAGTTAGAAGCAGACCATAGTTTTACACATATTTTTTAAAAATTCTTTTTTAAAAATATATTTATCAAGGCTGCCTTAAATAACATACTGTATTTAACAATTTGTTAGCTTGATTTATATCTTATAGCTATTGATAGATATGTGAGCCTTCAATTGTACTCTTGTCCCACACTTGAACCAACGTTTGTGGAGGGCTCAGTTAGCTATTTTCCTTTTTAGGAGCAACGCTATCAAAAGACAATCTCCACCGCAAAGAAGTTGCATCCTGAAAAGTTTTTGGTTGTATTTAGCTCACTCATCTGGGTCTGCACAGTGTTTGCAAAAATGTGAATTCTTTGCAAGCTAATTTCAAGTAAATTTCTAGATGTCTGACTTTCACTTAAAAATCTGGCAAAACCTCCAGATAGCTCAGCAGCCCCTTTTAGACAGGGTATGGACTCTCCAGCTTATCAAAGCCTCCACTACCACTATTGTGTACTCAACCCAGCCAGCCTACCTCGCCATTTACACCACTAGCCTGGACTCTGTAGCATTTGATTTTTGAATCTATTCCAGCCCAGGAAAGCAGGACATTTAAAAATTTGAGCCCTAATGGCAGTAATTGTTGTTTTCCAAAACAAAACACACAATCAAATAAAACCAACCAACAAACCACCACCACCACTAAAAGTCAGTGCCTTTTCACCCTGGTCACCTCTGTTCTTTTGGTTCTTTTGGCTCTTCCCAAGGGCGTGGGGCTAGTGATGTTGCTCCAGTTGCTCCCTGGGCCTTGCCTCTGATTCATAGAGGGAAAGAGTGAGCAGCACTCTTTGCACTAATCTCTTTCACATTTTCTGAAACAATCCTTCAGTGCAATCCATACAGAATTCTGACCAAATATGAAGAACCCACAAGCACATTGAACAATTATTCAAGACCCCAAATCCCAAAACCCTAGATTCATTTTTTTCTGTAGGACTTAGGATAGCAGCTGCATTATTAACTATCTTTCTGAATCTCACACGCTCTCCCTCTAGGTACAGCAGATTAAACAAATTCCCTCCTCTGTCCCCCGAGGAGTTAAGATCCAGCTTCAGAAATATTGATAGAAGAGAAGAAAGGAGATTATTATAACAAAATATGAAGGTCAGTTTTTAACTTGGACTGCTCTTTGGAACCAAAGTGATCATAAAACTATGGAATCTGCCCACGATATTATTTAGGGAAAAGAAAAGGAATGTGAAGCCATTTAGTTTGAGGAAACAATTGGGGGTCAATGAAATTGTTTAGTGTTTATGCTAAAATGAGGTGGTTGACATTTTTTTCCTGCTTCTCTGTTTCTTTTACCCATCCCTCTCTCTCTGTACCTATGAAAAGCCCCTGTACCATTGGTAAGCTCCACAGTATAGAAAAACAGTAAATATTATTAATATCCTCATATTTAGAAAATAGAAGAGATGTTTTAAACAACGATTATTTCTACGTTAAGTTTAAAATGCAAAAACATGTAGAAATAGGTTTTCATATTGGTCAAGTAAATTTGAATACACTTACAATTCACTATAAGTAATGAAACTCAATACTGCAGCAATATCTCCAAATAACTACACATTACAGAGCCAATGTATATCACGCTCTGTCCTAGAACTTTGTCCTTGCACTAACAAATAAGATCTGAGCAATGGAATGGTAATGAGCACACCAGTTTTCCCCATCCACATGTTGATTAAGCTGTTCAAAGGTCTAGTCACAAAATAGAAATGTTTGTGAGCATTTTCATCAAAGTAAGCTCCGTTAGAGGCATGATATGAAATGTCTGCCCATTCTGCACTGGGAAGCAAGTCAAATGGGGTCAAATTTTATCATGCCCCTGCCGTGTTCAGAGGTTATCAAAAACGCTGAGTCACAAAGATGACCAAAGAGCCACATCACACCATTGTAGGTGGGTGGGAATGGGGAGACAAAGCATAAGGCTGTGCTTATGAGGAAAACACATATTTTGGAATGGTGCGATTAATGGGAAATATTTTGTTTTCTTTTTCAATGACTATATAAGGACAAGTTTTCATCAGAAAACTTTCAATGAGTATACCATTTCTTGTGAAGTGACTTTCTCTGACTTTTGTTTCAGAATTTCGTACATCATGGTCCCAATTTGACATTTTGAAGTATTCAAGTGAATTTTCTTTAAAACTAATATTTTATTGTCACTTTAAAGAGTGGCATCTGCAATCCAGAACAAAGATAATGAAAAGTTCTGTTTTTTCATAATATCATTAGAAATATTTTAATTCAGTAATTCAGGTTATTTGGTAATGATACAATATGATTAAAAATGAAGTCCTGCATATGGAGTTTTTCAGAAGTTCATGAATATAGTACCATTTTGTAAGTACCACTAAAAATGAGAGTCAGGGGGTTTGTCTTTATGTGAATAAGCAAACATACACATACACAACCTTCCTGACCACTTAGCAGAGAACATGCAAAGTATTATTTTCACAATATCCTTATTATTTATCAGACAATCCCTCAACATTTTCTTTAAGCCATAAATATATATTTTCATCTCTCTATATATTCTTCTCTACCTCTTGGCTGAAATGTGTGACTCAACTTATCAAATTTAAGGTAAAGAACAGGTTGGAAGGGAAGGTAAACCAGATAAGAAAATTTTCTCTAGGCAGGAAACATCTTAGAAAATAAGATATTCTCTAATAGAAAATCTTTACATGTATCATCATACTGATTACAGGTGTTCTTTGAAGAAATTACAGAAATGTGGCTTATTTTTATTTTTAATTTTTGAGAGTTAAACTGGTGCAGTTATCCCCCTTCCACTTACAATTCATGTTGAAAAAGTTCCAGACACCAGAATATGCTAGTTATGGATGCACTGACAATTTCAAGATGCTTTTGAAAGCACATCATTACTTTTCAACTAGTTGGTTAGCAATATAAGCTAATAGTGATGGGTACCATTGGAATAGCTGTGTTTTTGCAGATACTTATGCTCCAGGAAGTATTGACATGTGCTACTTATTAATTAATCAGATTCAAACATTTATCACTCCAGGCTTTTTGGAAAAAGATGGCAACTGCCTCCTAATTATCCAATAGTTTAAAGAATTTATTCTGTTCTTTTCTTTTTCCTTTGAAATTTCAGCTTGCTTTGGGCTGAGAAAATATGAAGTATAGACACATTTTATTTTTAATTTTTTAAAATGATCTCATTTTCCTGTCTAATTGAAGCTCTTCCTTTCTTGGCTTATTCTGTAATACATCATTTTGTATCTTATTATTGTATTCTGGCTTGTCTGGACAATACTGCAATAAATTGTGATGGCTGAACATTAAGTGAATTTAAATAAATTATGAAAGATTTCATTCTGCCAGCTATGTAAAAAATACTTGACACCTCAATAAAAGGCAAAAGAGGGAGCTTTAAAAATGAATATCTAAAATCTGAATATTAGTTCAATCCTTTCCATTCTGTACCAATTGTTGCATTTATAGGAGAATCAAACATTTTTCAAATCTCTGATATGATAGGGTCTACTTTTCTAAAAAGTCCTTGAAAAACTGAACTTTTTCTAAGTTTAAGATATACTTTTTTTCATTTTAAAATAATTTAACATGTGAATGTTACTAAACAAATTTGCATTGATCATTATTAATAATTTATCATTGTCCATGCCAGGTATTTGGTCTGTGGCCAACAAAAGATAATTTCCTTATTGTGTGTATTTTATCAGTTGATTAGGTTTATACATAGTCATACTGACCATGTAATTTGTTATCCAAACTGGATACTTTAAGAGCAAAAGGGCATTCTTTTCAAATGGGGTGTCTGTGGAATGAGTTGCTACATGGTACATCATGGGAGCACAGGCTTAGGTTATGACAGAAACTTTTAGCAAATGACACTTCATTACTTACACAGCACAAAATGTCCAAAGAGCAGGGGGAGAGATTCCCATCGTGGCCAGTCTCCTGAGGAGGCCAAAACTGTTCGGGTTGGGATTGATAAATGACAGCTCCACAAACCCACTTTGCATCTCAAGAGAGACACCAATCTATGCTCTTTGAGTGAGGTATTTATCCATACTGGGATACTGGGGAGTGGGTGGGGGGGAACGGTGTGTGGCCCTGCCACTAAGAATTGCTGCCTTAATTAGCATCTGGGACTGCTTGTTCCTGATTTCTGAGTTTGAGGGCTGCTCAGGCCTTTTAATTAATCTTAACATCTCCCCCATGTTGTGGAATGGAAACAGACTGAGACAACATCACACAATAGAAGAGGATGTGGGTAGGAGAGAGAGATGACTGCTGAGTGTGTGCCCCTGACTTCCCCAGCAATGCCTTGACCAGCAGAGAAAGTCAAGAGCAAACCAACCTCCACAGTTGTGCTGTGCATCATAAAATATCCAAAGCAAGTTTTTTTTTTAATTTTTAAAAATATCTGTTGCTGATTTTGACAGTGTTTATAATTAGAGCTTTAATCTGTTATTTCTTTTCAAACTTGTACAATAAACCCCCTACTTAATGTGCTTGGAGAGAAAGAACATGCTTTACATATTTGCTCTTCTTTTAATAATTTTAGTCCCAATCTTGAACTTCTTTTAATAAATTGCACTGAATTACCATTCTTCTCCCCTCCTCTCATCATTCCATTTTCTCCTCTTTCCTTCCATTCTTATCCTTGAATTCTAGGTCTGGGTGGCAATAGGTGGGCTCAGGGTGGAATCAAATATCTGGCAACTGAAATTATGAGAGAAGGTGGAAGATGTGGTCTTATAGTACAACATTCTATATAGCTTTATTGTCTTGGTTTGCCAAAGGGTCACCGATGCAAAGTACCAGAAATGGGTTGGCTTTTATAAAGGGAATTTATTTGGGGTAAAAGCTTATGGTTCTGGGGCGGTGAAATGTCAAAATCAAAGCATCAGCAGAGATGTTCTCTTACCAAAGTCAGCTACTGTTGATCCTGGCATATTGCCCTGTGGTAAAGCAAGATGGCCACCAATCTCTTTTGAGGTCCCTGACTTCCCCTCCAGAATCTACCATCTCCAGGAGCTCAGCAGTGGCAACCAGACATAGGGCTTATTTCTTACGGGGCTTCCTCTCTCAGTCTCCGCTGCTCCTCTTTCCTCCTGAGTTCAGCTGTGAGCTATCAGGCATATGGTTCATCTCCTATTGAGCTGCTTCATGGGCCCAGCCCTTCAGGGGCCTCTTTCCATGCCTCTGTGCTCTGCTGGTTCCAGTCTCCAGGACTTCTTTCAGCCCTTAGGCTTCTCTGTTTCCTGCAGTTCTCTTTCTCACATGACAGGATCAATATGGCAGCTTCCTTTTGTTCCTCTGTGTCTCTCTCACAGTCTCCATTTATATCAGACTCAGCAAGAGGGTGGAGACTCAACCTGAGTCATACCTCACTGACATAGTCCAGTCAAAAGAGTCTCACACCCACAGAAATGGCTTAGTTTAAAAACACCTTTTTTTTTCTTTTGGGGATTCATAAAAAAATGTCAAACTGTCACATGCACCCTTAATAGCCTGGGTATTGGTCCTGTTTTGCACTCCCTGTGCTGGGCCTGATAGTCTCCAATCCCCAGACTCTCCCACTCAAATGAGGGAGAATGAATCCCTGGGCTTCTCCTTACTGTATGAATAGGAATGGAGACTAACTCAACCATCTTCTCTAGATATAAACTGTCAAGTGATCCCTCCTCCCCTGAGCCACATCATCACTATTGCTCCATGTGATACCCAGTGAATCCCTTCAGACATGAGTAAAGAAAGGTAAAGCTTTATTTCTTTTGCTGGATCAGTTATCAATCTATCTTCTAGCCTTCAAAAAATTGTTGAAATATTTTATCTACAGCTGTCTCCTATCCTAATCTCTTAGTTCATGCACATGGGTGCTTTAAAAATTCCTTTAATATCATTATTTTGGAATTTTGGAAGAGAAAGAAGATACGCAATTTGTGTTTATCTATTTCCTTCAAACATAAGTCTTACAGAATGATAGTTTCACAGCATAAATCTGACCAGGTCATGTCACTTAAGTTAATTGCCATCTTTTAAGATTGTCTTTGAAGCCCTGAATAGTCTAGCCTCTGAATATGTTTCCTCTCTCATCTTTTACCTTGTATCACTCCTTCTATTTGCTCCAGACACTTGGGTTTTCTTTTGATTAGTTGAATGTGCTATGTTCCTTATGCCACAGGGTTCCTTTCCTTGGAGAATATTTCTTAGCTTTTTCCACTCTTGCTTTATTATGGGGGTGTATGTGTGGTGGTTCTGGTGAGGTTATCACAGGAATACAAAGTTGGTATTTTTATTTGAAAAGTTTTTGAGATATTTGCAAATTTATGTGCAGTTGTAAGAAATAATACAGAGAGATTCCTTGTACTATAGTATAATGTCACAACCAGGTTATTGATATGGATAAGTCCATCTATCTTATTAATATTTCCTCATTTTTGCTTGTACTCATTTGTGTGTGTATATAGTTCTATACAATTTTATTACATGTGTAGTTTCATCTGTCCACCACCACACTCAAGACATTAAACATTTCTATCACCACAAGGATATAAATATTGCCTTTTTATAGCCACAGCTACCTCTCTCTTGTCCCACATCCCTAATCCTTGACTATCACTAGTATATTCTTACTTTTTAAAATTTTGTCATCTAAATATATTATATAAATGGAAAGATACAGTTTGTAACCTTTTGGGATTGACTTTTTCATTCAGCATGATTCCTTGGAGATTCATCTAAGTTGTTGCATATATCAAACAGTTTGTTTCTTTGTGTAGTTGACTAGTTGTGATGGTTAATTTCATGTGTCAACTTGGATGGGCTATACTGTCCAGTGGTTTGGTTAAGCAAACACTGGTCTGATTGTTACTGTAAGAGTATTTCATAGATGGATTTATATCTTGTTAATTGATTGCATCTATGGCTGATTGTATCTACAATCAACAAAGGAGACTACCTTCAGCAATGAGGAGAGTCTCTTCATCCAATCAGTTGCAGGATTTAAAGTCAGAAATAGAGAATTTAAGAAGTCAGAAGGAAGAATGTCTATCTCTACTTCAGCCAGCCTACTTCTCTTAGAGAATTTGCAGCTTGCTGTTTGCTCTATGGCATTTGCACTTGCCAATCCCACAGTTTTGTGAACCAATTCCTATAATAAATATATCCTGTAAGTTCTAGTTCCTTAGAGAACCCTGACTAATGCAGTAGCATTTATTGCTGAGTGGTATGAATGTACCAAAGTTTGTTTAACCATTTACCTGCTATAGGACATCTAGCCTGTTCCAGTTTGTGGTTATTACAAAAAAAGCTGCTTTGAACTAGTTAAAATTTTTATCTCATCCATTTGTGCTTTCATTGCATTGCTTCCTTTCCTTCATGGCACTTATCACAGTTATAAATTTACATTTACATGTGTGTGATAATTCAATTATAGTTACTATGTCCTACTGTAACTTAAGCTCCATGGGAGCAGGGATTCTGTTTATTTTTCTCATCACTCTTTTACTAGTGCCTAATAAAATGCCTGGCATATAGATATTTACGAAATGAATTGTTGACTGAATAAACCAGTTGTAATGATAGATAATATATAGTTACATCCCTGAAATTTATAAATTTATATATCTTTTTTTAAAGATGCAGAAAATTAGGTAAAGCAATTTACCAACATCACTCTGCAAGAAAGCAGACAAGCTAGAATTCAAACACACATCTTGTTGACTTCAAAACTCCTGCTCTTTCCACTTTACTATGCTTCTTCTTGGAGCTATAATATTATTTCTAGTTGTCTATAATGGACCAATTCAATGGCAACCACAGAGAAGCAGCTGCAACAAAATACTATATTCAATTGATAACCTAATACAATGATAGGAAGAAATGAAAACCAATTCTGCTGTCCTTTGTTTTATGAAAGACCACATGAGGAAAGCATAGATGGCTGCTATGTAATTTGCAGTTTGCAGGTGTGGGAATCTCTATTTCATAAGAAGCAAATAAGCCTGGACATATTTGGTAATTACTGTGTTAATACAGAGTAATTGCACAGCTATTTCTTCCTTACAAATTATATGGTGGTTATATTTGGAATTACCATAAAAATGAAAAACTTCTAGTTGTCAGTAAATGATTGTCTTATAATTACAAAATAATTACATAGTTATTTACCCTGAGAAATATAAAGCATTGTATAAAATCCATAAACTCTGCTGCCAGAACCACCAAGGTCCAAGGCTATCAATCCTATTAAGAATTGCCCTTAGGACTTTGTAAAATTCTTAACAACTTTTACTTCTCTGGGAAGAAAAAAATGTGTCACAAGGGAGATAGCCTCCCTCATTAAACTGGAATGTTCAGTGACCCCAAAGCTACTGCACTGTAAAAATTAAGTCAGCAATGTTAGTAACAGAACTTTTTTGCCACCCCTGATGAGACTTGGTTGACTTTGCTGCTAGAAGCCAGTTAATCTAGTAAACTTTTTATGTATTTTCACGTGCCACAGAGTCGATTTTTACATAAGAGTTTGGCAGTTATTAACTTATGCAACTTTTCTGTCACTTAAATTATCGATTTTGGTACATTTGTCTGCTCCTATAACATTTTATTATCTCATAATATTAGAACACTAAGCCTACAGATTGATTATTATTTATGAGTATTTGACATAAGATTTTTTGAGAAAGTCAAAGATAAGACACAGTAGATGAATAATTTTAAATTATTGAATTGAGAACAACTGTAGAAAATAATTTTAACTGCAAAACTTAGGATGTTCAGTTATCAGTTTTAAGTGATTGCTTTTACAGTACATGATGCAATGCTTAAATAGGGTAAAGGGTGAAAAGTACTTTTAATTTTACATTTTGGATCTGAATTTGTTCTCTAATAGAAATAGATAGTGCTGAAATACTTTAGAGATTCATGATTTAAAAATTCAAAATGGGTTTTCAGTCCTGGACATAATAGAGTAACTAGCATAAGACTAGAATAAACCTACTGTAATCAGGTTTTAAATTGGAAAGGAAATACATGAGGCATCTATTCCCAGATATTTGCAACAAGTAGTACTTAGCTGAGATCCATGAGGTAAGGGAAGAACGTGAAGCCAGTTCAACCTCACCTCAACTTTCTGCCTGAGGGACTTTTGCATGTTTCAGCTCAGGGTAATAGAACCAAAACAAAAGCAGTCATCTTTCAGGCAGAGGAAAGAGAAATAGAATATCAGGGCTTCTGAGATTAGAGTTTTCAGATTAGGATACTGAAGTAAAGGATGCAACTTATAGAAGTACCAAAAATATGCTTTGGGGGGGCCCCTTTGAATTTTGGCTAAATAATTAATCTACATATTCCTGGAGTGACAGTTTGTAGATCAAGGATCTTAGTAGGTCCTTGGTAGAAAACAGCAACTGTGGGCCTGTGAAAATTCAGAGTCCAGACTTCATAGGTTACTATGAGACATTAGGATTTGGATTGTTCAGAGTGGAGAGGTGAGGCTGAATACTTTGGCCATTCAGTTAAATTTCTAGAAAGAACACACCTAGGTGTTGAATAAAAGCTTTTTTTAGACCCACCATTCTAAAACCTAAAATACATCCTCTTCAAAATAAACTGGAACTTCTAGTAAATTCTTTTATCTGACAGAAGAAATCCAATACTGTTCATAGTAAGATAATGAATTCCAGAGGTTCCACAAAGAGGCATCTACAATGCTCATGATTATATTTTAAAAATCAGACATAGACAATTAGGGAAATGCAGCCCATAACCAGGAGAAATAAGAGAACAGTTCAAGAGATGACACAGATGTTGGCTGAGAAGACAAGAGCTTTAAGCCAGATATTATAAATACATTCCAGGATTTACAGCAAAATTTGGACAGAATGAATGAAAAAAAATGAAAGTTTTTAAGGGAAAAATGGAAAAATATTAAAAAGGAAATGCTGGATCTGAAAAATACGGTTTCTGAAATGAAAATGACACTGGATGGGTTTAACTGCAGCTTTGACACTGCAAAACAATAATTAAGTGAACTGAAAACAGCCAAGTAAAATGATCCAATCTGAAGCACAGAGAGGAAAAGAAACCTCGTGAACATTGAGAGAACATCATACAATATAACATACATGTAACTGGAGTCATAGAAGGAAAAGACAGTGATTTTGGCAGAAAAAAATATTTAAAGGAATGGTGGCTAAATATTTTCCAAATTTGATTAAAATATATTGATCTACAGAGTTCAACAAAGGCCAAATCAGAAAAAACAAAACAAACAAACAAAAAAACCTGCATTCAAGACTATCAGAATCAATTCCTGAAAATCCAAGATTAAAAAAAAAAAAAATCTTAAAGGCAATCTGAGGAAAAAATACAATATGCACAGGGAAAAATTATAATGGAGTTTGCTGACTAATTATCAGAAACAATGGAAGCCAAAAGACAATGGGACTAACTTCTTAATTACTGAGTGGTAAAAACAAAACAAAACAAAAATCTACATTCAACCTAGAATTCTATAGGCAGCAAAAATATACTTCAAAATATCATTGAAATTTAAGCATTTTCAAAGGAACAAAGGTCTATCACAAGAGAGGCTTACTATAATAAATGTTTAAGAATGAAATGAATACCAGGGATAAACTTTGAACTACATGAAGGAGTGATGAGTCCCAGAAATTGTAAGTATGTAGGTAAATGTATTTATATATATTTTTAAATTTGTTTCTTAATTTATTTAAGATATCTGAATGTATAAAACCAAAATAAAATCAATGTTTTATGGAGTTACAGCATATAATTAAGAAAAATATATGACAAAATAGTATAAAGTGTGGGATATATTAGATAGAAATATTCTATTGTCAAATTCTTATGTTACATGTGAAGTGATACAATATTAAATCACTATCAGCTACAATGAGCTAAGGAGGAATATGTAATCTATAGAGCAACTATAAGAATAAATCAAATAGTTATATGTAAAAAGCCAATAGAGATATAATTAAACACTAAAGTTTCTCAATTAATCCAAAGAAGATAGGAAGGGGAAAAAACTGAAACATATTGCATGGGGCAAAAATCCATATAGCAAGACAGGAGACTTAGCCTCAATTATATCAAAATTTGAAGTAAATGTAAGTGAAAAGGAAGCATTTCAGACTGGATTTGAATTTAAAAAATCCAGTCCCAACTCTATACTGTATATCAGAATTGCATTTGAAATAAAAAGACCAAGGCAGGATTTATGTAAAAAGTTGAAAAAGATATGCTATGCAATCACTAATCACATGAAAATTGATTTGTGGCTATTATAATAACAGATAAAATAGTCTTCAAGACAAGACATATAACCAGAGAAAAATGGAAATATTCCACTATGACAAAACAATCAATTTTTCAAGAATACACAACAAACTTACGTGTGTTTGCATCTAATAACTGAACTTCAAACTATATGAGTAAAAAATTGACAGAAGTGAAAGAAGAAATAGAAAAACATACAAATCCACCATTAGATTTGAAGACTTCAAAATGCACTACTTTCTTATAACTGAAAGAGCAAAAAGAAAGAAAATCAGTTCTAAGACTATAAGATTTGATGAAGCTTTCAACCCAATATAATTCACATTTCTAAAACACCTCACTCAACCTCTTATATAGTCCATATTTTTTTCATATGAAGCATTCACCAAGGTAGTGCCATAAATATCTTGTGTCATAAATAATTCTCAATTAATCTCAAAACTTTGAAATAATGCAGAGAATATTATCTGACCAGAGCACAATTATATTAGGAATAATTTTATAAAGATATCTGATAAATTCCCAAATACTTCTAAATTAAGTTACACACTTAAAAATCATGAGTCAGGTGAAAATAATTACAAAGGAAATTAGAAAATATTTTGAACTGAATGATGATAAAAACAAATAATAATGGGGTCTGTGTGTGCTATAACCAAGCACTGTTTAGAGGAACATTTATTATTTTAGTGACATAACAGAAAAGAAGAAAATCTCTAAATAAATTCCACAGGTTTCCATGTTAAGACATTAGGAAATATAGAGCAAAATAAAGCTTAAGGAAGTTGAAGAAAGGACATGATAAAGATAAGAGCAGAAGAATGTAAAATAGAAAACAAAAACACAGGAAATTAAAATAGCCAAAAGCCTATTATTGAAAAAATTAATAAAATTCATGAAACTGCATGAAACTGCCAGCAAAGCTGATCCAAAAAAAAAATGAAATGATCAAAAAGAGTAATACGTGACATGAAATTGAGGGTAGGTTTAGAGATTCCAGAAGCATTAAAAGTATATATTTTTTAAAAGTATATTAAAAGAATGTCACAAAGAGATTTATGCCAATAAATTCTACAACAATAGTGAATTGAGCAAATGCTTTGACAAACAATTCATCAAAACAGACCCAGTAAAAATAGAAAATATGAAAAACCATATACCAATAAAGAAATTGAACTGTTATTAAAGACTTCCCACCAGAAACCTCTAGTTCAGGATGATGTCACTGGTGAATTTTTATACATATACATTTAAAAATAAAGACAGAACTGATCTTACACAAAATTTATCAGAAAATATACAAAGAGGAAACACTTCCAAAGTTATTTTAGGAGGCCAGAATAATATTCTGATACAATAACCTGACAAAGGAATTAGATGAAAAGGAAATTACACGAGTGCAGATAAAATATAAGGAATTGAAGCCATTCAGTTGTAAAAAGTATAATACATCATAAACATTTGTGATTTATCCTAGAATGCATGATTGTTTTAACATTTGGGTAATTCAGCCATGTAGTTCACCACATTAACAAAATAAAAACCAAAATGATGATTATCTTAATAGATGCAGAAAACGCATTTGACAAAATTCAATATATATCCATGGTAAAAGAAAAACTCTCAGGAAACTGGGATTAGAGAAAAAACAATCCTTAACCTGATAAAGAGAACCTCTGAAAAACCTACAGCAAAACCATATTGTATTTGAAAGATTGAATGGTTTTCCCTAGAACAGGAATAAGACGAGTCTTTGCTCTAAAACATTCTATTCAGCATCAGTCTAGCCAGTTAAAATAAAAGCAGAAAAATAAAAAAAGATGAAAATTGTTGGAAAGGAAAGCATGAACTTATTATTATTCACAGATGATATGTGTTTTAAATATAAAATCCTAAAGAATCTACCAAAAAAAAAAAAAAGTAAAAAAGATTAACAGAACAAAATAGACATGCCAGAAATATCCAAACATAGAGGATAAATTGATTTTCAAGAAAGTTACCAGACAATCCAACGAGAAAGGGATTTTTTTTAAAGGTGCTGAAACAACTGGATATCCTTATGGCAAGAAATAAATAAAGTAAGTAAGTAAGCAATTTCCCCCTGTGATAGTGTGACAGTTAGAAGCTTTTTGTGGATCCCGAAAATGATCATGTTCTTAGAGCTAATTCATTCCTTTGAGTGTGGGACCCTTTGACTGGATTGTTCCAATGAGGCATGACCCAGGGTGGGTCTTGGTTCTCTTGCCTGAGTCTTTTAAAAATGGAGGACTGAAAACATCAGGCACACAGGAAAAAAAGCCACAGAGAGGAGGAGAAGGAACCCAGGAGAGAGGAAGCCACAGATGGAACACGAAGCTGAAACAACAAGATGCAGAAGAGAAGCAGATGCCTCAAGGTGCCTTGCCAAGTGGAAGGAATCCAGGATCACCAGCAGCTGACTTTCAGTGAGACAGCATCTTGGCTGATGCCTTGATTTGGACATTTTCACAGCCTCAGAATTATAAACTTTTAACCTAATAAATTCCCATTATAAAATCCAATCCATTTCTGGTATATTGCTCCCAGCAGCTTTTAACAAATTAAAACAGATAGGCTGAAAAATGTCGCCTAAAGATATCCAGAGTCTAATCCCTGGAACTCATGAATATTATCGTTTAAGGTAACATCTGTGATTAAGTTAAAGAATGTTATCCTGGACCATCTGGATGGGTTCCAAAGGCAATCTACATGTATGCTTAGAAGATAGAGGAAGAGTGAAATGTTACTACAGAAGGGAAGGTAATATGTCCACTAGAAGCAATGATTGGGCTGATGCAGCCACACGCCAAGGAATGCCAGGAGCCTAGATGGAGGGTGCAAAGACCAGATTCTACCCTAGAGACTCCAGAGGAAGAGTGGCTCCAACACACCTTGATTTCAGCCATGTGATGCTGATTTTGGACTTGTTGTCTGCAGAACTGTGAGAATAAATTTCAGTTATTTTAAGCTACCAAGTTTGTGGTAGTTTGCTATAACAGCCACAAGAAAGTTATACATCTTCCTCATACCACACACTAAAATTCATTCACTGACCTAATCATACAAACTCAATTTATATAACTCTACATAAATATCTCAGGAGAAAATCGTTATGCCCTGTAGGTAGACATAGGTTTCCTTAGCATACAGAATATACTAGCAATAAAAGAAAATAATTGATAATTTGGTCTTCATCAAGCTACAGTTCTTCAAATGCCCTCATTAAGAAAGTGAATAAGTGAGCAACAGACTGGGACTAAACATTTGCTAAACTTATATCTGATGCAAGATTTGCATCAGGAATATATGTAGAACTCCTTCAATTTAATACTAAAAGCCAATCCATTTCTTTTTCTTTTTTCTGGTAAACTGGGCAGAAGATTTGAAGTCAGTTCATAAGAGATGATATATGAATTGAAAATTAGTCAAGAGTGGAAAACAAATTAAAATCACAATGAGATAGTAATACAAACCCACTAGAATGTACACAACTAAAAACAATTTCATTGTTGTTGCATTTAACTATGAATTTTGTCATCCAAGGAGTGAAGCCAGGGGTCACCATGGGCCCTGAGGGGTGGGGCAGGGAGGAATAGAATAGATCAAACAGAGGGTATTTAGTGGGAATGGAAGATGGTATCTTACAAAATACCATCAAAATTTTTAAAAGTTGCCTCCTGAGAGCCTCCTTGTTGCTCAAATTTGGCCGCTATAAGCCAAACTCAGCATATAAAAGCATTACCTTACCTCCAGTGTGGGACATGACTCCCAGGATTAAGCCTCCCTGGCACCAAGGGATTACTGCCAAGCACCAACTGGCAATGCAACTGGAAAAAGACCTCAAATAAAAGGGGGAAAAGGTAAAAACAAATTTGTTTATGTGGCTAAGAGACTTCAAAGTGAGTCTGGAGGTCATCCCAGAGGTAATGCTTATGCACATCTCAGCAGGATCTCATAGACTGCCAAATTAGATACTATCCCAAATAGTGGGGCTCCTGAGAGCTCTGGAGACACCCAGGTCCTATGGTCAAAGAATATCGCTTCAGAGTTTGGTGCCTTGACAGCGGCCTTACTTTGGAGTTTGTGCTCCTAAGAGTGACAGAGTTGGACTCAATTATGTCTTCCCTACACATGGCTCATCTGTCCCTTCTATTTAAACCTATACTTGGTGCTGGAGGTTGTAGGTGTATGTCCAAGAGATTTGAGTCTTTGGGCTGTCCATGTGCCAGCTGGGTCCAGAACCTCAGTGGAGTTGCAACACCTAATCATTGAACTCACCCAGGACAACTAACAAGGAGATGATGATGGAGAATGACCATCCCAAGGAACAGAGAGAGTCTGCAACTGCAAGCAAGATAGTCCCATCCATATTCCCCATGGGATATAAGCTCCCTCTCAATTTGAGGTGGAGTGGACATCACCATCCCAGAATCCTCAAGATTGGGGAAAGAACTATGGACTAGAGTGGACTTACTGGTATTCTACGCTAGACATATTGTGCTTCTAGCAATAGAAGAAATTACAACATTGATGTGGAACCAGTGGCCACTGGATGCTCTGGGGGCAGGGAGAGGGAAAAACAGTTGTAATATGGGGGCTTTTTCGGGACTTGGGAATCATCCTGATTGACATTTCAATGACAGAGATAGGCCATTTTATATCTTCACATAACATGCAGAACTGTGTGGGAGAGAGCATAGACTGCAGTGTGAACTATGGTCCATGCTTAATGGCAAAGCCCCAGGTGTGTTTATCAATTGCAATGAACGTTCCACACTAACAAAGGATGTTTTTGTGGGAGGGTGTGGGAGGTGTGGGGAGTGGGGTGTTTGGGATTCCTATATTTTTTGTGTAACATTTATGTAACCTAAGTATCTTTTAAAAAACAAAACAAAACAAATTATAAAAAAAAATAAAAGAAAAGAAATAAAATTAAAAAAAAAAATGATTGCCAACAATAAATATCAATTAGGATATGTGACAAGTAGATGTCTCGTGCATTACTGGAGGGAGCATAAAATTTTAAAACTACTGTGGAAAAGAATTTGGCAGTTTCTTTAAAGTTAAACTTTGAGGCTTTGTCAGACCTGCATTGTAGTCTGAGGGTCTTCATGCCTACTTTTGCTTTTTCCTGACTGCTCTTCCATAGGTGCTAATTCTGCATCAGATTTTGAAGGCATTTTCTGTTCAGTCCTGCTTCCTTCCCTTTTAGATTTCACATGCATAACTCCCCCAAAATTTCTTGTACTCCCTCCATCTATCTCAGTGCTGACTTTCCAGAGGACCTGAATATCAAGAAGGGTGAAGAGTCAGAGATTTTCCCTTATGTGATGGCTAGGCTAATGTGTCAACTCAGCCAGGTAATTGTGCCCAGTTGTTTGGTCAAGCAAGCATTGGGCTAATTGTAATACAAGGACATTTAAGGACTTTAGCCATCAGTGAGTTTACTGCGTAGGTGGGTGATTACATCTACATCAACCAGGGAGATTGCCATTAGCAATGAGTGATGCTTTATTCAATCATTTGAATGCTTTAAAAGGGGGAGTGATTTCAGCATTCAGAGAGAATTTCCCAGCTCCTCTTTGGACAGCCAATGTCTCCTGGAAACTCATCAAGGATCTTCATTAGACTTTCATCGGAGCCCCTGGTTTGCCGCCTGCCTGTGGAACCTGGACTTGTGCATCTCCACAGTCACGTGAGAGACTCTTATAAAATCTCATCCTATTTACAGATATCTCCCATTGATTCTGTTTCCCTAGAGAACCTTATTGGCAAGCTAACCTGCCACAGTTTAATTGATGTTAGCAGAAGACAAGAGACTCTTAAATCAGAGTCAAAAGACATTATTACACATTGCACAACTCCTAGCTTTAAAAAACACAATATTTTAAAGGTACTGCATGCAAACTTGCTCAACCTTTGCCCCAGAGAGAGACATTATCTGTATTATCCTGAATAGAAAAAAAAATATCTGCCCTCTGGTGACACTCTTTGTCTTCTGATAATATTGACTATAAAAACATCCTTGCAAAGATAGTAGAGAATAAAAGCTGCCCATGTCTTTGTTCACAATATCTGAAAAAATGTAACATAAGAGTCCAATGATGATTTTTCTCCCAACACCTACTCCAGCAATTATTTTCTTATATATTTTCATAAAAGAAATACAAATATTTTATGAAAATAAAAAGATTTGTACAGGATTGTTCACAGCAACTTATTCACAATAGCTCCAAACTGGAACAAAATCAATTGTCCATCAGCAGGAAAATAAACAAATTATATAATATTCAAACAGAGAAATACTAGTCAACAATTAACAAACTATAGATACACATGATTACATGAATGAATCTTAAAAATATATTAAGAAAAGGAAGAGAGATAGGAAGAAAAAAAGAAAGGAAAAGAAAGGAAAGGAAGAGAAGGGAAGGGAGGATAGGGGAAAGGGAAAGGAGGGAGAGTGGGAGAGGGGAGGGGCGAGGAGGGGAATGGGGAGGGGCAGGAGTGGGGAGGAGAGGAGAGGAAAATTAAAAGAAACGGACAAAAATAGCACATATTGTATGAATCCGTTTATATGAAACTCTCAGACAGGCAAAAATATCCTGATGGAAATCAGTAAAGTGGTTGTCTCTGAATGAAGAGTATGGTAAAATTGATTTGGAAAGGGTATAAGGGAACTTTCAAGGAAAACGAATATGTTTTATATATTGATAGGTTTTGGTTAAACAGATATATGCATTTGTCAAAACTCATTTATACTTAAGCTCTATGCTTTTCACTGCACATCAATTATACCTCACTTAAATGTTAAATATATTCAGAATGAAAATAAATGTATTTCCAGTTGATACTCATTTTTTTTCCAAAATACTTACAATTTTATTTCTTTATTTTCAGCTTTATGCTTCAATTTTTCCCCCTGTTCTGTTAAATTGATCTGTAGGGTCAATATAAATTCAGTAAAAATCCCAGAAGGCTGTTTAAAAACTACATGTTTATTGACAGGCAGATTCTTAAATGGAAATGGAAATGGAAATGGAAATGGGAATGGGAACGCAAAGGATTTAGAAAAGTCAAAATCATCTTGAAAAAATAGAATAAAATTAGAGGACTTATGCTACTGATATCAATACTTTCTATAAAGCTACAATGATTAAGACATTATGGTGAAAGTCATGGTTTGACTCCATACTGTACAAATTAGCTTAATGTTTGAGTTATTTAATTAGTCATTATTAAATTTTATTTTTGAAATTTATTTAAAATACTAATTTAGGAGAAATGGGTATTTGTCTGAACATATAAGACACTGAATTAAGGCATGCTTAATTTGACTATTTAATAATGGGATTTTGGAGAGTATTGTAAAAGGTTTAAGCCATTTAGTATGGCATATGGTCTCTTTGTTTTCTAATTCATATCCTCTTTTTTCCTCTTCAATACTACAATTTATTTTTGGTTAATTTTTATTTTTTTAAAAGATATTTATATTACATAAATGTTACATAAAAAATATAGGGGATTCCCACATGCCCTACTCCCCACAACTCCCACATTTACAATTTATTTTTGAAACTTTTTTTTATGGTGATGAACAAAGACAATCAGAGGTATTACAAATGTTTAAAAAGAAAATGTATTACTCAAAGAGGTTCATTTCTAGTCATCAGAACAGAATCATTATTTTCAATAAGGAGAAGAAATTTATTTTTTAGATTCCTCAGTGGGAAATGTTTTCTTAAAATGCTACAAAAACATGGCATATATTCAAATGCTAATATTAGATTCAAATTTCTAATGTGAAAGATGCAGTATGCTTTAAGTAAACATTAAAAAATGAGCAAATATAAAAAAAATTCTATGTTACTAATAGTTCTTTCAAAAATAATAATTTTTAATCTTTGTTCCAAGAGGGCAAAGAACATGACTATTTTTCTAATCTCTGTACCTAAAGTTTCAAATCAATGTCTGTTATTCATTTCTTCCTTCATTTAATCAGTAATGATTTGCCAAACACCTACTATGTGACTGGCACTTTTAGGTGCTGGCTCTGCTAACATTACGTAGAAGGCATTAAATAAATGATGGTTGCATTTATGTATGAATAAATAAAGGGATAATGCTTAACGTAGGCTGAAATGCCAAGCAACAAAACATGGTCAAAAGAGACCAGGATGTGTAAGTTTATTGAGGGTGGTGGGCCACACTGTGTTTGTGTGGGATGTGGTGGGAGGTGTGGGAGGTGGGCAACATGGGAATCCCAGTGGGTTCCGTGTAATATTTCGGGTAATCTAAGCACCTCTTAAAATATATGTATATATATATATAAATAACATTTTTGTAAGCAAATACACATATATGCATATATATTTATATATCATTTTGCAAATGTTTGTATGTATTGTGAGAATTTTGATTTTTACCCATAATAAAAAAAAAAAAAAAAAAAAGAGAATTGAAATTGTATAGCTGTGGGCAACACTTTTGTTGGTGATTACTGTGCCCTCTGACCTCACACTAC
Organism: Tolypeutes matacus; assembly: GCA_026826555.1. Lineage (NCBI taxonomy): Eukaryota > Metazoa > Chordata > Mammalia > Cingulata > Chlamyphoridae > Tolypeutes > Tolypeutes matacus. The sequence goes on from JAKSZT010054515.1 coordinate 5,675,776, forward strand.
AAGTCAATGCAAGCCTAGAAATTGTGTTTTTTAAAGCTTATATCTTTATATTCAACTTGCTTTCTCGGAGTGCCTTTTCTTTCTAGTAAATTTATTGAAGTATAATTAAGACAGAATAAATTGAAGACATTTAAAGTATACGTTTTTTGTTTCAGTATATGTACACACTTATGTAACCAAAACCACAAAGAAGATAATTAACGTATCTATCACTCCCAAACGGTTCCCCATTGCCCATTGTCATCTCTCCTGACTTCTTCCTGTTCACCAGTTCCCCACTCGAACCCTGATAGATTGATAACTAGTTGTGATAGATTAGTTTGTATTTTGCAGGATTTCTTACAGATGGAATCATATATATGTATTCTTTTTTACCTGCCTTCTTTCCTTCTGCAAAATGGTTTTGTGTATCAATAGTTCATTAATTTTTATGGTTAAGTAGTATTCCATTGTATGGACGTGCCATGATTTGTTTATACATTCAAGTACCGAGGGACATTTCTGCAGCTTTCAACATCTGCCTCAGTCAGCACATAGCATTCTCTCCTCTGTCTATTTCCAAATTTCCTCTTTTTATAAGGATGTATGTCATATTGGATTAAATGCCCACCCTAAACCAGTATGACTCTTTTAAACTTGCCTAATTCCATTTATAATGGCCCTATTTTCAAATAAGGTCAAATTCTGAGGACTTGGGGATTAGGAGTTCAACATGTCTTTTTCAGGGACACAATTTCAACCATAACAATGTTCTTTCTCATTTTGGGAACTTCCCTTCTTTTCCTAGTTTGCAGAGTGTTTTAATCAGGATTGGAAGTTGAATACTGTCAGATGGCTTTACTACATTGATATGGTCATGTGTTCTTTCTTTTTATAGTCTCTGAATGTGATGAATTACATTGATTTTTTTGTTGTTGTTAAACTAACCTTTCTTTGCTGGAATAAACTGCAGATGGTTATATGTTATCTGTTTTCTATAATGTTGGATTTAATAAACTAAAATTATAAGAATTTTTGTATTTATAGGTGTGAGGGTTGTGGGGTTTGGAGTTATGTACCCCAGAAAAACGTGTTCTTAATCTTAATCTATTCTTGTGGGTGTGCACTCATTGTCAATAGGACCTTTTGATGAGGTTACTTCAGGTAAGATGTGGCCCAAACAAAACAGGATGGATCCTAAACTTATTACTAGAGGCCTTATATAGAAGGCCACAGAGAGAGAAGCCACAGGTAGCAGCCAGAAGCTGGAAGTAAATTCAACCTGAAAGAGAAAGAAGAGACTGCCAAGTGCATTACCATGTGATGGAAAAGCCAAGGAATCCCAAAGATTGCCAGCCAGTCAGAAGATACTGACCCAGGAAGGAGGCAAGCCTTCTAGTCTTTGATACCGTGAGTCAATTAATTCCTGTTATCAAGCCAACCCATTGTATGGTTTTTGTTTTAGCAGCTCTGGGAAACTAAAACAAAGTTCATGGGTCTGAGTTTCTGTGTTGTTGTCTTTGTTTTACCTTGGTAATGTTTTAGATTTGTTTGTTTGTTTTTTAATTTTTAAAGAAGCTTTAGATTATATAAATGTTACATTGAAAATACAGGTGATTCTCATATACCCCACTCCCTCCCCCTCCCACACTTTTCCCCATTAACATCTTCCATTAGTGTGGTTTATTTGTTAAAGTTGATGAACAACACATATTGAAGCATTGCTACTAACCATGGTCAATAGTTTACATTATACATTTATACTTTGCACCACACGTTTTTATAGGTTTTGACAAAATGTATAATGGCCTGTATCTGTAATTTCAATGTAATGCAGAACAATTCCAATGTCCAATAATGCCCCATGTTACACTTATTCTTCCCTCTCCTCTGGTGACCACTGCCTTTATATCAATGTAACAAGTTCTTCCCTTACTAGAATAATCAGTCATTTACTTTAGTTCATAGTTACATTCCCCCCTTAAGTTTGTTACCTTGGTATCATTTTATATACATTGTTGACTATGTTGGCATAAATTTGTTCATAACATTACTTTTTCCCTTTTAAGAGGTGTGGAATTGGTAGTTATGTCATCCCTGTTATTCCTGATATTGGTAATTTTTTTCCTTCCTTTTTATCCTGGTCACTCTGGGGGGGCGGTTTATAAATTTTCTTGATCTTATCAAAGAATCAGTTTTTTTTTGTTTGTTTGTTTTTGATTATGTCTGTTGTTTTACTTTTTTCTCTTTCTTTGGTTTCTTCTCTGATCTTTATTTTTCCCTCTCCTCTGTTTATTTTGCATTTAATTTACTCTTCTTATTATGCACTTATCATTTAGAAGTCAAGGTTATTGATTTGGGAGTTTCTCAATATAGACATTCATGTTATAAATCAAAATATCTACTAATTTCTCTTTTAATTTTTTATTTTGATTGGCCCACAGATAATTTAGAAATATTTTATATAACTTCCAAATATTTGAGAAATTTCTAGATATATTTCTGTCACTGCTTTCTAATTTAATTTCTTTATGGCTAGAGAGCATATTTTGTATGATTTGAATCCTTTAAATTTATGTGATTTTTATGGCCCAGAACATGGTCTTTCTTGTCAAATGTTCTGTTTGCACTTGACAAAAATGTGTGTATACCTCCTGTTGAGCAGAATGCTTTATAAATGTTGAATAGGTCAAGTTATTGGATAGTTTTCCTAAAGTCTTCTATATACTTACTATTTATATCAGTATTTGTCCTATCAATTGTCTTATCAATTGTGAGAAAATTCTTAAAATTCTTTTATTGCTGATTTCTCAATTTTTCTTTTCAGTACTACCAGCTTTTGTTTATGATTATAATATACCCTTGCCTAATTGATTCCTTCTTTAAATTGTGAAATGCTTCTCTTTATCCTTGGTAATATTCTTTGCTTTGAAATCTAACTTGATTGGTTGTCACATAGCCAATCTAGCTTTCATGCAATTAGTGGAAGCATAGTATATCTTTTTTTTTTTTTTCATTCTTTACTTTTACTAACATTTTTATATTTAGAATGGATTTGTTTTAGGCAGTCCATAGGGAGAGTCCAGGAGAGGATGCCATGTGTATTGCCATGTGTCAGAGGAGCCCAGGACCAGGATCACCAACAACTAGCCCTCAAAAGCTAGACTTTGGGAAGAAAGCATCACCTTGATGAAGCCTTGATTTAGACTTTTTCCTAGCCTCAAAATTGTAAGCTAATACATTTCCATTGTTTAAGACAATCCATTGCATGGTATTTGCTTGAGCAGCCAAGGAAACTACAGCAGCCCATTATCAAAAGGTTTTACATAGCAATTCAATTCCTAGGTATATACATAAGAGAAATGGAAACATTTATCCACACAAAAACTTGTACAAGAATGTTTATAAAAGGATTATCCATAATAGACAAAAAGTGGAAACAGCTCCAAAATCCATCAACTGATGCAAGGATAATCAAACTGTGATATATTTATACAATGGAATATTATTTGGCAATAAAAAGGAATGGAGTACTGATACATGCTACAACATGGATAAATTTTGGAAACATCATGATGATTTAAAGAAGCCTGTCACAAAAGCCCACTTATTTTATGATTCCATTTTTATGAAAAGTCCAAAATAAGCAAATATATAGAGACCAAAATTAGATATGCCTTCAGGTTTATTTTGCTTGGATTTTATTGTGATTTTCAAATCTGTAGTATTACAGTTTTCCTCAAATTTGGAAAATTTTTAGCCCCTGCTTTTTCTACAGATATATATATTCTAATATCTCCAGATTCCAAGCTCAATCTCCTACACTGAGGGTGATCTGGGTTCCCCCAACCTGTGCCATGACCTGAAAACCTCCTCCTGGATTTTATCTGTGGTAATCATAGCAATCACCTCATTTGTTTTCCATCTCTTGGGATCATTGTCTTTTGTTATCTTATGTAAATAAATTTTTCATATATTGTGTATGATGTTTTATATTTATATATTTTGGCAGGTTTTGCAGTTAATTCATTTATTATGTTTGTTTTTGCTTTCAGTTGTTTCAGCCAGGAGGATAAATCTAATTTCTTTTACTCCATTTTTTTCTGGAAGCAGAAGTCAGAATAAACCTTTTGCTTTGTGGAATTATATCAGTTCTTGTTTCCTCTATTTTTTACTTGGAGCACATTTGTAACTGGTATTTGTATATCTACTCCTCTCCATTTTTAAAGTTTTTCTTCTTTAGCCTAGTGATAGTTAAGCTTCATTGAGCATAACTTCCTTGTTGGGGACATTTTAAATAAAATCATGCCCTGTAAAAGACTGAACGGATTTTAAAAATTTACTTCTTTTACCATTCCCTTTGAGCTTCTATTTTCACCTGAATTGTATATCTTATAATGCATTGTGTATGCTATTTTAAAAATCCCCAGGCATTAAAATTTCACTAATACTCACTAATATTAGTAATATTGAAGTCAGCTCTGGTCTTACAGTAGTTTTGCTCTTCTTTGAACCCACTGTCCCCCTTCCTTGATTGCTGTCTTCCACTTTGTCTGTCTGGCAAACTACTTACTCCTTAAAGTCCAGAAAAAAAAAAAAAAAAAAAAAGACAAATGATACTTTCTCTTTCATGCTGTTCCTGACCATTACAAGAATAGCATGTGATTGCTTTTTTGGATTTTCGTGTAGAAGTAAATTTACATATCATTATACTCTTTGTAATAGCTCTAGGACAGGGTGATCATTGTTGATGATCTTTATAAGCTTTGTAAGAAAATTTTATGATAAAACATATATCTAAATTTGTATTTGGTACATTATTTGGTGTCCTTATTTTATATGCATTTTTAAAAACATTAATTACTTTGACTAGCATTGCTGTTCTCCTATAAGAATCCAGTATTTTTGGAGATTTGTTGCTTCAGTTTCCAAATTCTGATCTCAAGTGATGATTTTATTTTTTGCCCTTGGTTATGTTTGCTTTCATTTTCTTGTTTCTTTGTATATCATACTCTAGTGATGCAGCATTATCTACTGAAATTTATTAGCTAAATAAAAATATGTTTCTAGATCTATGTAGTCAAAGTTTGGTCCCTAATTTTAGAGCATAGATATATACTCGGGAAGTATTAGTTATTACAAGAAAATCCTTAGAACTTAAAACTGTACGACTGATTTTTTGTATGTGTCATTTGGAAACTAGTTATCATTTTAAAGTCACATTGAGTAACACTTTGTTTCCCAGTTAAACCACAATTCCATAAAAAGCTAAGTTAAATTTTCTGTGTCTCTTCTACATTAATAAGATATGAATAAAGATGCTTGTCTATTGGAGCCTAAAGCATATTTGAACTAAATGATAAAGTGGGATGTCAATAATCATTCATCAATATTCTCTTTGGTATCAAACTTTCCTTTAGAGAAGAATGCAATCAGTCTGGAGTCAATAAATCTTATATGCAAAACAGATTGAAAATTGCTCTCACGTAGGCACATTTGTCTATGCTTCAGATCAGATACAGTTTAAGTTAAACAAATAGACAAATAGTTCCACAGATGTAGGTTTTCACTGGTTTGGGGTTCAAAAGATAACATGACAGTGAAAAATACCGCACTTTACCTCACCTATGGCCATTTCAAAGTTACATAAACCAACTTACTGTGATCTGAGGCATTTAATCTCTTAGTTAAATTCCTTCATTTCTCATGTGGAAGCATTGTCAGAGTGACTTTAGAAAAAAGTGTTATACTGAAATAATTTGGGGGAAGTTGGGGGAGTGTGTGTGTGGGGATATTTTGCAGTGAGTAGTTGATGTGAATATTTGAAATAATTATATTATGCCATAAAATCTTTGATTGATGATTCATTGGAGGAATAATAAGAGATTCTTTGCAGTTTCAAGTAAATATTCTAAGGTAAAGTTATTGTAGAGCTTCCATATCCTAAATTTTAAAGAGAATTTTGCATTCATTCAAAAATTTATTTGTAGTTTTCCATGGTGAGTAATTTCCATAGAAATACTTTCTTCTATGGTTCTGGTTAGAATCTATTAACAAGCAAGATATAATAAATGCCAATGCTGGAAAGCACCTAAATCAGAAAATCATAATGTAATCATGGCGTGGTGAGAGAAGACTAGTAAAATTTCTGCTCCATTTCATGGATAGTTAACAGGAAACTCAAATAAATGCATTCCACATAATCTAGTTGTGTGTGGGGCTGTGTTAAAATAAAAAATGAAAGAAAAGCAAATCAATTGCTTTATTTATATGGGAGTAAAACCATAGAGACAAGTTTGTAGTGCTTGGTCGATCTGATTTGGGGGACTATATTTTTATGTACTAATCTTGGGGTTCTGGTCTATTCCCTCTTCTATGCTGAGAAATAATGAAGATTATCTATTTAAACCAGAAGGCATTTTCACAAATATATTTCTGTTGATTGAGAATTACTGATGGCTGTTTTCAAATGCTAATTTTAGTTTCTGAAGAATTGTAGGGGAAAACACAAAACCTTTCCACCAGAATAAGGAATATGGTAAAAATATCAATTAAACAGAAAATGAAGCACACTGTTTTTGTTTTTAAATTTGGTCTTAGAAGACAGCATTTATGCTTGTCAAAGCATTTTCTAATTTTTTTCTCATTTAATTCTTACAAAACAAATTCTGCAAACATAAATGCTTAGATTCAAGGAAACTGGACTTCAGAGCGATATATCTAGAATGTTTTTAAGTATGATACCAGCTTTTGATACTTGTGATTTTCTTCTACGAGCAAGGCACAGTATTTACTATTGCCCTCCAGCCCATAACACTTATTGATATGTTTGTTGATTGTTTGACATGTGGTATAAGCAGTCTGTATTGCACTACTGTCAATGGACTTGCTCATGTTTTATCTGCCCCACTCCCTGGTGTCAAGCACAAAGTCTTCTCTGATCCATTATAGCACAGAATGGTATTTAGTGTGCAGTTGATTCAATAACTTGCTTTTTTTCACCTTTAATATATCTTAGAATAAAAAAATATACATCACAAAAATGGACATAACCTTGAGGTCAAAATTCCAAGCAGATTAATTTTCTTTTGTTTGAAAACCCAGAGGATAAAATGTTCTGCTTTATATCAAGCCATTGGGTAGGATATTTACCCCTCTTTGCCTAACAACTCTTTTCTTCAATCAATCCATAAGTCAGCATCATCCCACAAGCTTATTATTAAGTAAAGTAGATATCATTCATTAAAAAAATTACACTCTCAATCGAAAATGATCAACTGCTTCAGACAAAACGAAGGCTATAATAGTGTATTATCCTGGCATGAATATGGTCGCTTGACAGCATCATTTGTTTTATTTTAATGGGTGGCAGTAATACAAAAAAAGCTATTTTATTTAAAGTTAATATTTATTTTTGAATAAGTGGATTTAGGTAGGCAAAAGAAAAGTCTTCACTAAGCTAGTAAATCTCTTTTTTTCTAAAGCAAAATCTTCACACCAAATATATGTAAATCACTGACATTCAGAGTGCCAAAGGGAATGTACACTATAACTTAAATACTAATGAAATCAACTGAAAATGATAGTCATTAGTCAGCTGGGCCTTGATAGGGTTCCCTGTGGACTGATATAAATTCACCATTAGAAATGGATTCTCTCACAGCCTACATTGAGCTCTTAATTTTTTTTTTCTTCAAAGCAGTTTTAAATTTCGTGTTCAGTATATGATTGGTTTTATTTTAGACGGCATGTTTTTGTATTTGCAATTTTTATTTAATCTTTATATGTTGTGAGCCTGTGTGAAATGTATAGAATAGATACTAATAATCACCAGTAGAAACTCACTAATTAGTGATAAGTTCAAACCAAATCTGACTGGGAGAAAAATACATCCATATCATGAATCTTGATTTAGGAACAGATCTGTAGAAATTGGAAAGTAAATGTGCATAATTTTATTAATCTAAATTTTTAAGAAATGGTTAAGATTATTTTTGGTTTTGATATAGAAAACCATGCTAATATTTACAAATTCATCATGTAATAATCTTATAGCAATGCAAACCTGTACATGTATACAGATATATGCTGTTTGGGTGTGATATGAGATACAAATATCAGAATCTGTCTCTTCAAATATATTGAGAGCTAATAAGGAAAGTAATTAAGGAATGCCCACTTTTAAAGAATTGTATATATATTTGTTATTACCAGAAATAGGTAAATTAAAAAACTTAAGGTAGCATTTCTTACTCTTTAGCTATACTCAGTGAGGATACCTATTCTTTGATATTATTCAGGAAGTTTAGCTACTGTAATATCATAAGAATATTTTCACTATGAATTTGTAGTAAAAGGCACCCAAATGACCTTATATAAAATACCTTGAATTTATCTTATTTCCTACAGAAGATCCCACTGTGAATAAATATATAATTGCTTTAATTATCTAAGTATACAGATTACTTGCTGGGGATCTCTAGAAGGGTATTTAACTCTTGTTGGTTGGTATAGTGTTAACAAGTGTAATGATAGATGCTATTAATTAGCTTCTGTGGGTCTGTGGGTTTTGAAAGCTAAAGATATTATATACCTCTTGTATAATAGCAGCAATGGAACTTCAGGGAAAATAACCTTTTCCCTAATATTTGTAATATTTTCCCTGGGTCTACAAGTTGCTAATATAACATACTTCATGTAGTTTTACCATTGAAGAACAAAAATTAGTGAGGAATTTTCTCACAAAAAGATGGGAATAAACACAGATAATAGATTAAAGGAATGAACAAATAATTCATGAACAAAGAGATATGCAGATATTAAATATTAATGAAGTGAAGTTGTTTATTAATGCAAAATAAGCAATAACCAGGCACTGTTCTATTAATTTATATATATTTTAAAATTACCATCATCTAATTGCAAGCTTGTATTGAAATACATACATTTAACATACATACGCATACCTACATACATGAGGATGGTGGTAAGTTTGAGTACACCCCTTTTGGAAGACAATTTTTACCCTTTCACCCCCAGTCTTTCAAAGTTTTCTTGAAAAAAGAACAAAGGTATATATGGGATTGGGTTCTGTGCAACACTTTTTATTATTTTTTTTATACTTAAAAGCATTGCATTACAATTTTTATATTGGGTTATAATTTTTTTTAAATGTAAAATAAGACAAGAAACAGATAAAGAATGTTATGCAAACTTGCATCCAGTCACTATAACCAGATCAAGAGGTGTTTACATGGGTCACATTGCCAAATTCCACACCTTTCTTCTTTACAAGCCACCTCAAGCCCCTTGAGATCAGCGTGGCAGAAAGCCACATTACTGATGAGAGGGTGTTTCATACCTTGTGTGTTCTGGGAAAGAAGTTTACAAATAATTAACTCAGATGACAAGTCAAAACAAAACCTTTGGCCACGGCGGTGCCTTTATCACACAAGGCAAAGCTGCCAAGCTCTTGAAGTAACAAGAGGGTCTTTAGCACGCCTGTGTCCCTGTCAATCCTCTTCGGCACCTCCCTGTTTCCTGCTTTTACCTCCTTTCTGAGTAACCCGTTGAGACCTTACAAAGGAATTATTTAAGATAAATAAACAGGAACCTGGGAAAAGGGTGAAGAAAGAATAAAAAGAATGTCATAGGATATTATGCGAGAAAGTAGAGAAGACACAACTATTCAACACTGGATAGAGTTATCACATTTCTAAAATAACATATATTTCATATTCCATTAAAGTTTACTCTACACGGTCTACATTATATAATCCTATAGAATGGAGGATCCTGTGCATGCAGCTGGTTGCTTAGAGGTAAGAAGGAAAGTGGAAACAATAAACACAAAATCCTCAGTGTTAGGACAGTGTCTGTATTAGAAAGGAAAGAAAGAAAATACATTATAGAAAATCAGAAGGTTCTTTATCCACTACAGCACATTCCCTGTTGTTCAGTTATAATAACTGATCTTTTCTCCTGGGGGTTGCAGACTGTTGTATTTCATTTATAGTAAGCCCTCCTTTGTATCATCTGGCCTCTGCCCTGAGGAAAGATACCAGAAAAGCAGAGAATTGAAAAAAGCCTGCATTCTTGTCACTTTTAAAAAGATGATCAAATTTCAGAAGCAATACTGAAGTTTCACAGAGACTTATTTTTTCCTCCTCTAATTTATATTTCATTCCAGATTCTTCAGAGGGAAAGGGCAAAAGTAAGCAAAATTCCCATTTGTTAAGTGTCAGAGCAAAAATGCTTAGCTATGGGTTGTGTGATGTTGAATCTGAATCCATGTTTCCCTAGTACAAAGTGGCTTGTAAATGAATTAAGAAAAAGCAATACATTTGTTTTCCAAAATAGAGGTCTGGAAGGCATCAGAAGAGTTCAAGTGCCAGACATTCATTAGCTTGTCTTTCACAAAGTAGAAACACATCTTAGTGAAACAACCATTTTGTGTCAGCAATTCCTAACTTGAGTTGGCTTTTCCAAAGATGTGAGATATGATTTTGTGATAACTGCATTTGTGAGTTAAGCCTGACACCTGGATAGCTCGCTGGGGTTTGGGGAAGAGGGGATCTAGGTCAGGAGAGGAATGGGAGAGTTTAGAGCTCACGGTAAATCATCATTGATGAGAAGCATACTCAATAACAACCTTACCTGAAAATCTGGTAATGACAGGAGGTGGAGCAGCCTGCAGAGGCCTGAAAATCCCCATGTCCTGTCAACAGAGCTGAACACAGTAACTATTGCTCACGTCAATGAGTTAAGAAGGTGTGACTGGAAAGACAGAGTGAAGCAACTGTGTCAGTACTGAAAACAAGCTACCTTTTATAGAGCACAACAGTGCAATCTGCCTTCCTAAATCTCACATACACATGGCTGAGAACAGCCTGATTTCTCCTTCAGTTTAGTATCTCTATGGTTTTTGCCATGTGGAAGTTTCCTTTATTGTTCCTTGCCTTTCAAACTATCACTCCATTGCCCCCTTTTTCTAATGTTACAGCAGTAACTAAGTCTGGCTGCTCTGAAATGGTTTTACTTCTTCCCCCTTTAAAATGTTTCTGTTCACTTTTATCAGTAGAGCTAAGTCATGTGAACCTTAGGCAAAAAAGTCAAAGAACTGTGCCGGGTTTGCTGCTTGGGAAAGTTTTACGCATTGGGCTGCAAACTGTGGTCTGTGTAGTGTATTTGTAATGTTGATAACAAAAAAGAGGAGGAAACTACCCTGTGAGTGGTGACTGGTATAGATAGAGTGTGTGTGTGTGTGTGTGTGCGCGCGCGCATGTGTGTGTAGAGAGAGAGGGAGCAGCAAACTCACATCCTTCAATTTCACAGACTTGCTTCAGTAGTCAAGTGCATTACTTCCTCAGGACTATGAGGCACTTAAATCACACTCTGTTAGCTCCGAGTCATAAAGAAATTGAAAATGGGCAGCTCTGAGTTATAATAGGTGGGTTTGATGAACTTCGTGAATTCTTTGAATAGGTCAGAGCCCTACACTAGGTAGGACTTTGCATTTTCTTTTGCAGTAAATTGTCCTGCACCAGAGTGAGAAATCATGTCATATTTTATTACTAAACCTGGGAACTCAAATCAAGGATCAATGAGACTTCAAAAAGTATACTTATTAAGAGTTGGCAGTGGTATGGAAGGCCACAAAGCTTCACAAGCCTTTCCTTGGTTTTGCTGCTTTTCCTAACTTTTTCATTTCAGACTGTCTTTTCTCAGTGTTTTCTCAGATATTAGAAGAGGCAGTTACCAAACCCAAGTGCCAGGATCAAATCAATCTAAATTTCTCCTAAATACAGATTAAAGAAAAAAAAACTTTTAAAGAATTCCACTTAAATCACAATACCCTAATTTTTATGCAGATGAAAAGGCAGTGTTATTTACAAATAATTTCCAAATGTACTTAGAATATTTAAAAATATTTAGTTGGATGCCATCTAAATTCTTCTGACATTTCCCTGAGACAATTAATTTTGTGATTTTCTTTCCTATTTTAAGTTTGCACATGTAATGCCTTTATCCATACGCTGTTAAACTGGGAAAATATCCTTTGTGATGGAACTCCAAAGATGTTATGCATCAGTCACCTAATAGCATTGAAAATATTAAGGATGTAGAGGAACATTGTTCATTTAATATGCTAGATAGGCTATACAAAGCAATAATCATCCTTTTAATTTGACCTGATCTGAATAACTTAATCCCTATAAGGGTTAATAATTCCTAAATACATTTTGAAGAAAAGCTTTTTAACTTTTTAAGAAATCTTATGATCAATTTCCACACATCGGTTCATATACATGCACACATACGTCTATATGTTGAACATTCATAGTTGTCTGTGTGTGTTCATTTATATCCTTGCTCAAAATAAATTCCTGATTCTCAAGAGGAGTGTCAAATATTATCAGTTAAATTAGCAAGGACATTTTCAGGAAAATTGATTTCTGGAGTCTGAAATCCCTGAAATCACTCAAAGTCCTTGTTGCTTTTCAGTTGCCCCATTAATCTTTATAGGGTTCTATTGACATTGGTGGCAGCTGCTTTCCTGTGTAGTGCTTAGGGCAGATGTGAGCAGAACACCACGGCCCAGGGATTCAGGTCTGATTCAACAGAATGCACATTAGGTCTTTAAACTAAACAGAAAATGATATAGAAGGGATTTGTGAAGACAGGGCTGTAAATTACAACAATGGTGCTGCACTACTCCCTGATGAAGGTGGTTTCAGGGAAGAGCTTGTTGCTTGAATTACCTCCCTTGCCATCTTCTGTGGCTTGAAATTTAATAAGAGCATGGCTCAAAGCTAGGCAAGTGCTTCTCATCCAAATGCTGCCTCCTCTGGTAAATATTTAGAAGTTTGGGAAGCAGTTAGGATTGGAATTATTTGTAAGTGGAAAAAAGAAAATGTACCTAAATCCTCCAACCCATGTTTGTAGCAAAAAAGGGCTATCATTGAAATTGTAGCTTAAAGCAATAAATGAGGTGAAGCTAGATAACATCCTAAAGTGAAACAGTGTTTTATCCCCAAACTCAGGTGGAACTACACTGTGTAGCTCAAATTCTAATTTGATGATGATTCTATGAAAGGGTCCTTTTCTTCAAAAGGAATGACAAAGACTAAAAAATCACTCTGGGTTATTAGAACTATTCACAATAACCATATTTCTCTTATGAGTGGGAAGAATGAAAGTCAAAAATATTTAGGAAGACATCGGTTTAGAAATTATTGGAATTACTTCTAGGAAAGCAAAGACTGTGGTTAGTTCATGGTCTAGTTTATTCCTTTCAATATTCATCCCTGTCGTGGCCTCCGTCTTATATTCAATTCTGAGTAGAGCAATTACCAGTCTATTCACGAATGTAGGACAATCCAACAAGCTCTTTCTCTCCACATATTCTAATTTGACCACACCATCTAAATGGTGTGGTTCAGAATGATTGGTGACTCAAAATATGAGCAATTCTACAGCAAACATTTAAAAATACCTGAGGCCAGAGTAACAACTCTGATGACGAATAATAAAAGACAATAATGATTGCAGCAATGGAATTATCCATTGCTTGGGAAATCTGAATAAGTATTAAAACCTTGACATAAAATCCTTTTCTCCAAAGCAGCATCCTTTTTCATGTGAAAATGAGAGAAATTAAATATAGACAGACAGATAAAAAAGGATTTACACTGTTTTCAAGGTAATTTATTTTCAGTGCTTACTTCCTCGCTTTATTTTCTGTATTAAACTCTATAAAATCTCTCTTGATTAAGTTCCCGCAAGCATCCCTGAGTAAAACAGTCTAAAACATACATGGATTTGGTCATAAAGTGCGTTTTATTTCTCTTGTTAAAACAACAGCAAAAAAATCGGGAGAATATCTGGAATCACATAAAACAGACAAGAGGGAAAGAGAAATGTGTTAAAATCTTCTAATATCTGACAGCCAAAGAGAATAACTGTATGAGGATGATTCATATATCTATGTTTCAAATTAACCTGGAGAAAATATTCATTTTCTGTTTTAAGAAGTGCCCATGGGCTGGTTTTACTCATCAGTCTCCCTTTGGGTAAACCGATAAAATAGCAGGAACAAAACAATGGAATATTTGAGTTTATACATCATTGCCAAAAAGGATGTGGATGTTTATGTGAATTATACAGTATCGCCACTTTAAATAAATGTTGTATAAAAAGAAACGTTGGAGGCATACTTCCATTGAAAGTTTTGAATATAAAGTCACCTTGTATACATATGCAAGAATTTCTACTCAATTTAAACGTTCATCCACATAGCTCCCCATGGTGCTGGCCCATGTCTTTGGTGAACTCTGTGGTCTCCCAAGATGTGACTGACAGAGAGGCACGGAACTCCTCTGTGGCCAAAAGCATCAGCTCAGGTTTAGAATATTGGACAAATCCTAAAACTTTCCATATGCTTTCTAGTTTACAAAATAAGTGAATTTAAATTCATTTAATCCTATAGCAACTCAGTGGATCAGGTCAAATGGGCACTACTACCTTCATATTACCAATGATGAAAAAAATATGGATTTGAGGACATTTAATGACTGAAATAAAGTCACAGATCTGGTAAGTAGCTTAGCTGGACTAAAGATCCCATTCTTCAGGTTACTGGGCCAAGGTTCTTTCCGTTATGCAAGTTTTTCTCAAACTTTTCATCACCCCTATTTTTTCCACCTTTTGGTCCTATGGACTTTGTGCTTTGGACAATTTTGTCAACTAAATGAACCATTTATTAAATATTAGCCTCTGTAGCCTTACCTGAGTAAATGTGGAACTTCTCTTGTGGTCTTGATTGTGAATCAGGTTGTGTAAACTTATTTCTATCTTCAGTAAACTCAGAGATACCCCACACCTCTACCACTTTCCCCTGCAAAGACAGCCTGAATGCCTTTCAGGTCTTCACACATCAATGTCAATATGACATCTTTCCTTCTGAAATGCAAGAGGCCTGTGCATGGTATTTGGATGCAAGTAGAGGGAAATGGAAAATTTCAGACTAGTTAACTTCCTAGTTATGGACTATAAGGGTAGGGAAGAGAATGAGGCTCTTTGCATACTTCATGATTTTTTTTTTCCCCTAACACTGACCTTGCTTCATATATAAAATAAAAAGAAGCAATGAAACAATGGTCATAATTTAATGACTAAAGTAAATGGTACCCTGAAGGTCAGATGGATTATTTTTAGCCTTCATAAGTAGAAAATCAAATCATTGCCTGATTCATATGGTCAAATGATGCATAGTTGACTATAAAAATAACTCAATATGACAGATAATTTGAACTGTGCCCAGTTAGCAACTACATGATTTGCGTTAACACCGTGAAAGCATCTTGCCATAGACCTGCATTGGCAAAACTTCTACACAGATTTTAAAGAAGTAGCAGGATCAACCACCAACCAGAATATTTTGAAAATGCAGTCTACTCAAAGCTAGATAGTAAAGTTAGGGGACCTCTGATTAATACAATTCTGGTCACATTGTAGAGCTATGAAATATGAATCTATTTTATTTATCAATTATAAGAAATACTGTTATGTCTTAAGCTGTCAATTAAAGTCACACAAATAGAATATCAAATATTCACAAAATATATATTGCATGCATTTTAGTTTTATGTTTTTGGGATTTTCTTTTGAACCTATAATAGTTCTTATTTTGTATAATCCAAACTCTTCAGCATATCATGCCAGTTAATGTCGCACTTACAAATACCTATTGAATACATCAGACTACTTGAAATTCCTTTAATCTTGCTTTGCTCTTTCATGTCCCACTATCATTCCACAGGACAGTCACTATTCTCTTTAAACCTTCCCTACACTTATCAATTTGATGAATTCCTATTTATCATTTAAGATCTCCTTTATGAAGTTGTTCACTATTTCTCACCTTTCTCCCCACTCCAAGCAGAGCTAGGGATTCTCTTTTCTTTGATCCTGTGGCATATTTTAGAGTCCCTATATTATGTTTTTTTCCCATTTCATTAACTGTCCACTTACTTCTCCTCCCCTCCACCCAAATCCCAGAAAGAAAGAACCATAGTATATTTATTTCTGCATCCTTAGAGTTCAGCTCCATACTTGATACAAAGGAAGTGTTCAATAAATATTTGTTGAATATTTATTCTTGGGTCAGTTTCCCTAGAATCTGAACCTAAGACCAAATCCTTATGTAGTGATTTATTGAGGAAAGGCTTTCAGGAGAAACCTGTTAAGGATCCAAGGACAAGGAAAGGAATTAAGCAAAGATGTAACATCAGTTGAGGTCTCATCTCATCCTTATCCCAGGGTAGCTCTGGGGCATGAGGCACACCCCAGAGTTGTTCCTTCTTGAGGAAAGAGGACTGGAATTTGTACATCTATACCGTTCAGTTATTGGGTGTGGGCGACTTGGGAAAAGGGCAAATAGAAACCATCCCAGGCACTTCAAAGTAAGACCATGCCAGTCTTTCCAACAAGTCTCTGGAGAAGGGGTACAGCTGTGTATAGTTAGCAGTCAACATTCACTGTAGCTATGCATAGGTGCACTGGCATAGGAAAAGAACCTAGGTGGAGTAACAGCAGTGTTTATTGAAAACCAAAAGAATAGATGTATTTAAGTTATTTAAGGAGCTTCTTTCATACACATAAAACATATTTCTAGTGAAAATTCAATTGGTAGGAATTACCCAAATTCTAGAAGTATAAATTTCTTTAGCCTTGATTGTTCTTTTCACCAAAATAATCTCAGGAACTAAATAGGGAAATGATAATTAAAGATGGTTATGTACCCAGCAACTACTCATTCCACCCAATAGTATGCATAATTATTCAGGTGGAATAGAATAATTAACATGGAATACCAGAAAGAGGTCATGGTTGGGAGGAAGATACCCGGTTCTAATCACCATTTAGGGAGCCAGGTCAGATCCTGCACGTTTGTCTGTCTCTGTGAAATGATAATAGTATGATAAAGATTAGACAAATGTACATAAGGGACCTTCCAAAGTGCCTAATACAGAGTTAGGGTAGTAGTATCCTTTCCTTTTATTATTCATTTATGTAGCTTAAAATGAGTACAATTCTGCTCAGTGAATCCTACTGATATTCTTTGACAATGGAAGTCCTCTTCTAATGTGCTAGAAATATTTTTGAGTATAGAACACATAGTTGGGGAGAGACTAGGCTGATTCTCCATGTTTTAGCTCAAATACCACATTTGAGCACCTTTGATCAAGTTGCCCCTTCCTCCAATCACTCTTCCTCATTACCCTAATTTTTATTCATCAGAGCACCAAAATGCTATTTTAAATTGTCTAAATTCATTACCTCTTTTATTTTTATCTATTCTTCTCCTCAACTAAAATCTAATTTCATTAAAGGCAGCTACCTTTCTTGTGCAATGTAGCATCCTTGGCATAAAACCCTGCATGACACATTGTTGGTGGTAACAAATAACTGCCTGATTGTGTAAATGTTATTTGAAAGTATTTCATTAAAATCTCATGCTTGCTTTAAATTATAGGCAGGGCTAAATGTGTTTCCATTTAGTAAAGATCAAAGGCCACACCTGCTATAGCTGTTCTGTTACCTTCGCATGCATACTTAGTCTCAAAAAGACATGCGAGCCACTAGTATTAATAGTCACTTAGCCATTAATTATGGTATCTCCTACAGACTTGTATTTCACACTCTCGGTTCAGGAAAAGTTTCATAAATTCTATGCACTTTAAAATACCACTACAACCAGCCAGTGAATACTACTCAATAAACAGACCTGACTCAGAATTGTCATCTACTTCTTGAACAGGCATGACCGCATAAAAATGATACTTCATATTTGTTTGGTATTTCTACATGCATTTTCTTGTTTTATTCTGGGAATGTCTCAGGACACAATTGTATGTTGCTTAGTCATTTTACCTTTTCAGAACTTGCTACTGGCCTCTAGCCTGCCTTTTTCTAAAGTTTTCAGGCACATGTGAATATGGATTCTTATTTTTCTAAATCATGGCATCTTTTAAGATGTTTTGGAATCTTAATTTGATTGCTTTTGCTTGCAGTTAGATATGAATAGTAGTCCTCTACTTTATTTTCCTTTATTTCTTGTTGCAGCGTATTCCAACTTGGAATCATGAATGACTAAATTCTGAATAAAAAACAAGAAACCAAGGTCTGAGGTTTTATATAATTACATAAATGCATGTATGAACACCTCTGGATGTTTGAAGTGTTGACTTGTATTTACCACTGACCCAATCTGATGGGTGTAAATATATCAGTGCTAGTATATTCTATTTCTTTTTACCTCCTCCCACCTACACTTATTGATATACCTGCAAGAAAAGAAAGAAGAAGAAGAAAAAACAATTCAATTCTGCAGCAAAAGACTAAGAAATTCAAAGGATACAGAATACAGAATCATTGCCTTGGCAAAACTCAAACAAGTGCTGCCAACCAGATCAAATATAATGTCCTGAATTATCAGATGGTTTATCAAATATTTGTTGAGAAAAGAAAATATATTCATTGAGTTAAGGATTACACATTGTGAGTTTACTTGTTTTCAGTTTCACATTTAAATTTGGAATGTGCATGTTAAATAATTAGAATCTATTGTATTTAAAACCTAGAATTCCTGCTTATTCCAAACTGATGGATGAATTATGTAAAGAAAGTATAACTGAGTATGTAACTTCTGGGTTAGAAAATTGTTTCTCTTTATTCACTAAATTAGTTCTCAATGACAATTTAATGGGTGAAGGGGGAAAAGGAACACCGAAAATGAGAGTGAAAGCCGAGTGTCTCAGAATGAATGAGAAAGGAATTTTTCAGATAAATACCTTAGACTCTATCAATGAAAAATTATCTGACTTGAAAAATGAATGTTTAATACTAGAATGAAATTAAATCCCCTAGATCACTGCTAAAAATTTCATTGCATTTTCAAATTAAACAACTCTTTCAGGGGCTGCTCAACGTGTCAGTTACCCTTAGAAATGGAATTTTCTCTGAGAAATCAGCAAGTAAGGAGCTTATGATCTCTGTTCCATGTCTTTGTCACCTTAGAGAACTTCAAAATCTGTAATTTAATTTGATCATTTGTTTGTTAGACTCTCCTCCTGATTTTGTGGGCTGAAAATGGGTGCTGATTTTATCTTTACATTAACTTTATCTAGTGATGATGGCACAGACAAAATTACACCAAACAGGATGATTTTGAATGTGTCTACCTGCAGGCCGCGGTGACCATTTGAGTTATCCACAGACTTAATGGCCTCTGGATTTGCAAACATCTCTCTTCGCACCTTGTTTTCAAGTTTCCTGGGCTGTGTTACCCTGGCTGAGTGTGGAATGCTCCTAGTGTCTGGAAGAACAAAACTAAAGCACATGAGATGTACTATGATTTACAGTTTTGGGATGAGTATTTGTAAAGTCCTTTAAATATAAGTTTCTACCCTCCAAGTGAAAATCGTGTAAAGGGGTTTCATTTTTAAATGTTAAGACAAATAAATGAGGGGCTTCACAAGAGGTGTCTAAGTCCATTGGTCTATGTTAAATAGTGTTTAACATAAGAGTTGTTTAAAAATTCTGATTCCATTAATGTATTTGACCCTATATTAATACTCACTATCACAACTCTGCAACAAGCTTCCTTGTGACACTATCCTTGAAGGAAGCCTGAGAGTTCTATCAGTGCCCTGCTCATGTATTGTTGTCCCTTATTTAATTTTGTCTGGTAAATGCTGTGCTTCTTTGACCTACATTCTCAGATATTTTATTTGCCTAGGAAATCATTAATTTATTTTATTTTATTTTTAGGAAGTACTAGGGCTTGAACTCTTGGAACCTCGTACATGCAAAGCATGCGCTCTACCACTGAGCTACACTCGCTCCATCATTCTATTTTATTTTGACTACTCTTTGCTTCCATTTGTTCTGGTATTTTCTTCAGGAAATTAGACCAATGGGTGTTGGGTCTTTATTGTCACTTCATTATCACATTCTCTCTGGTCTTCTACCATCTCTTTGACCCTTTCTCTGCATCTTAGAAAAATTTCTTAAATATGTTTCCTATATCACACACACACACATATATATATATTATCAAGGTTGATTAATTTATTGCTTTTTATAATATAATTAAACTTATGCTATGAAATGTTTCCCTTTTTTCTTTGATTTTTCCAATCCCCTTTTTATTGCCATATCAAAACATTTTAAGTATTTTTTTTCATGGAAATCCCATTTACCTTTATTTCCTTAGAGCATACAGCACAATCCATCTAATTTTTTCTTTTGTTTCCCATAAAATATATTTTCAGAAACCATACTTTTATTCACATCTTCAGTGATTTATTTCCTTTTACAGGGCAGAATCTTTTCTTTAAGTCCCCTTTCAACTTTTTTCTCAAATGAGGATAAAATGCCTCTTTTGTATACTCCCCCCAACTGCGGCAAAAGCATAATCCTTACATCTGCTCATCTATTTGTATCTTATGCTCATATATGGAGATTTAGGTCAAACTTGAGTCTGGAGGAAGAAGATATCTGAGCTTGAACACTGTCCCTGGAAGGGAAACCCTTCTTGTGTAATTTCTTCTCTGTTGGATACTACTTTCAATCACCAGGTCCATCATCTAAAATTCTGTGAACCCTGGACTCTGTTCTAGGCATACAGTACGGTAGTGTTGGGCTTTCTTCAAATTGCTTTTATCAGTGTTAGAGGAGGAGAGAATTGCTGTACCAGAGAAGAGCTCCAAAGCATTGTGCTAAGCTCCACAAAGTCAGAAAAGTACCCATCTTGTAAAAGCCTTTTAGGAGAAATTCAGCTCTTGGAGGCTATGCATCTGGTCCTCCTAACAGAGATGTTTCAGAGTGCTATTGAATCTCTATGGGGAAAAAAAAAAGATTTAAATAAATTGGCATCTACCTATAAAGAGGACATGAGAAACATGTTTTATGTTTGAAATCTTACCACTACTTTTTGAACGAGTAATAAATGGGCCAATGAAAGGAGAATGTTCAAGAGGATTTTGTGGTAGTTTGAAGCTTTTATGGACTCCAGAAAAGTTCATGTCCTTAGAGCTAATCCATTTCTGTGGGTGTAAAGCTGCTATAGATGGGACCTTCTTTTTGACCAGATTACTTCAGTTGGGCATGACCCAGGACTTCTTACTGAAGTCCTTTAAAAATGAGATGAATAAGGAGAGAGAGAGGTCAGAGACAGAGAGAAACCCATGGTTGCTGAGAGAGTAAGCCACAGAAACCAGCAAGTTGAAAGTCACAAGACCCAGAGAAGAGAGACACCACCAGAGGAGGCCAGGACTGCATGCAACCATTGGGGAGAGAATGTTGCCCAGTGCCTTGATTTGAACATTTTTCTCAGCCTCGGAAGTGTAAACTTATAAGTTAATAAATCCTCATTGTAAACGCCAACCCGTTTCTGGTATATTGCTTTTGGCAGCTTTTACCAAACTAAAACAGATTCTTAATCACATTTATTTTAAAAATATGTCAATTTTTTTGTTTTTTCATATTAAATAATCATTTTACTTCACTTTATTTCCTTTATTTACTTTCCCTTTATCTTTTTTTTCCCTTCTGACTGTCAAAAGAATAAAATCATCTTAGCCTCAAACTTCTGGACTTTATGTCCATGCAGATTTTTGAGTGTGTATATACATATATATGTCATGGAGACTTTCTGTATATTTTACCTACTAAATTTTCACAAGACGTGTAAGGTCATATATTTATTTAAAATATTAATCAACAACTGATTATAAAATATAATTTTTTAAGCCCCTCTTTTTAACAGTTAATGGGCATTAAATTTAATTCTGAAATTCTTGGGAACAAAGGCAACTGGAAATATACTGTAAAATTTTCATTATATGGTCAATGGAACCATACCAGTAATTCAGGTTAAGAAATATTTTAAAAACTAAATTCTAAAATTCTAAAATTATATATTACAATGCAGGTTTTATTCACTGGCCATTGTACAACATGTAGGACAAATTACATTTAAATTTTTAAACATACAAACCTAAGAATATTATGTCCTTTTAGATGGGATTCACTCTACTGATCCTGTGCAATGACTCTGAAGGATTCAAAGTAACATTTGCAAGTGACACTAATAGTTCCTGTACATGGAGTTTAATTTAAAATTATTTAGTGCCATGAAATAAGGTCACATATAGATAAGCAATCACCAAGAGTACCTATAGCACACACAATTATTTGCTTCCTATATTCTAGCTCGGTGGTTCTCAGACTTTGCTAAACAGTCAGAATCCCTGGCCAGCTTGTTAAAACTCAGATTTTTGGCACCACCCCCAGAGTTTCTGAGGTGGGGTTATGAACTTTGCATTTGTAACAGGTTCCTAGGTGATACTGACTCTTCTGGTCTGGGGACAATACTTTGTTAATCACAAAGTTCTAGAGTATTCTGCTCCAGAGGAATATTATTCAGAGAATAGTTTTGGAATCAATGTGATATTGTAAAAATAAAAAAAAAGAATATTTGAAAAAGTAACATACTCATAATATATTCATTATAATGATACTATTTTAACAAGTATTTAGTATTTATATTTTACTTTTGGTAGTATGACTTTTAATACGCAAAACAATTCTCTGAATATGGACTTGTTGTTACTGTTTTATAATTAAAGAAACAAATGGAATCAGCCTAATTTAGAGAACCTGAAGATGAATCTATCTTACTTCTAAAGCTATCCTATTTTTAATGGTATGCACCCATGACTACATTTTCTTATTGGTAAAGAACATAAGACAGTTGCTGCTGATATGGATCAATATCAAAGTTTTAACCTTTGTTTTGTGTGTCCTCCTCTGCTACTTTGAAACAACAGCAATTGTAGAGAAATTAGGCCAATATCAGATTTTTGAAAATTTGTCATTCAATTTTCTCCCTTTCCATATATATAGTATATTATTTAGTTTGAGCATAGACAATATACGGTAGGTTTTTTTCCTTGTCTTTCGTTAATCCAGAGAACCTGTGACTGAAACAGCATCAGTAAAATTTGGGGAAGGGAACTCTGTTTGATTATACTTCCTGACAGAGTCTGTAGAGATTTCGCAGGTATTTGAAGATGTTAAATGTGATCCTATATGCCCACTGTTTTGTTTATTTCCCTTTAGTATATAATATCTTTCTCCTGCACCCCAAGTGTTCACTGAGGTTTTTTTTTTTTTTCTTTCTTTTTTTTTTTTTTTTTTTTTACCTTCTAGTTAATTCTATTTAGGTCAGCATTTTGTGTTTATTTTAAAGAATGTGTATGAATACTGTGCCAACTTGACAGGGTCACGCCAACTGTACTTCTAGTATAAAAACTCACATTTCCTTTTTTTCTTTCCACCTCTAGCTAAAGGGACACAAAATAGTGATTTTTCAAATAGGAAGCACTAGAATAGAAGTTACCACTCCTATATCCTACAGAATATATATTGTTTTTTCACTCTCTGCTCCCTAAACCAGGGCAAATGTTGAAGGTACAGGGATCCACTGGCTTCTGATAAAAACAAAATACAAAAGATAAGGTTATTTATACTTTATAATTTCATTATGTCATTCTCTTCTGAATTGAACAAAACATATTAAATCAAACTAGGGCTATAATTTTAAGGGATTACAAATCGCCACAGATGTCTCCTTTTTGTTCTCATTAACTCCATGACTTGTAGGATTTGGCATTCTAGGTAGTTTTAAAATAATAAAGCATGAAGTCGATGTATTTCATTATTTCTCAGAATTACCTTCTAATGACAATGGTGAGAGATGACAAGAAAAAATTTCTTTAATTATGTGAAAGAGTAAGGAAGAGGGTCAGCAATGTCATTACTCATATTCTAAACTTTTGGATTTACCACTTTTTACTCTATTTAAATTATCCATTTATATGATTGCCTTCTCAACTACTGTAAACTCCTAGAACTTAAGGAGCTTTTGCTTAATGGATATTTGTTGAATAAGTGGATGAAAGCACAAATGACTGGGAAATTCTGCATGTTCCTGTTTTTACCAAGGAAGAAACTATGCCATGGAAAAACATGCAAAAGACAGCCTAGATCTGAATTCCAGTGCAGGGATCTAGAAACCGAAAACTAAATACTAAATCTACTCAAGGCTAATTTGGAAACTTCTGTATAAAACCATCATTCAGATTAGGCTTAACTGGTGAGTGCAAAAATCTGTAATTCATTTAACACCTGAACCCAAAGTTCTGTTCAATTTTGTGAAATTGAAGTGGCTCTTAAAATTTGAATTATGACAAGCAGTCCTGTGTGAATACCATCAAGTGTTCAAACTCAAACTCTAGGCCTTTAGTTGGCTGCTCCCTTGTCCTGAAAGGTCTTTTCATACATATCAGTGACTTAACTCTGTCTCTCTGAGCTTTCTGCTCAAATGTTACCTCATCCGAGGCATTTCCTGATTGTGCTGTGTAAAAAGCATCTCCTTTACGTCTTCATTCTCTAGCTTTTATGCTGCTTTCTTTTTATATACTACTCCTCCAGGTAAATATTTACCCACAAGGGAAAGTCAGAATATATAATAACTCCATAAGCACAGGGACGGTACCAGTAGGGTGAATACATACCAGCTTCCCACTGGGCCTAACATTAACCTCTTAGTGCCTGGATCAAGAGATGCCTGAGGGTTACCTGGGAAGGCTCTGGAGTATCCAGGCCAAGGGAGGTGCTACAGCAAGAGATACAGAAATATTTCAATATATTAACAACCCGTACACTATGTCAGCCCATTCATTCCAGGGGAACATCAGTCCTATATTTACTTGACATTTTTGCTCTTAATTCTGGGTCTGGGTGCTCCCCCTTCAGTACATTAAAAGAAGAGGCTTTGATAAATATCTGTTGGATGAATGAATAAATGAATGAAATGTAAAAGGTTTACATGATACATGGGAAATAAAACATCTCTCAGAAACAATCATTTTTTAATTAAATATTACATAAACATACTTTGTACAAATGTATTTGCTGTGGCTCAATATTATATTCCAATATTTGGGAATAACATTTTGAATTTTAATGAAAAAACGAAATCTCAATTCTGTATGTGCAGATAGCTGCATAGCTAATTTCTGAAAGAAGTGATAGTTAAAATTTTTGATAATGCATTCCACTGTTAAAATGTTTTAAGCCCACAATATATACATACATACTTATTTACAAATCATAGGTGTGTTCTACTATTAATATCATATGCATTATAAAACTCACCCTAAAATAGAAATGTTAAAATATTATATAATGAGGAATTAAGCAATATTCAACATTATATTTATATTTTATTATATTTTTTAACACTAAAATATTATCATTAATTGATAACTAATAATAGTGAGTTTTAGTGCTGCCAACATGATTAAAATATATCACATTTTTTAAATATATAGTTGGTAGAAGAGGACAAAAGCTGGCTGGAAGTTAATTTAATTCATTTGCCTTTCATGACTCACATAGCCTAAAAACGGTGCCGTACAAAGACATATAGATCCAAATACAAGAAGAGGTGGTCATCAGCTCCACATGAAATTGTAATGTTTATTTTTATTTAAAATTCATCTGTCTGAACAATTATGCAAAAGACTTTTTTGAAATCCAGCTTGTCAATTTCTATCTTTCCTGATATCTAACAATTGTTCTATCAAACTACTGAGAACGGAATAAATGGTTATATTTTTATCAAATGCTTTTAAAACCCACTGAAACTCCTTATTTGGAACATCTTAAAGCAGATTTAAAAGTCCATTTTTTAGTGGCTTCATATTGATATGTACATAGATGACACAAGTACATTTTGGAAACAACCTAATGAGGCAAACATCAACAAAAAAATGTTTTCAAAATGCTCTCTTCATAGGATGGATATTTTTTTGATAAATCACTACTTTCTCATAATTTTAAAACATTGCCTTTACCTTGAAGGGACAGATTATATGTCTTTATTTTTCTCTAAAATAACTGCTGGGTAACATGCACTAAACTGTGAACATTTTCTTACATAACTTTACACAATTAGTCCTTTTCTTATTGCAAAATATTTTAAATATATCAGTCCTTACGTTAGTAGAATCATAATTCTACCTCATTCAGCACTTACAAACTGCAATGTGCCACACAGCAGTGGAGGGGAAGGACTTTGCTGGCAGCACTGCCTCCAGGCTCCACGGTGCCTTGTCTTCTCCCAGTGAAACTTCAGCATAGAGGTGACAAGTAACCTTGTGACATACAAATACAGAAAGAACAGCAGGGTCATTTCATAAACTTAATAAGAGTAAACTCTAATTCCTTCCTCATTCTTTAGGAAAGAACAGAAATCTAAGTTCTGATATTTACTCCCCATACCCAAATCAACATTTTGTAACCTTTCCTGTGCCTGGATTCCTGACTTTGGAGGCAAAGACTGAGAGTCTAAAGGTATAACAGCCATCTGCCATTAATAAATATTTTTAAATTTTCTGAATTTTTAACCATAAAGAAATTCTCTTTTCTTTGTAAAATAAATATATTTGGGCAATTAAACATTCAAGGTTGTTTTTTTTTTTTTTTTTCCTCTTTAAAATGTTTTCCAGGCAATAAGCCTTTTATTCTAAATAAGGGGGGACAACAACAACAACAAAACACATTCAGACCCCATGTTTCCATTTTTATAAGAGGTTGATCTGTAATTAACTAATCAACTCTCATTAGCTTCAGGCCTCTTGTTTGGATCTTTATATTTAGAAAAGGACTTCAGAGAAGATTAGATTGAATGGAATTTAGAAATTGATACATTTTCATACCCATTCTTAAGTGTTTTCTTTTTTAATAGCTCTTATATTATTCATTTTACAAAGCAAAAAATGTTCTTCATTTTATAAAGCTAAAAAAATCAAAATGTTATCACAGAAGAAGATATCATATCAGTAGAAATGTTCAAATATAGATTCCAGCTGTTTCTTTTTCTTATATTTGAAATATAATGCTTTCTTAAATTTTCCAAGTCAGAGTCTGTTTTCTTGGAGACTTGAGGCTTTTTTATTTTTAATCCTTATATATAACATACTTGAATATGAATTTGATGTCACCTATTTGATATGATAATGTTCATATTTTTTGATAATGTATATGATTATAGTTAAAAAAAATATCTCAAGTTGTGACTAGGCAGGATACCTCCATCTCTTCTTTCAGAGCTTCCAAGGGAATGGGGAGAGAGGAGGCAGTTTAATTGACAGCTTGTTTTAAGACTGCAAACTGTCAGAATAATTTGAAGGCAGATTAGTTGTACAGATTGCCCAATAACATACTTGTAAAGGGGCGATGACAAGGGGCTTGTTTCTTGTTTGGCTCTGCATAAATTGGATCTTCCTGTGAGAAAAATTTTCTGTGAAATTGGGAGTGGGAAGAAGGTTAGGGAGGGACCAGGAAAGCATGTTCTGCAGTTGAAATCAGCACCATGGGGCCTTAAGATTTTTAGCAAGGAAGATTGAGCCAAAACTTTTCTGAAGAACTCACTCAAACTTGCATTTTTCCCTTGACCATTTAGATAAAAACATGCATTTGAGGGATAAAGGCCCTTGAAAAAGTCATTTCTATTTTAAAAGTGCATGTATACACTCATGTTTGTGTACTCATATGGAAGGGATGTTTATGCATTTAGTGAGTAATTCATTTTTCAAAAGTAGCTTATACTACACATACCAAGCAAAGCACAGGGTTAGCAAATACATCTACTACCTAAGAAGATAATGCAAGAATAATGAAAGCAGCACATTGTACTTTGGCTTGAATTAATTGTGTTTGTTTTGGGTTTTTCTATTTTAGGATTCTAGTTAGCCTATCTTTGCACAACACTGGACTTGCTTTGGATTTTCAGCCCAGTTTTTTTAGTGCAATTGTTCAGCTTAATAGTGGCAAGACAGAAAGACTGAATGTTTTTCAAATCTGTGCTCAGGATTTTGCAAGCCTATATAAAATTTTGCCTTGACTCCTGAACCCAAAAGGTAAAGAACACACAAGCCTTGAGCCAACAGACAAGTAAGTCATGGAAGGCTATATTATGCTGCTTACATTTCATGTTCAAACATTGACAAAATAAAAACTTATCTGAGCTTTGCCTGTTTCCCAATCACATGAACAGGTTTTCATTCTTGGTCGCTTTCTTTTATCTACTTGACCTGTGCTATTGCCTAAAAAGCAGCTTCAGACAGTTGTCTCGGGAGGTTACACAGCTCTAGCATCACAGTTGGAAAAATTGGACTTGGTTCCATTCCAGGTCAGGGGTCAGACCTTATCTGGAATGAGAATGTGAGATTCTAGGGCTATATTAAAAAGGGGACAATAATGTGGTTAACAGATCACAGATAGGGAACAAATTTTATTTCTAATCTAGGGAACCAAGACAGAGGCCAGAGTCCTAGGAACTACACAGTGATGCATCTTGTTGTAAGTGCTACGGCAAATAATCTAAAAGGAACCCATACAGAATGTGGCAGAAAGATGAAATGGGGTACATATTAATTTTGGGAGCTCTGTATTTGCACTGCAAGGTTTCTTTTTTCCGTGAGCTAGCATGTTCCAGAGAAGTTCAGAGTAGGACCTTATTAAGATCTTATTACAATTGACATGGGCTTAGAAGTACAGGTTATGCCTCTATAATTAACACTAGAAACTTCATTAAATTGTTGAACTCTCTTCCTTGGTTCTAGTTGCTGCCTTTGAGACAGGGTGCTATTTGATTTTAACTCAGAGGGTTACACCTCTGAGGATAAAATAAGATATTAAATTTCTCTGGCACAAATTTAGATAAAAACTGCTGTTTTCAGTAAAAGTGCACATAAATTCCTAATAACCTCATCATTTGCGGGAAAGATATAGGAATAAATTTTAAAGTCTCAATTCTCCTAAAGAGTTGTAAAATCTACATGTTTGAAGTAATGCATATTACTTCTCAGGTCTGCATTAAGCATCTTATTGAGTCTTTTTTTTTTTAATATTAGGCATATAAAATAAAAAAAATTCTCAGCATAGTAACGGACACTTCTGCACGATGTGGAAGAAATTGTTAGAAGTAGACACAAAGATAGAAGTAACAGTTCCTCAAACAGAAAAACATAAAATTAAAAAGCAAACAGAAAAAGACTACAAAGAGAAAAACAACAATGTTCAAAATAATGACATTGATTCACTGAAAAGTATTGAAATTCTACTTTAAAAATTATATTTTTAAAAGTATTCTTTTAAAAAGGGTTATACATATGTAACATATAAATTTTCATTTAAAGTAATTACAATTTTAAAATGATATTTGAATTTTTGATTATTTTTCATCATCTGGGAATTTTAGGTATGTAGACCTCAATTCTTGGTGCTAAAATTTTTCAGTTATCCACATAAAACTTTTTTAAAAAAGATGTACTGGGGATTGAACCAGGACCTCATACATGCAAAGCAAGTGCTCTAGCACTGAGCTCCACCTGCTCCTCCACATAAATCTTACGTATGTGCATTACTTCAGACAAATTCTTAATTGTGTATCAGGCTTTATATTAACATCCACAATTACTATACTCTCCTCTTCCCCATAATCATTTAAAACAGGGGTTCTTAGCCTTTTTTGTTCCACAGACCCCTTTGCCAGTCAGGTGAAAACCATGTATCCTTTACTAAGTCCACACTATACTATGTATTATTTAATAAATTTGTCATACCCACACCAACACGTCCTCATAAGAATAATGTTTTTTGAATTTCAATTCAAGCTCATGGACTTCTCATTAAGAACCCTTGATTTAAAATGTGTTTAGGAATGTAAACCTACCTTAATATTAATCATAGAAAAGTATTTAAGGGAAGCCAGCTGTCTAAGCAAATGTAAGGGACTTATGGCTGTCCTAAGTGATAGAAAATTGACTTTATCAGCAACAAAAGCATCTTTCCATGTATGTGCGCTCCTAAGATGCCACGGATGTCTTAATCAGCCAAATAAACAATTAGTCGTAACTCATCCTCATCAAATGGTTGTCTTCTCTACATGGACGCAGTCACCTCCCAAAGGAGTGGGTCAGGGCAGTATCCCTCTAGACCAAGCGATGGTGAGGCTTCTGTATAATCAATTTGCAAGCTAGACATTCTTCTCAGTTACCTGCTTTCCACCAGGAACCAGAAAGAGGGTGAGCATGATAGTGGTTGTATTTTGGGCTTCCCCTCTCTGTTCAGCCCAAGCCTGCTGCTTTACCTGTACCCATTCATATAATTCTCACAACAGTCCTATGTAGCACTTACTCTCATCCTTACTTTCAAGAAAAGGGCATTGGTTCTCAGAGCAGTAAGTTAGTATCTTCAGGTCACATTTCTATAAATGAAAACGTTAGGGTCTGCTAGATTCCAAAATCGGTATTCTTTCTATTACTCTAATAAGGGACTTTTTTCCTGATGAACTTTTAGAAGAGCCTATGTGCCTTATACAGGGAGGAGGAAACTCAGCCCTAACACTCTGGTTTTTATGTGACCATCCCAGTGGCGAGATGGAAAATGTCAGAAGTAAAATCACATGGATGAAAAATGATTAACTTTATGGAAATTGAATAAAAGAAATATAAAAACGAGAAACCTTATTACTTTCTCTGTTGTTTTTCCCATAGAAAGAGTCCATGAAGGAAAAAATAAAAGGAATATTGGGACTGTCCTTAGAGAATCACTGTAATGCAAACATAATTTATCATGAAATGGACAAAACATAATTTTAAACTTCTCAGAAAAATTGTTGAAATACAGTAAAGTTAAAATCAAGTTTTTTGAGTAAACCATATTTTATGTAGACTCACAATCTATATATACATATATATGGCAATTTACCAAGGTCTCAACAGACCATATGGAATCTCCCCAAGTCTGTCAGATTTCAGAACCTGTTCTCTTAATAGAAATCATTTTTTAAATAAATGTTATTTTAAATACACTACTGACGTTCTATTCTATAGCATTCAAACATGATTTAAGAAATCAAAGCCATGGCATAGTGTATTCAATAAATTGTTGTTGAATGATTGAATAAATTTTTGAATGAATGATATTGAACTTTTAAAAATATGAAACTTTATACAAAAAATACAGTAATGCATATATATATATATAATAAAGGTTATATATCCCTAAAGTTTCCAAACTGCTCAGCATACATTTGATCTTATTTATTCATGACAATAACTGTGAAAGGTGAGCATTTGTATTCTCACTCCATTTTTATTTATTAAAAAAACTTAGGCTCAATTTTATTACCTTGTCCAATTTCAGACAATATTGGATGGCAGAATCAGAACTTGAGTAAAGGTCCTCTGACTACACAACCGATCCTTATTCTAGTACCCACATTGGCCTTTCAATCAACTTCCCCCTTTCCTGACTTCTGATTTGCTTTAAATACAGGTATCATAGAAACATACTTATTTTCCTTCCCATTAGAATTCTACATGGTCACGCTTATTTTAGAGACTGAGTCACTATATGGCTTCTCTACCTCTCAGAAACCCAAAGCTATTCTGAGACTATGTGCCTGCTCTATATATAGGCCATACCTTTGAAAATTAGATGAATGGTAACCTTATTAATATTTCATATTCTCTATCCTGCTTGAATTGATAATGTTGCAGTAATTTTAGTGTGAAATCATGTAACATAATATGCATAGAGTCCTCTCAGAGAATTAATAAAACTCAGTTATAAAAGGAAAAAGTCCTCACTTTTAACCACAATTCATGAGAATCTAGCTTTTCTCTCTACCCATATGCAAGCTGTCACATGACAATATAAAGCATCTTTATGTGCTTAGTGTAAATAAAAGCCATGATCACCATTCTCCATAACCGAATATAGAACTTCTGTGCCCTATGTATCCCCACAAAAGAGAGACTGGGATCTGTAACCCAATTTAAGGTTAGCAGGGAGTCTCAAGAGGATGACAGGCTGTTCCTGCAATGCTAGGTGGCTAATGGAAGGGCATGCACATAAATGCATACATGATTTAAGATAAATGCTGATTTCCTTAGTTCATCAAAGTGCCAATTCCCTGTGAATGGAAGGGGATAGCCCTTTTCTCCTGAAAGGCATATAGTTGGCAAGCTTGGTCTTATCTGCCTCTGCTACTCATCTAATGCTGTGTCTTGCTATTGTGAGGTCATATCAAGCAACAGAGGGTTAAACCCCTCATCTTCTTGTTCCCATCTGTCATCGTCCTGACTTTCACTCTCCTGGCTCCTATTCCTTCCCTAGATATCAGTTTCTGTCCCCACTATCTTTGATGATCACTTTGCATTATCTTATTTTACATAATGGCCTTGACCTTTGCTGTATTCTTAACTCTGGACAGTCCATTAATGTTTGTGTTAGTTTGCAACTTTGGGTAAGAGATACTCCCTCTACCAGCCCAATATTACACTGATTCCTTGCCCCAAATATCCAGCCAAGAGAGGGACAGGCTCCTCCAATAGGAAAACTGAGAAGAAACATTTTAAAGACTTGAACAATATGTGTTTTTTTTCAAAACCCTAAGTTTATTGACTTTTTTCTTTTTTTCTTTGATAAGTTATGCTTTTTTAAAATGGAAAATCTTCAGAAGGTGTGGATAAATTTAGCCTTTGTAGATATTCTAACACTTTTCTGGAATTCTTATAATTAGTTGGAAATATTTATGTTTTCCTTTAAATTCTTAAAAAAGTCCTAAACATTAACAACAAAGAAATGCTGGCAAACTTAGAGGCTGGATACTGATAACATGCAGGTAATTTTATACATTGAAGGGCTCAAAAAGTACAAAAAACACAGATCATTGATCCTCCAAACATCTAAATTTAAAGATTCACATTTTCACATAGCACCTCAGAATCTGTTTAGAGATATACCAGTTGATTGATTCAAAAATCCAAACACAGCCCAAAGTAAACATTTAGTTTGAGCATGATTCAAGCTCAGAAATGAATGCTATATTTCCATGGATGAAATAAATAAGTTATTAACAGTGAATTTTAAGTCCTTTTAAAATAATTTACTTTGCCTTGAGCATAGTCTGGTAAGAGAGAAATTTTAGTTTTTCAGATACTCATTTTTTTTAACATTCATTCTTTGTATTTTCTCTCACATTTATAGATGTAGCATATATTTCTAAGGGTGATATTATCCATGTCCAGTTTTATGTCATCATATTTGCCATTGTCTAACTATGGAAATTTTGCATGTAATATCATACTCCATATATTTCAGCCATAACCCATATTTGGACCTTCCATAATACTCCATGTTGGAGTCAGAAGAGAGAAGAGCAGGAAGAGAGAGAAACGTCAATAAACTGAATAGCGCAGAGTACTAGGAGCTTTGGGCTGAAGGAAGCACTGAATGGAAGACTCAAGTGCTACCTAATGTTCAAGAATAGCCAAGGTAACACAGTACATTGCTGCACAGTGAGGATATTAGACCAAAGGGCTCCAGGTGTCTACCTGTGAACTATCCCACTTGAGTTGTTAATTCTAAATTGTTTTAGAGATTAAAGTTTGATGTCTGACCTTAGAAGTACCAATTTCTATTCTCTAATCCCTGTTAAGGTGTTCTGAATATCAGGGGATGCCCAGGGCTCAGTTTCTAACTTGTCATAAAGATGCAGAATACAAAAAATGATACTCTACAAGTGTGAAAGAATTAATATGCATTCCCAAGTTTATCCCATTAACAGGATGTGGCTTAGCCATTGAAGAGAGCAAAGGCCAAGCAAAGAAGCATGGAAAGATGAAGATAGTTTTCCATTTATTAAACCATGTAATGTTTGTCATTATTGAGTTCAATCAAGTGGGCAAACTAAACCAGTCTCACAACCAGGGGAAACATTCCTTAGAACTTTTCTCCATCCAATTCACTTATTTATTTATTTATTTTAAGAAATAAAGAAAAAAAGAAAACACCGGATCCACTGAAATTCTTCCTTTTAAAGGCTCACGTTTACATGAGATTTATTAGTACAGAAGTCATCCATTTCCTATTTCTTTCCTTTAAGGTACATCATCAAGTTACACTACCGGCTTTCTTGTGGGTGATGGACCTTTCTTTTCTTTTCTTTTTTTTTTTTTTAAAGATTTTATTTATTTATTCATTTATCCCCCCCTTGCTGCTTGTGCTCGCTGGGTCAGCTAACCATGCCGTGCAGGCAGGCTTGCCTTTACCAGGAGGCCCCGGGAACCGAACCCTGAGCCTCCCATATGGTAAACAGGAGCCCTACTGATTGAGCTACAGCCGCTTCCCGGTGATGGACCTTTCTGACTGATCCTGGCCAATGAGTTGTGCTAATGTGAATTTATTAATTGCTAATGGGAGATCCTCCAAACCACTCTTTTCTGCCAAAGGCACAGAAAAGTTTCAAATAATAGCTTTCCTATCAGACAGGGTCCTTAAGTAAGGGCAAACTGGGCAGACTAGTAGTCAACACATGAAGGACATGTACCATGAGTCCATGAATAAAATCTTCTGTGTTAAACCACTGAGAATTGAGGCTCTGGTTGTGGCTGCACGACCTGATCCATCTTGACTGATGCATATGTAATTTGGATAATCCAATAGTTTTATAAAAAATAGCATTTTTTCCTTTAACATAATTTAATAGAACAATGTTGCTCATCTTGGAAAAACTGTGTTTTCTAAAGATCATTTGTATTGTTAAATATTTTCCTATTCATGGGTAAAAGATCATGAGCTTTAAAGACCTACAGATTTATTGTGAACTTTGACAAGGCACAAAACATCAATCACATGGTAATTTATAGTTATCACTATGCTGTTATTGTGTCTTTAATAAAGTCAAAAACTTCAAATATGTGCCATTAGCATTCTAATACTACTATACTTGTATGCTCAAAAATAAACTTGGGTTGATGAATTCTGCTGGGAAATAGTCATTAAAATACATGAGTACATGCTGCTGGTACAGGATTTTGACACATAGTTCATTTGTTTTTCCATGTATTATTATGTTTCGGGCCACTAAATTTAACTAAATTCATGCATGAGGCTCAGAGAACATGGGCATTTTGGTCAGACAACAAATGATGGTTCAGAGGTTTTTTTCTCAACACTTGATTCCACTGATGATGAAAATCATTTATTGACTGTCTCATTTCCTTTCTGTGAAGGAGAAGAATGAAGTCTCTGGCAAGTGCCTTTCTCTATTATGTCTGAGAACTCTTGAGTTATGCCTTTACTTTAAAATCTTATCCACCTCATCTCCAACCTATTGTGTTTTTGGTTGAAGAAAATATGTCAAAGCAATTTTCATCTTACTCTGAATTTAATGATTTAAAGTCCATCTTCAAAACTTTATCTTTTGAAAGGTATTGTGTACTGTGAATCTCTCTTTTCTTTCCAGAACCCAAGTAACTGCACTGGTTCGTTTAATGGTTCCTTTTTGGAATAAAGTGGTATTCAAAGATCTTCCTCTCTTCAGACATTTGAAGATTTTTTGTGCACACTATAGTGGAGGAAAGGAGGTAGGAGGAAATGAGAGAATTGAAGGCTACAAGCACCAGATCCTATGACACAGGCAACTAGTTTTACTTTGATGAGAAAAAAAGTTGAATAGAGCAAGAAAAAAGAATCACAATGAAAAGCAGAGAGTTAAAAATCTTATTGGTTAAATTAATACTTATAAATTCAACACATGGGTTTGGTACAGAAGCCCCAAATTATTTTTTTAATATCCTCATCTGAATATTAATTTTCTGAGCCCTCCTGATGAACTAGAGTGGGGGCAGGCACAACAAGATCTTGTGAGCTGCTGATTCATTCAGAGTCAAATGGTACATTGTTAAAATTGATTTTCTTTGAGAGAAAAGGCAGGAAAAAAGGGACAAAGTGAGATGCTGGCATTTCATTTTCCAATTGCAAGAAAGGAGCATATATATGATCCTTATTTCATATAAATTTATAAAAGTTAGGTTCTATTTGTGAAAGATGAACACTGTGATAAGATAGGTACATTATGGGCATGTCATGTGATTTATAAAAGTAACTGCAGGAAGAGGAGACATTGATTTGTGAGGGACTGACCAACATAATGATTATATTTCAAAATTTCCTTTTATGCAAAGGCAAAACCCTGGTATGCCTTCTTGTTTCTGTGATGACAGAAATCTGCTCTGTAACCCAAAGTGGTTTCAATCATCCTAGAAATGGCAACCTTCTTTATGGCAAATCAAATAGAGTGGAACTCATCATGATAGAAATGGCAGCACAGGACACTGATATAGGGAGTTGACCCACATGTATCTACTAGGCCATTCTATCATTAGAGCCACTTAGGTTCCCTGGACGTCACATAGTGTTTGATGCTTTGGCAGCAGAAATCCTTCCGGCATTTCTACTAAGACCATGGTAATTCTCCTCATTTCTTAAGATAGTATATTTGATATGATCTGTGAGGTGCAATGAATAAATCCTGAGCTACTAGGTGGATTTTGAGCTGTTAGATGTGGAAATTGTGGTAGATTGTCATACTATCCATCATTTTGGTATCCACCTCCTCATATACCCCACTTCGTGGGAGACTCGGTACCCCTACTCTGGTCAGGTCAGGCAGAGCCATACTACTTGTCTGGGCCAATGAAACATGAATGGAATTGAAGTGGACCATGGTCATTGTCTTAGTGAAAAACATGAATTAGAGTCTCAGTCAATTCAAGGTACATGAGAAATAAATATATATATTTTTAAACTACTGAGATTTGGGACTTGTTTATAACTGAAGCATGATTTAGTTACCTGAAAAAAGAGAGAAATCAGTAATAGAAGCAGAATACTGAAACAAAAACAAGATTTACATGTGGCACTGGCTTTGGAGACTGGACTATGGGCAGTTAAAGAAGTCATTACATAAAGATAAAAAATGGTGATCAATGTTACATAGTGGGAAAACATTTGAAAAAAACACAACACACTATTGCCTGCAGTAATGTAAACAGAAGATAATGTCCCCAATGAATTTATTACTTTAGGTGAAAAAGAAGGAAAAGAGAATGTTTATAACAAGACTTAGTTACTGTTGGGCACATTTGAAAAAAAAATGATAATACATCAAAGAAGTGAGCTCAGAAAAAAAAGAAGTTGACCTGTTTAGAAGGAGAAATAAAAGAGTATTTTGAATGTTCAGAAATTTATGGATTTAAAAGGGTTAAAAAGTGCTATTGATTCTCATCTCCAATCGGTACAAGACAAAACTGAGGGGGGCTTCGAGTAAAGGCCTCAAACAAGGACAAATTAATAGATTGTCTGTTGCATCCTTAGCTTAAACTCCTGAATGGATTAAACTGAGCCCAGTAAAACCTTTCAGGTGGCTCAGCAGAGACCAGCTCTGAGGAAGAGATTAGTGGTATGGCTCTTTCACAAAAGCCTTATAGACTTAAGGTACTCACAATTAAATCTAGGGAGAGGGGTATTTGAGTACTCATACATGGAAAAGATTACTGGGTTCAAATACTAAATATCCAATTATATTTCCAAGAGTGTTTATTTTTCCCTAAGTTCTACCACCATGAGTAAAAGAGACTGCTACAGATTTAAAATGATCCACAGGTCCCCACATTTCTTTAGGCACCAGACATACAGAAGAGTGAATCAGCCCCTCCATGAAGGAGATAATTTTCAAGTCTCTCTTCAGATGTAGCTCAAAAGAATAATGAAAAAAATGAAGATCCCCTTAGAGAATGATGCCAACTTCCACAAATTGCAAAGGAACATTCCCCACTCTGGGATGGAGTACCTTTTAAAGTACATTGTGAGGGATTTCAGTTTTGTTATAGTCCAGTGACTGCTACGTGTGTCTCATTCTTCTCTTTTGTTAGTGGGAGGGAATATTAATTACAGTTACTTTGTGTCACTACTGTATATTCTTTGTATTTATGTATGTGTTGTGTGTGTGTATATATATATATATATATATATACAAGAGGGGATGGTCATATAACGTGTCCTTTCAGTTCCTAGGTCTCTGAAATAAGAAAAGCCATATCCAGACCTGAGGTAGAGACCCCCCCAGGCACCACTCAGAGATTGTAGGCTTTGAACTAAAAGCAGAGACTTGATAGCACTTTGACACTGCTTTGCTGAGGCAGGGAAGAGAATCAAATATGGTGACTAGAAAGACTGATGCAGTAGATTGATTGCATTTCTGTTCACCCATACTCATAGTACTCACTATATGCATCCTCTAACACACACTGTCAGTGTTGTGCTCCATTAGATGCTCTTAAGATCTCATTCCACCTTTCTCAGTGCTGGCCCTCCCCCACCTCCTGTGTGCTGTCAAAGGTCAGCACTTGGAGCCTTAATTGGGAGGACAGCCTTCAGCTATAAGAGACACTTGCCCCACAAGCTTAGAGAAACACAGTGCCTTCCCCACTCTCTACTCTTCTTCTCCTCCCCTCTCCCTAGTCCCCTCTTAGATATTAGCTATTAGCCAATAACTGTGGGGAGAGGGAGTGTGAAAGTCTAGCTTCCTTGCCTCTCATGGGAAGAATATTCTAGGTGCTCCTGGGGATTAAGCCTAACTTTTGCTGCACATCTACCTTTCACTCATTCTTGCCTGGCAATATTGCCTCTACACCCTCCTTCCCCCACCTATGATTCACTCTCCTGGGAGCATGGCATTAATGAATCACCTGCACAGAAATCGTCATCTCAGGATCTGCTTTTGGGGAACCCGGTCCAGGACATTTTCTCATCCTGAGGTTAGGCATGGCCATGTGATTGCTCTGGCAACGTCAGTTGAGGTATTAATCTAATTTTCAGCAAAATCTTCAAGGAAAGCATGTATTTTATGGTACTTGCTGCCCCATCACAACAACTGGCAAT
This sequence comes from Tolypeutes matacus, assembly GCA_026826555.1. Lineage (NCBI taxonomy): Eukaryota > Metazoa > Chordata > Mammalia > Cingulata > Chlamyphoridae > Tolypeutes > Tolypeutes matacus. Next base: position 5,714,689 of record JAKSZT010054515.1, read on the forward strand.
GATCCAGCTGGTCCATACCTCAGGCCTGGAGTGAAGACAACATGGGCCAGAGCCACAGAGCACCTTATAGACATGTTATAGGAGCTAGAACCTTTGCTGTTATAAACTCCTGAGAAACTAGGGACCTTTTGCAGTATCTACCCTATTTTGGCTAATAAAACAATCTTTAGTATAGTTCAGCAGTTCCATAAAGACATATTACCTAGATCAGTGAGTAGTCTCCTCACTCATTTGATCCTGGATAATATTCAGTCCCATTTCACTTGTTAGTGAACGTTCCTGATTTTTCAAATAAAGATATTTTGAAGGGTTCCAAACTTTTAACTCCATATTATCTGGTCACAAGTCAATGATCAAGAACCAGGGCTCTGAGTAATAGAAGCCTTGAACATGTACAAGTCCTTTACGTCCTTGGTTAAATTTTTAAATAGATATTTGATTCTTTTAGTTGCTATTTTAAATGGAATTGTTTCAGATTGTTCATTACTAGCATATAGCAACACCACTGATTTTGAAGTGTTGATCTTGTATACCACCACTTTGCTGAAGTCATTTGTCAGCTATTGTGGCTTTTAGGGTTTTTCTATATGTAGAGTGATGTTATCTGCAAATAGGGAAAGTTTTACTTCTTCCTTTCCAATTTGGATGCCTTTTATTTCTTTTTCTTGTCTAACTGCTCTGGCTAAAATTTCCAATGCAATGCTGAATAACAGTTGTGACAGTGAACATTGTTGCCTTGTTTCTGATCTTAGGAGAAAGATTTCAGTCTTTCACCTTTGAATATGATGTTAGCTATTCATGTTAAAGATTTCCCCTTTTATTCCTAGTTTTCTTAGTGCTTCTATCTAGAAGGGATGCTGAAGTTTGTCTCATGCCTTTTCTAACTCAGTTGAGATGATTATGTGTTTTTTCTTTCATTCTATTAAAGTGATGTGTTGCAATAATTGATTTTCTTATATTGAACCACCCTTTCATAACAGGGATAAAATATTCTACTTGATCATGGTGTATAATTATTTTCATGTTCTGTTTGATTCCATTTTCTGCTATTTTAATGACGATTTTTATATCTCTATTCATGGGGGTTATTGGTCTAGAATTTGCTTCTCTTGTAATATCCTTATTTGGCTTTAGTATTAGGGTGATGCTGTCCTCATAGAATGAGTTGGGAAGTGTTACCACACTTTAAATTTTTTGGAAGAATTTGAGCAGGATCATTGCTGATTTTTCTTGAAATGTTTTGTAAAATTCACCAGTGAAGCCATCTGGTCCTGGACTTTTCTTTTTTGGGAGGGTTTTAGATACCGATTCAATCTCTTTACTTGTTATTGTCCTATTGAGATATTCTATTTCTTCTTGAGTCTGTATAGGTAGTTTGCATATTTCTAGGAATTCGACCATTTCATCTAGCTTATCTAATTTATTGGTGTACAGTTGTTCATAGTAACCTTTCATATTCCTTTTTACTTCTGTAGAGTTGGTGATAATGCTTCCCCTTCTATTTTGATTTTATTTATTTGCATCCTCTCTCTCTCTCTCTCTGTCAATTTAGCTAAAGATATGTCAATTTTATTGATTTTTTTTCAAATAATTAACTTTGGTTTTGTTGATTCCTTCTATTGTTTTTTTATCCTCTATTTCATTTATCACTTCTCTAATCTTTGTTATTTTCCTTCTTCTGCACATTTTGGGCTTAGTTTGCCCTTCCTTTGCTAGTTCCTTCAGGTGTGAGATTAGGTTTCTGATTTGAGATCTTTCTTCTTTTTAATGTAAATAATCAGAGCTATAAATTTCTCTCTCAGCACCGCTCCCATAAGTTTTGGGATGTTGTATTTTTGTTTGCATTTACCTCAAGATATTTCCTAATTCCCCTTGTGATTTCTCCTTTGACCCATTGAGTGTTTATGAATGTTTCATTTAATTTCTGCATATTTGTGAGTTTTTCAGTTGTCTTTCTATTATTGATTTCTAGCTTCATTCCATTGTGGTCAGAGGAGGTACATTGTATGATTTCAATGTATAAAATTTATTGAGATTTATTTTGTGACAAAACCTATTGTCTATCCTGAAGAATGACCCATATGTACTAGAGAAGAATTTGTATTCTGCTGCTGTTGGGTGAAGTGTTCTATATATGCCTGTTATGTCTATTTGGCTTATAAATAATCTCTAATTATAACTTCAGTTGTGTGACCTAATTTTTTTCAACTTTATTCCATGGTACATGTAGAAAACTTAGTTCATTGCCCATTTTCAGATTGTGAATTTTCCTTGAGAGGATTGACTGGGCAAGAATTCATATTTTAAGCCAAGATATGTATATTACAAGGTATATGTATATATGCCTGTTATGTATAATCCAGTGGAATGATGTAGAGGTTAGCAAGGTTTTAGAACAAGTCTCTTCTTTTGCCATGGTTGTTTTTCCTACTCTTTTTACACTATTAGGCAATACGCAATAATGAATGTAAATGTTAGGAGGACTTCACAGTCTCTAAATGCTGTTTATTTTGGTTTTTGTTTCTTGAATTCTCAAATATTCCAACTCTAGATGCTTCATTCTCAAGCTTCAGGAAGTTTGTTAGCTTGATTTTTATTGCATTTCACATTACCCCTCAATCTCTAAACCTTTTATGAATATTGTAAATTAAATAGTCACTTATGTAGAGATGACAGATTTTCCTCATGTAAAATGAGGTCAGGACCTGGAAATCATTTGATATTGGTCAAATCTGCCAGGAAAATGTTAATCTTTATAAAATGGTTTTAAATAAATTTGCTTTGTTATAACATTTATAAGACATTTAACTTTCCAAGATCATTGTGTTAAGATATTTAAAGGTTTGCTACACAAACTTCTCTTTTCTATTTCCTCTATTATTAATGATCTGATTCCCCAAAGTCTTAATAATTATATTGAAGCATACTATTCTCTTCTTTTTGCTGTCAGTTTATAACTTACATGAGGACTGCTTTTGGATCACTCTACAAATAAATGAATTTATTGCATTCTCACTACGAGTCTTACAGGCAAGTCATAAGAACATCACTTTTTATATTCTACTAAACTAGTCTATCTGCATTTATTTCAGGAGAGAGAGCCTGGCCTACAAGGAAAGAGAAAAAAGCTGAATATCCATTCTTTTCCCTTCAGACTGACTGAGAGTATTCACATAACCTTGCCCACAAATGAATTATCTGTGACTATATTACACACTTAATCATTAATTTAAGCCAGCTAGTAGATGACGAATCTATTGTTACTCAATTTTTAATTTGCTGTATAAACAATTATTAGCTAAGATATTCATAGCTCTTCAAATTCATCGATAACATTGGGTAAAAGTTGCTAACTGTATTTCTTTATTTTATTCTATTTATATTTGAGTTTTTAAAAATCAACATTCAAAACATTCTGGAGATACCCATGGATGATTTACTTATATTCTAGATAGAACAAATGGCCCTATTAATAGCTCTGACTTGGCTATTTACCCTCAGCTTGACAAAAAGTTAACTCTTATATTCATCAGCTTTGACCATTGATTCAATAATCCTTCCTTTTTAAGGCTAGAATTTTAAAGACTGGGAAAGATGAAAATTCTTCAGGCTACAGTGCTTTTAAAGAAAAGCTATAGATTTAATATTTGTCTTCCTTATATTAAAAAAGAAGTACCCCAGCTATCTCTCAGCTATGCTGGATAATGGAAAATAGTGCTGAGTAACTATGATACTATTGTAAAGGAATAATTGCAGCACTTAGGTAAAGGCATAAGATTTATACCAAGAATGTCTGCAGATTAAATGGATTTTCTACCAGAAACACTAATGTTTTGAGAAGTAGATAGTGAAGCCTAAATGTTATTGAGTGATATATAAATACCTGGGAAATGATACAGAAAAATGAATAACATTAACAGTATAGCATTATGTTCAAGGGCTTGGGCTCTTAGATCAGACAGCCAGGCTCTGAACTGCAGCTCTGCCCTATACTAATTATTTGACCTTGTTCAAGTCACTAAACCACTCTATGCCTCAGTTTCATATTTGTAAAATGAGGGAAATAATAGTGCTTACTTCATTGTGTTTGTGTAAGGAATAAGTAAGTGTATATAAAGTGCTTAGAAGAGTGTCTAGCTTATAGGAAATGCTATATAGTCATTAGCTTTTATTATTAAATAAGCAAAGATTTAAAAACACCAAATCAGCCAATTTAATTTAAGAGCCAGTCCATTCAAAGAACAATGTAGTGAACCAATCATTTGCTGTCACAGACAGAATCTTTCTTTCTTAGAATTGTGACAGGTACCCTGGAAATGGTATGTTGGTAAAACTGGGGACATGGGCTTTTGGTTTAAGTTTAAATCTGGCTAGTAGTTGATGATTCATTCTCTCCCAATACTCTCATGAGATTTATAATAAATAAAAATGTATAATGCTACTAAAATTAAGTTTGACAGGCATTCTATTGCTAAAGCCTGCCAAAAATGTCCCACAATTCCAAAACCAATGAAACGAGGAGGCTAAGCACAGTCATAGTTTGTAGTGGCACAGAATTTGCTACTTTTGGAAGTCCCAGTCTATTGGTCAGAAAGATGGCAGGGAGAAGCCTCATTCTTTTCCCACAGCTGCAGTATGATGCAGAAAACTTGCCTTTACATAAGACAAAATTGGGAAGCCATTTCCCTATTGCTCCCATATTTCTTTTGAGAAAAAGAGAATTAAGTTGTTTTGTTTTTCCAACTGTCCTACAAAAACTAACCTGCGCTTTCATACTCCAAAATTTGATGGCTAAACTTCCTTAAAAATAATTGAAGAGAACAGCAAGCTTTTATAACAATCTTTGTGAGAGAGTATGGTAGATTTGACAATGAGAACATTAGTGACATTAAAGAGATGTGGACTTGGTGATTGATTGGTTACAGGGGTTACGAGATAGGAGCAGGTCAAGAATTATTCCCAGTTTTCTGGAATGAGCAGTTTTCTAAATTGCAAACCAAAGAGGAGGAGGAAAAAGTTTGGTGAAAGGATCGTGTGTTATATTATTGGGTATATGTTGCATTTGACTTATCTAGGGAATTTCCAGGAAGAGTTTTGAGTAGGTACGTATGGGTCTAGTGTTCAGGCAAGGGAGATGGAATGGAGGAACAGATTTAGAAGTGGTCAGTAAATAGATGATACAAAGTTAAGTAAGTATATGACTATGGAAAAAGTGTAGCATGAGAAGAAAGTCAACTGAGAGCCATGTCTTGAAGAAGCAGCACTTAATGACTAAGTAGATGTTGAAGAACCAGCAAAGGAAACTGAGACAGGAAAAAATTACTTCAGAAAATTTGTGGATTTACACAAAGAGTAAATGTATAAGAATGGAGCCCATCCAGAATATTTTGCCTGGTATTTAGTTCAATTCAAATGTCATGAATTATTTAGCAGGATCACATTAGTTATATTCTTCAAGATAAAGTACTTACATGTTTTGTGCATATCAAAGCAGTAGCATGAATGAATTTTGAAATCCTATAACATACATAAAATTTTTAAGTTATGGGAAAACTACAGAAGTAGTGGATATTTTTATTTGGTAACCAAATTGATCAATTCACTTTTAAAGATTAGGAACTTTAGTAGCTCCCATCTTGGGAGCACCTACTACTCACTGCACTATTTCTAAAATTTAAACAGCTATAAATATCATTTCTGTCATTTACAGTTTAGTGACTTGAGGCTCAGACGTGCTCAGAAACTCGACACAAGGTCTTAGAGCTAATTTATGGTAAGCTAGATTCTAACCTAACTCTTGTATTATCTGTCTACAGAATTCAAATTATTTCTGTTATTCTGAGGTGACAATAGGTATTGTAAGGACAAACCTGAAAAATGATTCCTATAAAGATAAAAGGAAGAAAATGTATTTAATCATTGAATAAAATTTGATAAATATGAATCAGTTATTTCAATTTCATATGTGACTGTGCATTCCTGGAAATATATTCCAATATTCTTCAGCTATCCTCTGTCTCTTCATTTTAAGTGGTGGTCAATGAATTTTTAGCATATCTGTGGAAGTCAAAGAAGGATGTCAAGCAAAGTATTAAACAGAAGGTGGGTATGAATTTATGAGAATTAACATAAGCTGGACAGTGATGGCAAGGCTCCAGTGAGCATACCAGTTTCCTGGCCACTGCATATCTGAATATGTCTAATGTGAGTGTTGAGTGTACATGCTTTATTTTCCTGTGGGTTTATCCAATATAAGAACCAATGATACATGTTTAAAATAGGGCTATACATTTTCAGCTGTGATAGTTTCCTCAGTAGAAATACTTTTAAGACTTATTTGGGGAAAAAAAATCTGACATATGATCAACTAAGCATAAATTGAGCTAAAAAGTTTTATCTAATTAAAGAAAAATGAAAACAAATACCTTCTAGGCTAAAGTGTAGTTTGGGGATGGGTACAAACAAGTGTAAGAACTGTCTCAAGTCATAAAATATGAATACAAAAAGCATCAAAATGAAAACTTAAAAGGGGAAATATTCTGCTGCACTGAGTATATAGCTGGGATCATATTATGTAGTGATGCCCAAGGAAGAGAGCATCCTTTGTAGCCATAAATAGTCAAACAAGATAATGAATTCTAGACACTGACACACCTCTTCTCTCTGGAATGCTCTGCTTAAAGCTCCATGACATCCTCACAGAAAACCAGAAGTCTAACTCTTGGAAGTTAATTCTTACTTCAACCAACTTTGCTGGTTGAAGCAGGACCAAAATAGGCTCAGAGGGACTTTCAGCAGAAAGAGGCAGCAGAAGCAATCGAATCAAGATCTCAGAGCAGCCGTTCACTTAACGTGAGTTTTAAGCTTTGGAATGTCCTCTGTGTGAGACCACTTTCTCCAGGTGCTCCTATATCATCTCAGACATAGAAGAAACCAGTTCTAGTAAGTGAAGTTAATATATTTCTTTGAAAACTTACTTGAAGTTACTGTCACTCTGCATGAAGTTCATGCTGCAGGATGAGAATAAAGAAATCAGCCTGGATGGATTTTCTTATTCTATAATTTTAGGAGGGGAGTGATGAAGGCAGAAGATTTGGGAAAATGCAGAGATGGACTTATTTGTAAAGGGAGATGGGGGCCCGCCGGGTTAGGCAGATAAGACTTAGCTTTCACTGAAACAGCAGTGAAAAAGCCAGAGGCTGCCGTGGGGACCTGCTTTGCGGCACAACAAACCAGGACACTGCTTACCAACTCCCAGAGACACAAAGAAGCCAAAACAAGTAATCGTGAGTTATTAAACCTCCTGGCTGCTGGGAAGGGCTCCCCTCTCCCACTCCTGAGATATTAAGCGAGGGTAAAACTCCTGGTGAATTGTATCTAACTGAGGGTAGAGCAGATGTCTACCTCCACAGGAGGGTGCTCTGAGCCATCTAGGAGGGTACTGGACAGATAGGGAAGCCAGGAATAATCATAGGTTGCTTACCTCAGTGGCTGGAAGGGGCACACATACCTGACCCTCAGGGTGGACAGACTAGCCCCCTGCTCCAAATGGAAGAGTGACAGCAGATTCCCTTCGAGGAAGAGGGGTCTGGGAGGGTGAAGAGTGATTTCTTTGCCGTGAGTTTAGCCAGCTGGGCACCCCCTAAATATGGGAAGGGACCCCGACTCCACAGGGAGAGGGGAGGGGGATCATCTCAGGCAGGTGGTCATGCCCAACCACCTAGGTCAAGAGAGGAATTACATCAGTGAGGAGGCAGAGACAGGCAGCGATCAGCACCACTCCAGCTGACTGCAGGAGATCTAACCTGCCCACGGGAAAACAGGCAGATAGCCTGCTGAACGGCTAATTAACCCAGGGAAGGAGAATAGCTCAGTGGAAGAATTCCTGCCTAGCATATATGAGGTTCCTGCTTCTATTCCTGGCTCTTCCTTGAGAAGTAATTCACAAGGTTATCAGGCACCCAGCTGGAACTTTATGACAGGGAACATATAGACATTTTCTTCATATTAGCTTTTCTTGGATCTCTTATTTTTTTAAAAAAAGTTTCCTTTTTCTTTTATTTCCCTTATTTTATTCACTAAAACCCAGTTCAAAACCTGTGGAGGGCAGACTGCAGGGTGAGTGATTGAGGAACACCAGCAGCCTGAGAAGATCCTTAAGGGTCTAAGAGAGAAAACTGTTTTTCCATGTTTATTTTTTTTTCTTCTGTCTTCTTTTTTTACAAAAATGAGTTGCAGCTGCCTTGTTTCTTGCTTGTTTTGTATCGCCTCCCCTTGTTTCTCTGCTTGCTTCTTGTTCTTTTTTTTCTTTTGGTTAATGATCTATTCTACCTACACTATTTCTTTTCACTCCTTCATCTTTATGTCTTTTGTTTTCCGATGTTCTTACATTCCACCGCTTTTATTTGGTCGCCGATTTTTCTTGTTTGTATTTCTCATTCTTTCCTTTTTTCTCTGTTTACTTTCTCTTTTTTACTTTTTTCTTTCTCTATTTTCTCTTTTCTTTTCCCCTCTTCTTGCCATTCCAGCATTTCAATTCATTCTATATATTTTTTTCTCTATTCTGTTTCTTGTTTCATTGTTTCTATTCTACTTTCCTAATCTTATTTCTCTGTGCTTCTTACTCATGTTAGAAGTTAGGGCATCGATCTGGAAGGAGCTGGACAAAGAGATAAATTCCTCAAGGTGCTGCTGGCTTGATTCTTGGTTGTTGTGTTTCCTCTTCCTGGATTTCCCCTTTTCTGTGTATACCTATTTTGTCTACTAGTGCTATCTTTTTTCCTTTCTTCATCTTTCTATCTTCTTTCTGTTGTTTTTACATTCCACCCCTCTTTGTTTAGTCCTCAATTATTCTGGTTTTTACTTCTATCTTGTCCATCCTGTTTTCTTTCCTTTATTAAATTTTTTGCTTTTTGTCTTTTCTCTTTTCCTCTCTCTTCATCATTCTGGCCTTTTAATTCATTCTATTTACTTTTCTCTATTCAGTTTCCCATTTTGTTGTTGGTACTCCACTTTTTTCTTCCTATTACTCTACACTGCTTACATGAGTTAAACATTCATTTACCAAGGTCTTATATGGTTCCTCTTCTAATAATTATTATTATTATTACTATTATCCTTTTATTTTTCTTACCTCTTTCACTATCTCTGGCCCTAATTGTTTTCTTCAAGGGAACATAGACAACAGTAATGAAATAGAATAAGAAGAACAAAGTATCAAAGAGAAAACTTAACACCCACACACAAAACCAGCAATTAAATAAAACCTTAAAGTAAAGAGAGAAGATAATCAACGGAATAAACCCATCAAGATAAAAAGATGACCAGACAGTAACAAAAAATTACAAACCATACTAAGAAACAGGAAGACATGGCCCAGTCCAATGAACAAACTAAAAACCGGTAAGAGATGCAGAACATAGAAAAACTAATCAAAGCTGTCCAGACAAATATCATGGACCAAATTAATGGAGTGAAGGAAGAGATTAAGGATACTAAGAAGACACTGGGAGAACATACTGAAGAAATTGTAAACATACATAAAAAGATAACAGATATGATGGTGATGAATGGCACAATCCAAGAAATAAAAAAGACACTGGAAGCATATAGCAGCAGATTTGAACAGGCAGAAGAAAGAATTAGCAATGTGGAAGACAGTTCCTCTGAAATCAAACAGAGAGTAGAAAAGATAGATAAAAAGATGGAAAAAATCCAGCAGGGACCTGGGGATTTGAATGACAACCCAAAATGCACAAACATATGTATCATAAGCATCCCAGGGGGAGAAGAGAAGGGAAAGGGGACAGAAGGAATGTTGGAGGAAATAATGACTGAAAACTTCCCAACTCTATTGAGGATGATGGATGTACATGTCCAGGAAGCACAGTGCACCCAAACAGTAGAAATCCCAACAGGCCTACTCTAAGACATATACTCATCAACAGTCCAATGCTCAAGACAAAGAGAAAATACTGAAAGCGGCAAGAGAAAGAGAACCATCACATACAAGGGAAGCTCAATAAGATTAAATGCTGATTTCTCATCTGAAACCATGGAGGCAGGAAGGCAGGAGTATGACATAGTCAAGGAACTAAAAGAAAAAAACTTCCAGCCAAGAATTCTCTATCCAGCAAAGCTGGCATTCAAAAGCGATGGAGAGTTCAAAATATTTACAGATAAACAGAAATTAAGAAAGTATGCCAATAAGAAACCTGCCCTTCAAGAAACACTAAAGGGAATTCTGCAGGTTGAAAGGAAAAAAACAGGAGAGAGAGAGAGTTGGAGGAGAGTGTAAGAACAACTAAAAAGACAAAAAGAATAAAAAACAACACATGACATACATAAACCCAAAGAAAATATGGCTAATGTAAGTAATTCCTTGAGAGTAATAACATGGAATGTTAATGGATTAAATTTACCAGTCAAGAGACACAGATTGGCAGAATGGATAAGGATATATGACCCATCTATATGTTGTCTACAAAAACGCACCTTAGACCCATGGATTCAAGGAGGCTGAAAGTGAATGGCTGGAAAAAAATCTTACATGCAAACAATAACCATAAAAGAGTGGGAGTAGCTATGCTAATATCAGACAAAATACCTTACATGCAAAACTATTGTAAGAGACAAAGAAAGACTCTATATATTAGTAAAAGGGGAAATCTTTCAAGAAGAAAGAACAATCATAAACATTTATGTACTTAACCAGGGTGCCTCAAAATACACGAGCCAAACACTGGAAAAACTAAGTGGAGAAATTGATGCCTCTACAATTATAGTGGGTGACTTTAATACACCATTATCACCATTAGACAGAACATCTTGACAGAGAATCAATACAGAAACAAAGACTTTGAACAATATATTAGAGCATCTGGATCTAATAGACATATACAGAACACTACACCCAAATACAGCAGGATATACATTCTTCTTGAGTGCACATGGATCATACTCCAAAATAGACCACATGCTAGGCCACAGAAAAATTCTCAATGAATTCAGAAAGATTGAGATTATATGAAATAATTTCTCTGACCACAATGGAATGAAATTGGAAGTCAGTAAGGGCCCGAGAAATAGAATAGGCACAAAGATATTGAAGTTAAACAATACACTCTTAGACAAACAGTGGGTCCAGGAGGAAATCTCAAAAGAAAGCAATAACTACATTGAAATGAATGAAAATGACAACACAACAAAACAAAACCTATGGGATGCAGCAAAACTGTACTGAGAGGGAAATTCATAGCCATAAATGCATATATCAAAAAGAAGAAAAAACTAAAATCAAAGACCTAACTGCAAACCTGGAGGAATTAGAAAAAGAACAGCAAACTAACCCTAAAGGAAGTAGAAAGAAGGAAATAACAAAACTTAGAGCAGAGCTAAATGGAATAGAAAATAAGAAAGCACTAGAAAAAATAAAAATAAAAGCTGGTTCTTTGAGAAGATCAATAAAATTGACAAACCCTTAGCTAGCCTAACAAAGAAAAAAAGAGCGAAGATTCAAATACACTTTGAAAAATTATATGCCAACAAGAAGGATAATTTAGAGGAAATGGACAGATTCCTAGAAACTCACAAAAAGCCTACATTGACAAAAGAAGAAACTGATGAACTCAACAGACCAATTAAAAGTAAAGAGATAGAATCAGTCACCAAAAACTGCCCAACTAATAAAAGCCCAGGACCAGATGGCTTGACAAACATTCTGGAAAGAACTAACATCAATCCTGCTTAAACTCTTACAAATAATAGAAGTAGAAGGAACATTGCCTAAGTCATTTTATGATGCCAACATTACCATAATACCAAAGCCAAACAAAGATGCCACAAGAAAGGAAAATGACAGACCAATCTCTCTAATGAACCTAGATGCTAAAATCCTCAACGAAATACTTGCTAATTGTATTCAACAACACATAAAACAAATTATACACCATGAACAAGTGGGTTTCATCCTGGGTATGCAAGGATGGCTCAACATTAGAAAATCAATCAATGTAATACACCACATAAACAGATTGAAAGAAAATAATCACATGATCATTTTTATAGGTGCAGAAAAAACATTAGACAAAATACAGCACCTTTTCCTGATAAAGACACTGCGAAAAATAGGAATAGAAGAAAACTTTCAGAACACGATAAAGGGTATATATGAAAAACCCACAGATAACATCATATACAATGGTGAAATCCTAAAAACTTTCCCTCTAAGATCAGAAACAAGACAAGGATACCCACTATCATTACTCCTATTTAACACTGTCTTAAAAGTATTTGCTCAAGCACTAGGCAAGAAAAAGATATAAAAGGCATCCAAATTGGAAAGGAAGAAGTAAAAATTTCCCTATTTGCAGATAACATGATGCTATATGTAGAAAGTCTTGAGAAATCTACAACAAAGCTTCTAGAACTTATGAATGAGTTCAGTAAAGTCACATGTTAAAAGATCATTGCTCAAAAATCAGTAGCATATCTGTATACCAATAATGAGCAATCTGAGGAGGAAATCAAGAAAAAATACCATTTACAATAGTAACTAAAAGAATCAAATACCTAGTCATAAATTTAAAGATGTAAATGACTTATACACAGAAAACTACACAACACTGTTAAAGGAAATCAAAGAAGACTCAAATAAATGGAAGAATATTCCCTGTTCATGGATAGGAAGACTAAACATCATTAAGATATCTCTCCTCCCCAAACTAACCTACAGATTTAACAGATTTTGTTATTGCAATCCCAATAACAATCAAGGCAACATTATTTACTGAATTTGAAAAACTAACTACAAAATTTTGGAAGGGTAAGAGGGCCCAAATACCCAAAGACAGATTGAAAAAGAAAAATGAAATTGGAGGAATCACACTACCTTACTTTAAAACATACTACAAAGCTACAGTGGTCAAAACTGCATGGTATTGGCACAAGTATAGACATACTGACCAATGGAGCCAAATTGAGAGTTCTGAAATATATCTTCACATATACAGTCATCTGATATTCGACAAGGCCACCAAGACCACTCAACTGGGAGAGAATGGCCTCTTCAACAAATGGTGCTTGGAGAACTGGATATTCATATCCAAAAGAATGAGAGAGGAATACCATCTCACACCTTATACAAAAATCAACTCAAGATGGATCAAAGATCTAAAAATAAGAGCCAAGACCATAAAGACCTTGGAAGATAATGTAGGGAAGCATCTACAAGACCTTGTAATAGGAAATGTTTTCCCGAACTTCACATCCAAAACATGAGCAGCGAAAGAAAAAATAGATAGATGGGATCTCCTCAAAATTAAAAACTTTTGCACCTCAAAGGGCTTTATCAAGAAAGTAAAAAGGCAGCCTACCCAATGGGAGAAAATATTTGGCAACCATATATCTGATAGGAGCCTAATATCCAGCGAATATAAAGAATCCTACACGTCGAAAATAAAAAGACAAACAACCCATTAAAAAAATGGGCAAGCAACTTGGAAAGACATTTCTCCAAGGAAGAAATACAAATGGCTAAAAAGTACATGAAAAGATTCTCAACATCACTAGCTATTAGGGAAATGCAAATCAAAACTACAATGAGATACCATCTTACACCCATTAGAATGGCAGCTATTAAAAAAAATAGAAGACTATAAGTGTTAGAGAGGATATGGAGGAATGGAAACACTCACCCACTGCTGGTGGGAATGTAGAATATTCCAGCCATTGTGGAGGACAGTTTGGTGGTTCCTCAAAAAACTAATTATAGAACCGCCATAGAATCCAGGAATTCCACTGCTGGGGATATACCCAGAAGAATTGAAAGCAAAGACACTAACAGATGTATTCACAGCAATCTTCATTGCACCATTATTCACTATTGAAAAAAGTTGGAATCAACCCAAATGCCCAACAATGAATGAATGGATAAACAAAATGTGGCACATACATACAATGAAATATTACTCAGCTGTAAGAAGGAATACAGTGCTAATACATGGGATAACATGGATGAATCTTGAAGACCTAATGTTGAGTGAGGCAAGCCAGGCATTGAAGAACGACTATTACATGACCTTGCTGATATGAATTAAGCAAATTGAGCAGACTCAGAAAGCTATTTTCTGGAACATTGGTTTACAGGAAATAGAAAGTGAGAAGGTTGTGAGCCAATGCTCATACAAAGGTAATATATGATAAGGTGAAAGTGTGTAGTTGTGCATTGAAGGGATATGACAGGAGGGTAGTGATATTATTGAGTTGGGCGGTGCAGGTTTGACAGGTGGGTAGATTGAGGAGGGTGGGTTGGAAGGTCCAGAGAATTGGGGGGAGGGTTGGGAGAGGCACCAGGTGAACACTGGGGATTGGTGGGTATGTGGTTGAAAGTACAAAGTTAGGAACGCTCATATGGCAATATGACAAGGAAGGGTTACTGGTTTAGGGTGTTGGATGGGGGGCATTCGGGACAGGGCACACCTGGAGCAGGCTTCTAGGGAGTGTGTGAGTGATTCTTATGTCATAACATGTTGTATCAGTGGGTGGAGACCCACATAATAGGCAGGAAGGAGTTGAACTCCCATCTGGGATAGGAACTGATATGTTCATGAACAGAGGGGTGGGAGTCTCTGGAAAACATAGCTTTTCCTAATAAGGGAGGACAAACCAGTGTGTCAAGACCTCAGTGTTGTTGCAAGTAACTATGAATCTTGTCATCCAAGGAGTGAAGCCAGGGGGTCACTGTGGGCCCCAAGGGAGGGGGAGGGAGGAATAGAATAAATGGAAAAGGGGTATTTAGTGGGCAATGGAAGTGTTCTACATGATCTTGCAATGATGGACACAGGCCATGTTAAATATCATCAAAGTTTATAAAAGTGTACAGTCTAAAATGTAAACCATAATGTAAACCATTGATCATGGTTAATAGCTATGTTTCACTATTTGTATATCAGCTGTAACAAAGGTATCATCCACATATAAAAAGGTATTAAAACAGGAAGGGGGAAAATGTGGAGGATTTGGGTACATGGGAGTCCCCTGTATTCTGTATGAGACTTTACTGTGATCTAAAGCCTCTTTGAAAACAAAATGAAAAAAGTAAGACACTGGGGAATAAATGGAAGAAAATGTCACTGTACATACAGGACACCAGATATTACAGTGATGAAAGGCAAAATGTCAAAAAATTTAAAAAAAATATTTTTCATTATTTTTAATATCCTAATCTTTTAATTTAATTTTAGTTTTAGTTTTTTAAAATTTTTATGTATTTGATTTCTTATATTTAAACCTATCATTATTTCATTTCCTATTAATTGTATTTGGCTATTTTATTTGCTTCGTTTTTGAAGAAGCTTTGGATCACAGAAGAGTTACAACTGAGTCAGGGGAGGATCATTGGTGTGGGGTGTCAGTGATGGGGCATACATGGGAGGAAGTTCACCTAGGCATACATATAAGGTATATAAATATGTTCAAATGTTCATGGGGCCTTGTCACAATGGGTGGAGACTCACACAATAACCAAGAGAATATTAAATTCCCATCCTGGAGAGCTCTGCCACATTCTCTAATGGAGTAGCAACAGTCCTCCAAGTGCAGAGGCAATGGCTGGTGAAGGAGGATGATCCATTGATGGGCCCTCGATATTGACGACTATGCTTATGAGCCTTTGTTCTTAAAATTGAAACTTAGCCTAGTGTTGTGGTGTGCCTAAGAGTTGCCTCCTGAGAGCTTCTTTGTTTCTCAAATGTGACCTTTCTCTAAGCCAAACTCAGCATATAAATGTATTACCTTCCCCTCAGAGTGGGACAGGACTCTCGTGGATAAGCCTCCCTGGCACTGAGGGATTACCAACAGCCACCAAGTAGCAACGCAACTGGAAAAAGACCTCAAATAAAAGGGGGAAAAGATAAAGACAAATATGGCTAAGAGACTTCAAAATGTGTCGTGAGGTCATCCCAGATGCACATCTCAGCAGGATCTCATAGACTATGAAAGTGGATACTACACCAAATAGTGGTGCTCCTGAGGGCTCTGAAGACACCCAGGTCCTATGGTCAGGGAAGATAGCTCCAGAGTTTGGTGCCTTGCCAGTAGGCCCTACTTTGGAGTTTGTTCTCTTGAGAATGACAGAGTTGGACTCAATGATGTCTTTCCTACACATGGCTTATCTGTCCCTTCTACTTAAAACTATATTTGGTGCTGGGGTTTGTAGGTATATGTCCAAGAGACTGAAATCTTTGGGCTGGTCACATGCCCGCTGGGCCTGGAGCCTCTGTGGAGTTGCAATATCTACTCTCCAGTGCATTGGACTCACCCAGGATAACTAACAAGGAGGTGAGGATTGACAACCACCATACTAAGGAAACGAGAGAGCCTACAACTGCAAGCAAGAGAGTCCCATCCATCGCCTATATAGGATCGAAGCCCCCCTCTCAATTAGAGGTGGAGTGGGTATCACCATCCCAGAATTCTCAGGACTGGGGAATGAACTATGGACGAGAGTGGACTTACTGGTATTCTACTATAGACATATTGTGATTCTAGCAATGGAAGAAATTACAACATTGATGTGGAGGCAGTGGCCACTGGAGGCTCTGTGGGCAGGGAGTGGGAAAAACAGTTGTAATACGGGGCCTTTTTTGGGACTTGGGATTTGTCCTGAGTGACATTGCAATGACAGATATGGCCCATTTTATATCGTCCCATAGCATGCAGAACTGTGGGAAGGAGAGTAGGCTACAATGTGAACTATGGTCCATGCTCAGTGGCAATGCCCCAGGATGCGTTTATCAATTGCAATGAATGTGCCACACTAATGAAGGATGTTGTTTATGTATGAGGGTGTGGGAGGTGTAGGGAGTGGGGCATATGGGAATCCCTATATTTTGTGTGTAACATTTATTTAACCTAAGTATCTTTTAAAAACTAAAAAAATAAAATAAATAAAGGGAGATGGGACAGTTAGAAAAATACACATAAAACTTGGAGGACTTGTGGGACTATTTGTCAGAAAATAAGTTTATTTCTTGGAGGAAGAATGTTTATCATGTTAAATAATTAGTATGTATTTAAATAAACAGGCCATAGGTTATAATTATGTGATTATGAATGCTTGGAAATATTCTCTATGCTATGTTAATAAACATGGAATCTAATAAATTACTATATTTAGGAAAGCATATCTTTTTCAGTAAATTTATTAGCTAGGACTTTGTGATTCTAAGGTACAGAAATTCAATCAAAAAATCTTAAGCATAAAAGGGGATGTAATAACTCTAGGTGTAAGACTTCCCATCAGGTCCTGAATGTGGTACTCAAATACTACAGGACTCCGTATTTCACTCTCATATCACTCGTTTATGTTTTTCTCTGTGTTGGCTTCATTCTCAGACAGGCTTTCTATCAGGGTGATGCTGAACCTCTAGGCTCCTCTCTACATCTCACTTCCTAAGCAGAGAAGTATCTTTTTTCCACAGTTAACATAAATTCTTGAAATAGTGTTAGGTGGCCTGTGTCACATCTTTAATCTTGAATAAATCCCTGTGTCCAGGGGTGAGGGGTATTGGGCTGGATGTACTAGGTAGTATGGAGACCCTTGCCCTTGAGGGTGGAAAGCAACCAACCCCACTGTATTAGTCAGGGTTTTCTAGAGAAACAGAACTTCGACAGGAGATATATATGGTATACATTATGATTTTTAAATAGGAATTGGCTATTAAATGTTTTCAGTGACTGCCCCAGGCTGGCTGTGCAATTATAAATATTTGCTACTTTAAGCTACCAAGTTTTGGGTTGGTTTATGTATTAGTCAGCCAAAGGGGTGCTGATGAAAAGTAACAGAAATCTGTTGGCTTTTATAAAAGGTATTTATTTGGGGTAAAAGCTTACAGCTACAAGGCTCTAAAGAGTGCAGTTCAAAATTGCTTTCTTACCAAAGTCATTTGCCACGTGTTGAAGCAAGATCGTCCCTGGTCTTTGCCTCCTCTCTCCTTCTTGGGCTTTTTCTTCCTCTTAAGACACTGTAGGCTCAGCTTCTTCCCGATCTCACCTGTAGGCTGGCATAAGGCTCGTCTCTCAGGGCTTCCTATATTAGTCTCAACTCTCTCAGCTGCAGGCTATCAGGCAAATGACTCACCTCTCCCCAGGGCCCCAGGATCAAACATGATGGAGCTCTCTTTCTTCCCATATGTCTTCTTGAGTGAGTGTCTATTTATATAGGTCCACCAAGGGGGTAGAGATTCAACCTGAGTCGTGCCTTACTGATGTGGTTGAATCAAAGCCCTACTCTTAACAGGTAATTTAATCAAGGGCCCCTCAACTGAATCCAATAAATCAAAAGGGTGTCACACCCAGAATAGATAGTTTAGAAACATAATCTTTCTCTTTTGGGGATTCATAAAAAAATATCAAACAGCCACAGTTTATTACACAGCAATAGATAATTAATTCTAGACTGAAAACAGTAGAACATAATTTTCACCTTTTGGCTTGAGTTGCTAGTAAATGTGGCAGATTTTTTCCCTGAACTGCTTCTCTGGTCCTCATGACTAAAGGAGAGATGAGTCCATCCAGAGTAAACTGTCAACTGATTTACATTAGTTTTTTAAACAAATACACTTTTACATTGCTCTGACCATATCTTTTACTAGACTGTAATATGTTTGTATATACTGCACCATAGAGAGAAGGAGAGAGATGTGTGCAAATTTATTTGGGGCATCTGATTTCATAAGATTAACTTGGGGATAAAAAGAGATTTATATGCACAGGTAAATTGGTAAGTTAAGCCAAATTAAGTGGTGGACTGTGACTGATTGGTCCCTCCAGCTAATTGAAAAGATGAAAAACTTGTTTTATGTGTTTTTTTTTTAATAACTGAGTTTTTTGCATATCCCCTTTCCTAGTCAGCAGGGGAAAATTATTTTTAGACCAGCCTGGTAAATTCAGTCCAAACCAATAACTTTTATTCTACTCTGGGTCGTAAAATATGATTCTCTCAGGAAATATTCAATCAATTTCAAGTATCATTCTCCTAATCACTGTTCACAATTCTAAGTTTTCCTTCTGAACTTCCTCCATAATTCTCCATGCTTGCTTTTTGTCTGAAAACAAGGAAAGTAGGGAGAAAGGGGCAGTTTGCATTTAGGTCTGGGAAATGTGAGGTATATGTTTCATTCATTGTCATTTTTCTGCTGCTTCTGGCAGCTGGTATTTTCCCATCACCCTGTATTGTCTCTGAATGCTGATAGCAAATAGCTGCAGTCTTTATCTTGTACAACATTTGATAGCTCTCGGGCACTCAGCTGGTTAGCCTCTGCAGTCCCCTGGCACATGGCTTCCCTACACATGGCTCATCTGTCAGGAGTCATATGAAACAACCACTGCTTATTTCCGCTTTTGTCTACTGAAGGTATTCTCCACAGTCACAGGATTCTCTTTTCATCCTTGGTAATTTTTGTGTGAGTAGCAAGCTGCTCCAAGCCCCAGCTACTGTCTATTGACTTCTTTGAGCTCACAGGAGACCTTGGAGTCTGTGCCAGCCCATCTAGGATTCCCGTATGTGGTAAGCAGTTTCCAAAATGGTTCTCTGTGGGATACCCTCTACCTCTAGCTTTCTCTTTTTCTTGGACTCCTGACTCTAAGGGATGCCAGCTGCCATGTTGTGAGGCAGTTCCGTGGAGAAGCCCATGGGGTGAGCAACTGAGACCTTGAGCCGACAGCCAGGGAGGAGCATAGGACCTGCAGAGAAATGCCTGAGTCAACAATCAACAGTGACTGGAGCCAAAATGAATAGGCTTGTAAGTGCACCAAATCCTAGCAGAGTCTTCAGCAGAGATCACCGTCCCCTTGACAACTTGAGTACCACCTCGTGACAGACCTTGAGCCAGAGGTAGTTAAGTAAGCCACACTCGGATACTTGACCTACAAAATGTATGGTAATAAATACCTGCGCAAATTTTAGAGCTGCCAAGTTTTGGAGTAATTTGTTCCACAGCAATAGATTACTAATACCACACCACTCTGCCATTGTTCTATATTACTTCTCTGAAGCCCTGGAATCATTGGCAGTCCCTGCAAGTCATGCATATACCATACTTCAGATCATAAATTGGGACCATTTTGTTTGTTCAAAAACAATCCCCAAACTATAAGAGATTCTCTTGGCATGTCATGTCTTTGTACAGTAACATATTATGCATCCTATGAATCCATCTACAGAAAAGGGAAATAAAGGACAAATTATCTGAGTTTAAAACTCCATAGAGGCTCTTCTCCAAATCTCTCAATAAACAGCCACATTCCCTCTTTCATAACTACTAGTAGTGAAGTTTGCAAAACTAGCTCTTGCTTACTTGAACCTTGTTGCAGATTGGGAAAGCCCTGTACTAGGACTTAGGCTTCCTTTATATTTAGCTGCTTGAAATGATGTGTCACTGTCCTCATATGTGATCCCTCTCTGCAGTAATCCATGAACCTCCCACTCAATTATCATGAGAAAATAGATAGTTGGTGAGTCAGAAAAGCAGGCAAGAAAATACATTTGATGATAATTTACATCTGCTACACTGTTAGCAGAATTCTCAAAGAAGATCAATGGAAGTCGGTCTTGTTATTGAGGTAGGATTTGTGTTGACACTTAAAGGATGGGAGGATTTGTTTAAATAAACTGGTGGTTTACGGTCATTAAAAAAATGAAAAAAAAAAAAATCTTGTGCAAAGGACACCAAGATTGAAAATGTAACTACAGGCATGGTGGGAAGAAGTACCTACTATGAAAAAGTATCTATTGAGAAGTGAAAGGGGCAGATTTCTATAGCCTGGATTGCTCAGAGCTTGAACATTATCATAGGAAAAGATACATTTTAGATCACAGGAGTAAGTCAATGAGATGAATGACTTTATGTACTTGATTAAGTGGCAATTTATAATTAACCGAAGGACAAATATTTATTGAGGCTCCTTTATGTATCAGGCTTAGCACTGGAAGTACAATGGTGATCAGAATAGACATAGTTGTTATCCTCATGGAATTTATAATCCATGGTGGAAGACCATAATTATAAAATTAATAAATTACATAATTTTAACGTGTAAATGTTAGGAAGTTGAAATTCAATGTGATTTGTAAGACTCTAATGAAAGAACCTCATGGAGTCAGACTTTGCTAAGGAATTATTTAAATTAAACTTTTAATTAAGGTAATTGTAGATTTATATGCACTTGTAATAAATAACACAGAGAGACCTCATGTGCACTGTATAGTTTTTTGCAATGGCAGCATTTAAAACCACAGTACAATATCACTACCATTATATTGTCATTGTTACTGTGAAGATGCAGAACATTTCCATCTCAAGGATCACTCATGGTGGCCTTTCTGGCCACAATGACCCTCTTATTAATCCTGGTGACAACTAATCTGTTCTCCATTTATAAAATGTTGTCATTTCAAGAATGTTATATAAAGGGAATCAAACAGCTTGCAACTCTTAGGATTTTTTTTTTGCACTCAACTTAATTCTCTGATGATGCATTCAGATTTTTGCATATATTAATAGTTCATTCCCTTTTTAATAACTGAATAGTGTTTCATGGTATTGATACCACAGCTTGTTTAACTATCCATCCACTGAAGTGTATTAGGGGGTTATTAAGAATAGGGCTTCTATAAGCATTCATGCACAGGTTTTTGTGTGAACATAAGTTTTCATTTTTGGGGGGAAAAATGCCCAGAAGGGCCATTACTGGGTTGTATGCAGGTTTTGTTTTGTTTTTAGCAAACTGCTGAATTTAGCTCTAATTTATTGATTTTTTCCATTTATGGGATCACGCTTTTGGTTTCAAGTCTAAGAACTCATTGCCTGATATTTTTCTTTATTCTTTTTTCTAAAAGTGTTAGACTTTTGCATTTTATATTGGAGTTCATGATCCATTTTGAGTTAATTTTTTCATGAGATGAGAGACTTTGGAAAAAGTTCATTTTTTTTCTACCCATACATGTCCAATTGTTCCAGAACCATTTTTTGAATAGACTCTTTCCTTCATTGACTTGATTTTGAAATTTTATCAAAAATCAGTTAAGAATATTTGTGGGGTTGACTTCAGTGTTCTAAATTTTGTTCCATTGACTATGTGTCTGTCCCTCTGCCAATACCACAGCCTTGATTACTGTAACTAGGTAGTCAGTCTTGAAATCAAGTAGACAGATTTTCAAAAATTTTTAGCCTTTCTAATTCCTTTACCTTTTCATATAAATTTAAAAATAATCTTGTCTGTATCAATGAAAAATCTTTTTTAAAAATTTTTATAGGAATTGCATTAAACCTGTACATCCACTTAGGAACAATTGACATCTTTACTATTCCAATCAATGGACATGTTACAACTCCCCATTTGTTTGGATTTTCTTAATTTATTTCATGAGCATTTTGTAGTTTTAAGCATACAATCTGTATTAGTCAGGGTTCTCTCATGAAACAGAATTATCAGGAGATACCTGTCAATAATATGAGATTTTAAAAGAGTCTTTCACGCGACCGTGGGGATGCACAAGTCCAGGTTCCGCAGGCAGGCTGCAAACCAGGGGCTCCGATGAGAGTCTGATGAAAGGTCCTTGATGAGTTTCTGGGAGAAGTTGCCTGTCCAATGACTAGCTGGGAAATTCTCTGTGAATGTTGAAATCACTTCCCCTTTTAAGGCATTCAACTGATTGGATAAAAGCGTCACCCATTGATGATGCAATCTCCCTGATTGATGCAGATGTAATCAGCCATCCACACAGTAAACTCACTGGTGATCGAAGTCCATAAATGTTCGTGTATTACAATTAGCCCAGTGCTTGCTGGAACAAACACCTGGAAACAATTATCTGGCCGAGTTGACACATTAACCTAACCATCACACAATCCTATACATATTTGTTAGATTTACTCTTAAGAATCATTCATGTCCCTTTTCTCTCTTTCTCTCCCTCCCTCTTCTCCCCTCCTTCCTCTCCTTTTTTTCTCTTTCTCTTTCTCCTTCTCCCTTTCTTCCTTTCTTCCTTTTGTGATTTTAAATGGCATGGCTATTTGCCCCCTTGTTTTTGGTGTCCATGTGTTCATTGCTAGCAATTAGAAATATAATTGATTTTTGCATGTTTACATTGTGTCCCATGACTTTATTGAACTCACTTACTAGTTCTACAAAGTATTTTTATGGATTCCATGGGATTTTCTATCAAGACAATTATTCTGTCTTTAACTAGGGACAGGTTTATCTCTCCCTTTCCATTCTGTATGCTTTCATAAACTTTTCTTGCCTTTTTGCACTGGTTGAAAATTCCAGCACTATACTGTGTAAGAAAGGTAAAATGGACATTCTTGCCTTGTTTTCAATAGTAAATAGAAAGCATTCAGGCTTGCAAAACTGTAAGTATAATGTTATTGGAGATTCTTTTGTAGATGCCCTTTATCAAGTTACAGACATTCCCTCTTTGCTATTTTTCTGAAATTTTTATTTTTTATCATAAATAGACATTGAATTTTGTCAAATGCCTTTTCTGCATTGATTGGTATGACCATTTGTTTCTTCTTTAGTTTGTTAATATGGATTATTACATTGATTTTTTAATATTAAACCAGGCTTGTATCCCTGTTACTAACTCCAGTTGTTGATATTGTATAATTCTTTTTCTATATTGTTTGATTCTACTTGCTAATATTTTTTAAATGGTGTTTGAATCCACATTCATGAAGGATATTGGTTTGTGGTTTATCTTTGTACTCTTTTTCTGCTGTGTTATCATGGTAATACTAAAATCATGTAATGAATTGGAAAGTATTTCCTCCTCTTCTATTTTTGAAAGATACTGTTTAAAATTGGTGTTAATTCTTCTTTAAACATTTGGTAGAATTATCCAGTGAAATCACCTGGACTTGGAGTTTTCGGTGTTGGGGGTTTTAAAATGATTAAGTCAATCTCCTTTATTGTTATATAGCCATTCAAATAATCAATTTCATATTAGGTGAGTTTTGGTATTTTCTGTTCTTTGAAGAATTGGTACATTTCATCTAAGTTTTCCATTATGGATAAAGAGTTTTGTTCATAGCATTATCTTTTTTTTTTTTTGATGTCTTCTATTTCGTTATCGATACTGGTAGGTTGTGTTTTCTCTTCTTTTTTTTTGGTTAGTCTCCCTGGAGGCTTGTCAATTTTGTTGATTCTTTCCATAAAACAGCTTCATTTCATCTATTTTCACTATTGTATTTCAATTTTTAATTTCATTGGTATTTTCCCTTATCATTGTTAACTAATAATGATATTATTATTTCCCTCCTACCTTCTAAAGCCGAACAGTTTATTTTGCTCTTCTTTTTCTGGTTTTGAAGTGGGATTCTTAGACTATCGATTAGATAATTTTTCTCTTTTCTAATGTATCCATTTGGTACTTAAATTTCCCTCAACACTGTTTTATCTGGAATCTCGTACATTTTTATATGTTGTATTTTCACTTTCATTCAGTTCAAATTATTTTTAAAATTTTAATCCTACTCCCTGACTCATGGCTTATTTAAACAGTGTTGTATAATTTCCAAGTGTTTGGAGATTTTTCTGTCATCTTTCTGTTATTGATTTCTAGTTTGATTCCATTTTGTTCAGAGAAGCACTCAGTATTATTTCAATTCTTTAAAAATTTGTTGACTTTTTATGGTAAAGTGTATGGTCTGTTTTAGTATACATTTTAGTATATATGGTATATATGGTTTAGTTTAGTATATATTTCTTCAAGAAGAATGTGTATTTTGTAATTTTTGATAGGAGTGCTCTATAAATGTCAATTGGATCATGTTGGTCATTGATGTTGCTGAGTTCTTACATATCTTTGTTGATTTTCTGTTTAAATTTTTCTATTATTTGTTGAGAAAGTCCCTAACTATACTTGTAGATTTTTTAAATTTCCCCTTTCAGTCCTATCATATTTTGATTCACATATTTTATAGCTCTCTTTTTTGGCAGATACACTTATAGATCATTATATAATTTATCATTATACAATATTCCTCTCTGTCTCTGGTAATTTTCTTTGCTTCAAAGTCTAATTTATCAGATTTATATATAAACACTTTTGCTCTTTATTCATTAATGTTTGCATAGTGTATGTTTTTCTATAGCTTTTCTTACAACCAGCCTGTATTTGAAGTGACTTTCTTACGGATAGCAGCATATAATTGGGTCATGATTTTTATTCTGCCAATCTCTGTCTTTGTTGTATTTTGATTACTAACATTTAATGTAATAATAGATACATTAGGGTAATGTGGTGGTTTTAAGCTGTAGGTACTCAAGAAAAACTTCCTCTTAAATGTAATCCATTCTTGTAATTATGAACCCATTGTAAGTAGGATTTTTGATGAGGCAACTTTATTTACAGTGTGTGTGACCCAGCGTAATCAGGATGGGACTTAATCTTATTACTGGGGTCCTTTATAAATGAATGAATTCAGACACAGAGAGAGACAGACACAGGAAGCAAGACATTACATCAGCACAACTTGAAAGAGAAGAGAGACACCAGAAGACACAGCCATGTACCTTTCCATGTGACAGAGGAGCCAAGGGTTGCTGGCAACTAGCCCAAGGTGGCAGTCTTCGGGGAGAAAGGATTGTCCTGATGATGTCTTGATTTGGGCTTTCTTTTAGCCTCAAAACCATAAGGTAATGAATTTCCATTGTTTAAGCCAATCTAGTTCATGGTATTTGCTTGATCAGCCTAGGAAACTAAAGCAAGTTATATTTGAAATTTTACTTTTTGATTTCTGTTTGTCTACTCTCATTTTTGTTTCTCTGCTTAATTTTCCTGTGTTTCTATGATTTATTTAAATATATTTTAGAATTCCATTTTAATTTGCCTGGAGTGTTTTTTAGTCTATTTTCATAGCTTTCTTAGTGGTTGCTGTATACACGCACACATACACACACATATAGTATAATGGTTTACCATTTAGTCAGTTTAAGTGAAGTGAGAAATCATACCTTCCTCTATGTCTCTATATCTTCCCTTGTTTATAATATAACTGCCTTAAATATTTCTGTTCATACATTTAGAAGCTTATCAAGAAGGGTTGTAATTTTTGCTTCATACTTCAAATGTAATTTAGAAAACTCAAAGGAAATAGTCTATTGTATTTATCCATATTTTTGCTTACCATGTTATTTCTGTTTTCCTGATGTTACAAGAATCTTTCACCTATTGTTTCTTTTCTGTTTAAAAAAGATTTCTTTAGCCATGCTTTTGGGGTAGCTCTGCTGGTGATGAGTTCTTTTAGTATACATTCATCTCAAAATATATTGACTTTTACCTTCATTCTTGAAGGATAATTTCACTGGGCATAGTATTATGGGTTGACACCTCTATTTCAGCACTTGAAAAATATTATGAATCTTCCTTTTCACCTCTATGGCTCCTGATGAGAAATCTCCTGTTACACAAAAATCTTTTTTCACTATAGGTAATATGTCATATATTTTTCACTTCTTTCAAGATTTTTCCTTTATCTTTAGATTTCTTTCTTAAGTTTGAGTATGATATGTCTTGGTGTGGATTTCTTTGAGTTTTATCCTGTTTGAGGTTTGTTCAGCTTCTTGACTCTCTAGGTTTATGTCTATTCACAAATTTGGGATTTTTTTTGGCCGTTGTCTGAGTACATTTTCAGCCCTTCCCTATTTCTCTACTCCTTCTATGAGTCTAGACTGTGTTTTTAAGAGGAATGAAAAGTGATTGATAAGTCTTAATCAAGAAACTTGTATCATTTAGCTTTTAATGAGAAGCAAACTTTCTCACAACTTAGTGATTTCAACAATAATCATTTAATTATCTCACTACTCTGTGGGTTGGACATTTGGGCTGGTCTCAACAGGGCAGTTTTTCTCCTGGTCTCTGCTGGTGTTACTCACACATCTTCAGCTAGCTTCAGATTTGCAGGGAGCCCAGTTGGTCTTAGGGGCCTCCATGGGGATGGCTTATCTCTAGTTCACAGAGTCTCTCACCTTCCAGCAGAGAAGCCTAGGCTTTGACACATGGTGGTAGAAATGTTTCAAGAATTGTGAGAGGCAAGAACCAATATATGAGCTTTTCAAGGCTGTATTATTGTCAAGTTTGTTGATGTCTAATTGCTAAAGTAAGTCACATGGCCAGCCCAAATTCAAGGAATCAGTAAATAGAATCCACCTCTTGATAGCAGGAGAATTTTGCCATTTACACAGGAGCTATTATGATCAGATTCACCTTTTTAAAAAATGATAAGCTATAGTGAGAGGTATGAATTGTAAAAAGAAAGAGTTGAGACAGAAACTAACAAGTAAAAGAGATTTAGTTGGAGTTGTAAAACACATTCAGTGGTTAACATTTAAAGAATATTTAGTGGTTAACATTGACAAAGGGCTGATTATGCATGAGGAGGGGAAGAAATTTGTGTTATGCAATACTATTAGGTTTCTTTCTTGAGCTACACGGTCTATTTATTTATTTAGTATTTAGTGACATTTGTTAAATTGTGAACCTTAGAAGTGGCAAGATAAAAACACAGATTTGGATACATTTTATTTGAGCTCCTGAAAGGTATCCAAGTAAAAATACCAACTACAAAGTTTGATATAGGGCCAGGATCTCAAAAAATATTTCTGATCTGGAGAAAAAGATCTGTGACTTATTAACTTATTGACCATAACTTTAGCTGTAGGAAAGGATACATGAAATGAGGAGATAGAAGTAGAATGGCCTCATAATGTAAGGTGGGATGTCAGTCAAGCAATGTGATATATCCCAGATTCAAATATATATTAACCTAATAGTCACAAAAGTATATAGGTCTGAAAAAATAAAGATCAGAAGAAATACTGGGCTCTGGAAAGTTACAAAATATAGTTAACAGTAGTCAGGAAGATATTTTCATTTTTTTCTATATTATTAGGTATAAATATCTCTAGTCCTTGTTTAAAAGATTTGCATATATCTTAAGAGACAAATAAATGCAATATCTTAGTCATCACAGCTAGTGGTAACTGCAGACACTGTGAGTAGAGAGAAGGGTCAGGTGATATATATATATATATATACACATACTTTGAAACAGGAGTCTGGGCAATCCTTTTTTGATAAAAACATGTAGAAAAATAGAAATAGAAGGAAACTTCCTAACCATGATAAAGAGCATATATAAAAAGCCTGCAGTAAATATCCGACTTAATGGTGAAAGACTGAAACTTGGGCACAGATAGGTCAATGACAGATCTGCTTTGAATCCAGGCCATCTGGCTCTAGTCTGTGGACCTAACCAGTAGGACCTGTTGCCACTCATAGCCAAAGTAGTTTGAAAAAACCAAATTTAGGTTTAAATAATTTTTACTAAAACAAGAAGATGCAATGCTTTTAATATAAACATGTGCATTGATGAATTTTCAAAAAAAAAAAGGTATGGTATTCAGGGTTTCCCAGAAACTTTAACTAATTGAAAAAAAATTTTTTTTCAAGAATCATCTCATAAGAATTCTGCTCCTTGGAAAAGTCTCTGGGGAAAGAAAAAACTAATAACATCAGCTTAAGTCATATAAATTTGGCTTCCATAAAAAAGTTTCATTAACAGAGTAAAAAAGAAAGTAAATATAAATGACTTAAAATCAAAGTTACTAAGTGCCAGTTCTAGGAAAATAACACTGAAATAAATAAAAAGTTTTAAAGTGAAAATTGAGATTAAAAAAAAAAAGTTAAAGTACCAATAGGAAAAGTATTTATCTTAGTCTTGATGAATACCATTTTAAACATCTGTTTACTGTATTTATTTAAGATTTCAAGGCACTTTGTGCAATTCTGAGCACTCTGAATAATTGTTTCCCTCCCACCTAGCTACCTTTAGAATATCAGTTGAAAGAGATGTTTCCATTTCTGTTGTAAATCATTACAGTTATTGTTCCTATTAGGCGATTGATCCTTTCACTTTCAAAGTTAATGCATTTCAGTACTGGATAAAATATTTGCTTTTATATAATCTCATTAAGAGATCTCTGGAGCCTCTGAATAATATAACCTACATGAATACGGATTTAGTAATTGCAGGAGCTACTAAAATTTAACTGGAAAAATAATAGACAACACAACATTATAATTATAAACATGTTCATAATATTTTAGAGTTGACAAATTGCCTTTTCAAATTTGATCCTCAATATTTACGAAATAAAAAAAGGTATCAGTGTTATTGTTTTGTAGATGAAGAAATTTAAACTTAAATTATAGCTATTACCCAATCATACAAATAGAAGGCTAATAAAAATATGATTTTTAAAATTGTCTCCTAAGCTTAATGTTGTTCCATGATTTGTCAAAAAATTGAATTTTACATTAGGATGGTATCTTTATCATTTTAAGACAAGGTTATTTCTAAATATATAAATGATCCAAAAAAAAAAAAGAATTTCTTTTTTTGTTTTTCTGTTTTTAAACAAACACATTTGAGATGATCAGACAATTTCCGAGTTTGTTGTCTAAATTGAGCAGTGTGTTCCAATATTCTGAAAAGGGTGCTTGCACTTTCTTTGAGTAAAAGTGACAGTTTCTCCTTTATATTCATGAATCTGAATTCTAAAAATATAAAGCATAAGTGAATACATGAATGAATGAATGAACGAATGAACAAACGAATTAATGAAAGATATAGAAATGCAGAGACTTATCTTTGTCCTAAAATGGGAAATACCTGATCCTTTACCCCTTTCTTACCTTTTCCTCCAGCCATCCAACCCCATTCCACATCCCCCAAAACACACCGTATAAGCCTACTTCATAAGAATTTTGTTCCTGGCCACGTGAGTTTAGCTTGATAACCCAGAGTTTAGAGAATCGGTATCACTAGGCTATTTTTGTGTAAATTCCCTTGGTGGTGTTTTGGTGTGAAAGAAGTCATTTCTGTGCCAAGGATATCTGTCACGATTAGTAAAATGGACAATACTTCAGGGAATTTATAGGAAAGGCTATTTAACTAAGAATTTCAGTTTATCCAATCCATAGTTCTTGAACAAGCTCTTGGCCAGATGCTTGGTTTTGTTACTATGGTACACCATATGATATTTCCTCATTAAGTAACGTATTTTTCACAAGATATTCAGTTACTTTTTATTAGATAGAGTGTATTTGTACTTTCAACCTTCATCCTCTAGATCAATGAACATAAGTCTCTTTATGTATGTAAATAAAAATAAAAATATCTAATGGTGTACAGTATAACAAGAATATGAACGAGTTGTGTATTAATAAATAAATAGAAACCTAATGGAAACTTGTCTGAGAACCAATAAAAAAGGGTCTTTTTCCCACTATTGTACATGGAAAATGCTATCCCTTTCCCATTGTGCTGAGGGTACTTTCTTGCTAAAACAGATGACAGGCCCTGGCACCCAACTATCTGATTGTGCCTCTTGGCTTCAACAATTGGAAAAGTCATAAGCCTTTGGAAAGTTACCAAAGCTTTATCAACCTTAGTTTCCTGGTCTCTTAAATTGCAATAATAGGAATAATGCCTACCTTTTAATAAGATGTGAACAGGCAAATGAGCAAATGCACATAAAGTGCTCTGATTGCTAGCACAGAGTTATTAATAAATGTTAGTTTTATTAATATATGTCCAGCTAAATACAATATGTTAATATAATTACTGAAAAGGTAGACTTATGAAACAATAAATATTAAAATCAGATAATAATCAGTGACTCTTGTTTCCCATTTCTTTCAAGTACACATTCTTATGATATAAATATTTTTTTCACACAAAAAATTACAATGTCAGCCTGATTTGGGAAATAGTTCTAATATATAATACTGCCTTTTTCCTTGGACCATAACATACAGATGATAAAGGGCAGAGATATTTAGGAAAGTCTACTTATTCTTAACATCTCCAAATATATATTGGATTAGGGACTCCGTAGTGAAAAAAAAAAAACCAATTATAATAAAGTACGATACATCGTGTGATTGGGAAGTAGAGAAAGCTTTAGGTGAATAAATACAGAGACACTGCATGTGGTGTGGTATGACAGAGCCAGGGGAATTTTAAGGAAGTTTTTATAAAGAAAATAAAATTTAAATTGGAGGCTACAGATTGTGTAGGGAAAATGCTAAATAAGGAGGGTATGGTTGGGGTGGAGCTGACGAGTAAAAGTGCGGTTGATAGTTCAGATAGAATAATGCATATGTGAAGGCTTAGGGATAAGAGTACATGTACTAGGATTGATGTACAGCAGTATGAGAGTAAAAGCTGGAAAATGAAATGGGCTGAAACAAAGCACATATGTCCAAAAGTCTGGACACTATCCTGAGGGCATTGATCTTATTTGCATTTTATAAAGAAAGAACACTGCAGATGAGAGAATAGATAGCAATGAGTTGCAAAAAGGAGTCAATGAGATCAAATAAGAAATGGTTATCTGAGTGATAACCTAGACAGGACATGATGGTGGAATGAATGGATAATGAGTAGGTGATAAGGATGGAGAGAGAAATATTTGATAACTATTTGGAAGTATGTAAGACTGGAAGGTTGTGGCAATCTTAGGGCTCTTGCCTGTATTATATCAGAAGCAGAGAAGTTCCAGAAATCAAAACTCAATATGGGTGGATTGGAATGGGAAAAATAATCATTTTAAATGAGAATATCAGGGATTAAGGAGCAGGATAGTGACAACACAGAAGTCATCCAGGATAGATGGACCTAGTAAAAAGATGAAAATTACCATTGATATGATAGAATAAACACACTTGTAGAGTCAGAATTTAGAATATAGGTTAATAGAGTGCAGGGTGGGGTAGGTAATGGAGAGATAATGCTTAAATTTTACAGAGTTTCTAGGAGGGTTGATGGTAAAATTATGGTAGTGGATGATGATGATGGTAGCAGAACATTATGTAATTAACACTCAACTATATATATGAATATTG
Organism: Tolypeutes matacus; assembly: GCA_026826555.1. Classification (NCBI taxonomy): domain Eukaryota; kingdom Metazoa; phylum Chordata; class Mammalia; order Cingulata; family Chlamyphoridae; genus Tolypeutes; species Tolypeutes matacus. The sequence goes on from JAKSZT010054515.1 coordinate 5,746,664, forward strand.
GTAACAGGATAAATTTTAGTTTTTTTTTCTGTTGATGGAATAAAAAAAAAAAAACACACACACAAATTTATAACACAAACAAGGAAACCTATTGTAAATGATGGAATATAGTTAATAGTATAATTATAAAAATATTCTTTTATGAATTGTAACAAATGTACCACACAAGGTTTTAATATTAGAGTGGTAGATGGAACCTCTGTATTTTATGCATGATTTTTCTGTAAATCTCCAATTTCTCTAATAAAAAAAATTTGAGAGATGTGTGGGTTTATCAACTTCCAATTCTGTTCAAATGGTCTGTTTGTCTATCTTTATGCAAGTACCACAACTGTTTTTGTTACTGTATCTCTGCAGCACAATTTGAAGTGGAGAAGTGTGAGTGCTTCAACTTTGTTCTTTTTTTTCAAAATTGTTTTGTGTATTTGGGGCACCTTGAAATTCCACATGAATTTGAGGATTGCATTTTCCATTTCTGCAAAAATTGCTGCTGGAATTTTGATAGGGATTACATTGAATCTGTAGATCATTTTCGGTAATATTCACATCTTGACAAAATTAACTCTTCTAGTCCAATAATATGCAATATTTTGCTACTTATTTAGATCTTATGTAAAGTCTTTCATCAGTATTTTTTCAGGTTTTCAATGTAAAAGTCTTCTATATCCTTGGTTAAACTTATTCATATATATTTCATTATTTGGTGTCATTGTAAATAGAATTGTTTTCTTAATTTCTCCTTTTTGAGCGTTTATACTGGTACTTTGCTGAACTCATTTATTAGCTCAAATAATTTCCCTGTAGATTTCTTTGCATTTTCTATATATATAATCATGTAATCTATAAATAAAAATAGTTTTACTTCTTCTTTTTCAAAAAAATAAAGTGACTATTGAAAGAGTGATTAAATTGTCAATGGTCAAAAACAAAGAGAACAGCAAAGTCCAGTTTTATACCACGAGCCTCAAATGCATTTGGAATTTTACATATGTGTAGAAGACTCATGGTATGAATGAGAGAGCATGAAGGAATGACAATACCTACTGTGTCTTCCAAAGCTGGGGTTAGTGAAGGTCTGTAAGAATGAGCCCATAAAGGTCTCATTGCACTAGCCTCCCAAGGTCTCCTATTCCCCTGCCTCCTGGTGTCTCACTTCCTCAGTTCATTAAACCACCTTCTAATTTTTTCCTTTGTTGATTTAAGGGTACATTTTATATGGGAGAAAGACCTCTCAGCATTTTATTATTTCATGTTAAATTTAATTTAGTGGAGTTATAAATTCAAAAACCTTATTCTTTCTCAGGTACTGAAGTTCAATTGGCAAATTATGTACAATTTGTAAATCTAAAAAACAAAGGCATCTTTAAAGGAACTTTAAATGCAACTTGACCTCATTTACAAAGTTAGTTAAGCATTTCAAACAGTTTAAACAGAATTTATATTTGAGTTTCATTTTGAGCATTTAAATTTTCTGACAAAAAAAATTCTCAAGTATTAAGGATTTTATATCCAATAAGTTAACTTTTAAATATAATACAATTTAAGTTTTTATAAATGTTCCAATATGATATATAACATTACAAGATTTTATCTTAAAAACACAATTTTGAATGAACTGCTCATTAACATTTTAAATTGTATTTACAAGATTGTCATCTAACATGACAAATTCTATTAAACAACACATAGACAAAAAAAAAGGTTGTCTAGTTTTCATCCCAAGATAAAAATATCTTAATGTAATTCTCTTAAAAATCTCTACACCTTTATTTTTTATAAATCTCACTGGCATTGAAAGATGTATACACACAAAGAAAGATAATTATCTTTCCAGTTGACAAAGGTTACAGAAATTGTGGCTGGGCATGAGAACTGCACTGTAGAAATCCAGGAAAATTCTCACCATTTGAAATTAAGGCAAATATCCTCCCAAGTACTTCTGAGTGCTCTTGTCCCATCATTTTTAAAGTTACTAGCAACCATTGTCTTTGACTGAGACACTGATTGGATTCTTGTTGACAACCCTGATCAGAAAACTAGACACTATTTAGAGTTGCTAGGTCAATGGTTGCATCATACCATGAGAGTTGTGTGGCTTGCTTGCAGTGTCTGGACATCCCTAGGGCCCTTGGGACCACTTTTGTTTGAGGCTTTGTTTACTGTAGCAGTTTTTGAAGTCTGGCTTAGACCTGCATAAGCATAACCTTCAGAATGACCTCCTGACTCACTTTGAAATCTCTTAACCAGAGAAACTCAATTTTATTTAATATTTCCCCCTTTTGATCAAGGTCTCTCCCCAAATGCATTGTTGATTCATGCTTGGTAATAATTCCTTGGTGCCAGGGAGGCTCATCCTTGTGAGTCATGTCCCACATCAGAGGAAAGGTAGTGAATTTATTTGCAGAATTTGACCTAGAGAGAGGCCACACTTGATTAACAAAGAGGTCTTCAGGATATAACTATTAGGCTTTAATTATAAATGCATTTAGTTTCATTATTATAGGAATAAGGTTCATAAATGCAAGCATTAAGATTGAGGGATTGGCTTATTAACTTGTTTTCTTTTGTTAGGGAAGGTATATATATTTCAGAACTTTTGGCCCTCTTATTTGAAAAAGTAGCAGGACTTCCCCAGGAGGGAAGTTTAATATTTTGTTAGCTACTGTGAGGGCCTATTTCTTTTTCTTGTCTAGATGCTCTGACAAGAACTACCAGTATAATGATGAATAACAGTGGTGACAGTGGGCATCCTTGTCTTCTTCCTGACTTTAGGGGAAAAGTTTTCAGTCTTTCACCATTATGTAGGATGTTCATTGTGGGCTTTTCATATATGCCTTTATCAGGGTGAGGAAGTTTCCTTCTATTCCTAGTGTTCTAAGTGCTTTATATCAAAAAAGGATGCTAGATTTTGACAGTTTTTTTTCTATGTTGATTGAAATGATTGTTTTTTTTCCCCTTCATTCTGTTAATGTGGTGATTACATTAATTGCTTTTCTTATGTTGAACCAACCTTGCACACCAAGGATAAATCCCACTAGATAATGGTGTATAATTCTTTTAAAATGTTGTTGGATTCAGTTTGCTAGAATTTTTTTACGGATTTTTGCATCTATATTTATAAGAGATATTGGTCTGTAGTGTTCTTTTCTTGTGGTATATTTATCTTGCTTTGGTATGAGGGTGATATTGGCCTCATATAATGAGTTAGGGAGTGTTCTCTCCTCTTCAAATTTTTTGGAAGAGTTTGAGTAGAAATGGAATTAATTCTTCTTGGAATGTTTGGTAGAATTCCCCTTGAAGCCTTCTGGTCCTGGGCTATTCTTTGTGGAAGGTTTTTGATTACTGATTTAATCTCTTTACCAGTAATTGGTTTGCTGAGATCTTCTATTCCTTCTTGAGTCAATGTAAGTAGCCAGTGTGTTTCTAAGAATTTTTCCATTTCACATAGGTTATCTACTTATTGGTTCAAAATATCCACTTAGAGCCCTTTTTATTTCAGCAGAGTTAGTAATAATGCCCCCCTTTTCATTTCTGAATTTTGTTATTTTATCCTTTCTCTTTTTTTTTCTTCCTCAGCTTAGCTAAAGTTTTGTTGATTTTATTGTTCTTTACAAAGAACCAACTTTTGGTTTTGTTGATTATCTCTACTGTTTTTTTGTTTTCTATTTTATTTATATCCACTTTAATCATTGCTATTTTCTTCCTTCTGCTTGCTTTGGGTTTAGTTTGCTCTTCTTTTTCTAGTTCTTCCTGTTTTGAGGTTAGGCCTCTGATTTGAAACCTTTTTCCTTTTTTAATGTAAGCATTCAGAGCTATAAATTTCCCTTTCAGTGCTGCCTTCACTGCATAAGTTTTGGTATGTTGTATTTTCAGTTTCATTCAGCTCAAGATATTTACTAATTTTGCTTCTGATTTCCTCTTTAAGCCATTGGTTGTTTAAGAGTATGTCGTTTCATTTCCACATATTCTCCATGATATTGATTTTTAGCTTCATTCTGTTATAGTCAGAGGATACACATTGTAGGATTTCAATATTTTTTAATTTATTGAGACTTGTTTCTCCAGAGCACATAGCTCATTCTCTGGGATAAACCAATATATGGTTTATCCCAGAGAATGAGCTATGTGCTCTGGAGAAGAAGTGTTCTATATGTCTGTTAGGTCTTGTTGGTTTAATATATCTTTCAAGTCATGAACTTCCTTATTGATCTTCTGAGTAGGTGTTCTATCCATTATTGAGAGTGATGTGTTAGAGTCTCCTATTATTAATGTAGAACCATCATTTTCTCCCTTCAAATGTGTATTTGCGTCACATATTTTGGGGCTATGTTGTTAGGTGCATATATATTTATAGTTATTACATCTTCCTGTTGAATTGTCCCCTTTATCAGTATGTAATGTCCATCTTTGTCTCTCTTAACTTTTTTGGACTTAAAGTATTTTTTATCTGCTATTAGTATAGCCACCTTAGCTCTCTTTTGATTACTACTTGCATGGTATATTTTTTTCCATCCTTTCACCATCATCCTACTTGTATCTTTGAGTATATGAGTCTCTTGTAAACAGTATATAGTTGAATCATGCTTTTTTATCCATTCTGCCAATTTCTGCTTTTTGATTGGAGAGTTTAATCCATTTCTATTTAAAGTCCCTTTTGATAATGCAGGTCTTCTTTCTGCCATTTTGCTATTCAACGTTTGTAAATCTTGTAACATTTTTGCCCCTAACTTCTGTGAAAGCCTACTTGAATATTTATCTGCTTTCTTATGTTGTACTATACTGAATGGCTTCCCATAACTATCTGGGTATATTTTTCTTCTGTTTTCTTCTGTTTTCCTTGGGTTCCTAGGGTTAAAGTTTAAAATCCTAAATATATAATAATTATATTTGGTTACATACCAATTTAACTTCTATATCATGCACATATACCTCTCCTATACTCCTTTGTCCCCAACCATTTTTTGGTATTGATATCACTTATATCTTTGTACATTGTATGTCCAAAAACCTAGATCTATCATTACTTTTTATGCATTTACATTTTAGCATCTGTAAGAAGTAAGAAGTGGAGTTAATTACCAAACAATATAATACAATAATACTGGCATTTATAATTATCCAAATGATTACCTTTACCTCAGGTAAGGTAAGCATAAAATGATTTCTTTATGCTGCCTTGAACCACTGTCTAGTGTTCTATTATTTCAGTATGAAGAATTTACTTTAGCATGGCTTTTAGATAGGTCTGGTGGTCATGTACTTCCTCAGCTTTTGTTTATCTGAGAATGTCTTAATTTCTCCCTCATTTTTGAAAGAAAGTGTCACTGGATATAAAATTCTTGGCTGGCAGTTGTTTTCCTTCAGCACTTTACCTATTTCATCCTACTGCTTCTTGCCTCAATGGTTTCTGATGAGAAATCAGCTTTCAATCTTATTAGGACTCCTTTATATGTAACACTTTGGTTTTCTATTGCAGCTTTGAGAACTCTCTCCTTGTCCTTTGCATTTGATAGTGTAATCAATATATGACAGGATGTATTTTTCATCATATTTATCCTGTTTGGTGTACTCTGAGCTTCTTGGATGTGCATATTCATGTCTTTTGCTAAGTTTGGAAAGTTTTCAGTCATTATTTCTTTGACTATTACTTATTCCCTTTTCTTTCTTTATTCTCCTACTGGGACTCCTATAATTAGTATGATATTTTCATCTTTCTTGATGTTTTCTGTATTTTTATCCTTTTCCTTAGTATGGGCCATCATTTCCTGTTTCTTTGTTTTGTATTCTTGTGTTGCACACTGTATATTTTAATATTTTAAAATGTTAACATTAGGATTTTCTCCCTGGGATGTCTGTTTCCTAGTTTTGTAACCAGCTGGTGATAAGACAGAGATTTACTTGAACCCTCCTTTCAGGAAGGTCTGCCCAAAATGAATGCTCTGTGCAATCTTTTCTGTTTTACTGGGCCTCTGTCTTGTCCTGGGCTTTTGCTTCTTAGTTGTTTTGGAGTTCCCCTGTTTACAGGAGTTTGATTGTCTTCTCTGTTTCCAGGGAACAAACTTCTTTCTCCTGGGTATCAAAACCTGGCAAGCCTTTGTCCCAGACTGTCTGCTTCTATAGATTTTTACACTCCTTTCATTGCTTGATGCTGCTTATTGTCTGGAGTGCAAATACAGAGAAGAGTGTCACACCAGAGAGAATTTTCCCAATTTGATCTTTCACAGCCAAAACATGGCCAGTGGCCCCTGAAGGGGGTGAAAACCAGCTCAAGTACACTGTGGAGGGGGTCAGAAAGGGCAACAAAATATTCTCCAATGGTTCCCCAATGCTGAACTTTCCTGGCCTGCCCAAGAAATGCAGCCCTTCAGCTAACTTTCCCCACAACTGTAAGGAAGTCCTTCATCTTTAAATCTCCACCACCTCCACTTCTGTCTAGAAAGGATTGAAACAATGGCTGCTGCCACCTTTGTTAGAATGGGTTGAAACAATAGGTGCCCTCAGAGCAAGGACCCAGTAATTCAAATTCACTAATCAATGCCATGATCAGTGATCAACCATGCACACCAGGTTCTTGGGGAAGAGAGTTTTTAAGTCCCTTTTGGTTGCCAGTCTCTACCCAGCAACTGGACTGTGTGATGGCCTGCCATGAGATAGGGGATGGGTGCTGGTAGCCACCATGTGAAGTGAGAAATTTACAGTTCTTTACCAAAATTTATCAGCTTCAACTTCCTATTCTTCCATGGATGCTGTACAGTGTTCTGGCCTCTGGAGATTCAAAATAATTGTTTCAGACAATTCCTGCTTGCTTAATAGTTGTTTTGGAGGAAGAACTGAATCCTGGAGCTCCCTACTCTACTATCTTTCCCAGAGATAGTATACTAGAATACTTTTTTTAGTTGGAAGTTTTATGGGTTTCAGCATTTTAAATATGTCATCCCTCTGCCTCAATGGTTTCTGAAGAGAAATTGACTTTAATCTTATCGTCTTGTACATGACATTTTGCTTCTCTTTTTGGCTTTCAGAATTTTGTCTTTATCTTCAGTATTGAATAGTTTGATTATAATTTGTTATGGTGTGGGAAAATTTAGTTTTATCTTGTTTGATATTCATTGAGTGTCTTGGATGTGTATATTAATGTTTTTTATTAAATTTTGGAAGTTTCCAACCATCATTTCTCTGAATATTTTCTCTGCCCCATTATCTCTTCTCATTCTGGGACTCCTACCATGCATACATTGGCACATCTTCATGACCTTGTATTTGGCAAAGGATTCTTAGATATGAGTCCAAAATATGAGTAAGCAAAATAAAAATAGATAAATTAGACTTGTGCTTGAAGGGACACTATCAAGAAAGTAAAAAAATAGCCCATGGAATGGGAGAAAATATTTGCAAACCATATACCTGATAAGGGACCTATATCTAAAAAATATAAAGAACTCTAACAACTTAATAATGGAAAGACAAATAACATAATTAAAAATAGGGAAATGATCTGAATAGACATTTCTCCAAGAAAGATACACAAATGACCAATAAGCATGTGAAAAGATATTTGACATTGTCAGTCATCAGGGAAATGGAAATGAAAACCCCAATGAGATATGACTTCAACCCACTGGGATGGCTAGGATCAAAGAGTCAGATAATTAGCATTGGCAAGATTGTAAAGAAAATGGAATCCTCATACATGGCTTATGGGAAGATAAAATGATGCAGCCACTTTAAAAATAGTCTGGCAGTTCCTCAAATGATTATACTAAACATAGGAATATCACATGACTCAGCATTTCTGCTCCTAGATATATAGTCAAGAGAAATATAAGACATGTGCCCACTAATGTATTTGAACATTAGTATTTATAGCAGTATTATTCATGATAGCCAAAAGGTGGAAATAAGTCAAATGTCTATCAGTAGAAGCATGGATAAATAACATGTAGTATACCTATACCATGGAATATTAATTAGCCATAAGAAGGAATGAAGTACTGATACATGACACTACTTGGATGAAACTTGAAAAACATTATGCTAAGTGAAAGAAGCTAGTCACAAAAGTTAACTTATTATATGATTGTATGTATACAAAAATTCAGAATAAGGAAATCTATAGTGACAGAAAGTACATTAGTGTTTGCTTAGGGTTGGTCTGGGACATGGGGAGGATGTGAGGAAAGTGTATGCCAGCTAAAGGATATGGGGCTTCTTTATGAGGTGATGGAAATGTTCTAAAATTGTCTGTAGTGATGGTCGTACATATCTGTGAATTTACTATAAACCATTGAATTGTATACTTTAAATGATTGAATTGTGTCATATTTGAATATATCAATAAGGCTGGTTAGAAAAAAAAGAAAAAAAAAGAGAACCATCTAATAAATGAATTGTAAAGGGTCTGCCAGTAGTAAAATTTTACAAATCAAAGAGTTTTTGAATTGTAATATTCAATATGATACAACTAAGATATTTTCAGTCAGTTCTCTGAATGTATTTTATGCAAGACACTGAACCATCTCATATATGGAAAGGATAAATATATTTTTCAATTTTAATCCATAAATTTGGCATTTTAAATACATATTTGTCTCTGTGAACTTTATGTATACCAAAAATAATGCTTAAGATAAAGGACCAAGAATTAGAATATAATTGTTTAACTAATATAATGCATAATAATATTGAGAGCCATTGGGCAAAATGTATATAGTTCCATGGATTATTTCAAGCTGGAGTGTCCCTCAGGGGATACCAGGCAATGTCTCTAGATGTTTCTGATTGATACAAGTGGGTGAGAAGGAGGAGGTGCTGCAGGCATCTGTTGGGTAGAAGCCAGCGATGCTGCTTATAATAAACAGGCCAGCCCCCACTACAGAGGAATTATATGGCCCCAAATGTCAAACTGTCAATAGCGCCAAGGTTGAGAACACCACTAAAGTCTAACTAACTCTTTAGTCTAACTGGAAAAGTCTGTTGCACATTCCCATGTGTCCTTCATGCTATCAAGATTTCAATGAGTTTATTCCCAAGTATTGTGAAACATTGGTGAGTTATGAGTTTTTTTTTAATCGATCTTAAAATTGTAATGAAGCTTTCTCTTGTCAGCAGATGGTAAATTTCATCTTATATGTTATAGTCTTGAATTCCTGAATAAAAGATGCTAACATCCTGTGAGAAATGAAGATTGAATGAAATTTTTATTTTATTATGGCTATAATATAAGAGTAAATAAGTTCCACTTTGGTATATAACATAGAAAGAGGAAACATATGGAGACCATGAGAAAGCCACTATTTCGCTGTTAGTAATAAAATAAAAGATAAGATGATTTCTTTTTGGTACAACAAGAAGGACTAGATATGATCTGCAGCTGTGATGCACTTCTCTATTCTCTTTCCTTTGGGAACTCAAACATCTGTCCTTCCCCTGAGCACTGAGAACTGAGAGTGAACTAGGCCAACAGTACATCCATCACTTGAGGCCAGAAGACCTCAGAAATGGGCACTCCCAGTTCAGACAAGAGAATAGGAGGGCGAGCACACAAATTAATTTTAGGAAGAGGCAGGTGATCAATATATTTTGTTGAACATTCAGTGAGTTCTTCAGCCTGTGTCAATTAATCGAAAAAATACTTTTAGTTTAAACTTTGGTCTGTCAAACTAAGAACAAAACACAATCATGATCATAAAACCTTTGCTACTGTAAATAAGAAATATAGATATTAGTTACTATTATATGGCAAAAACATGTTGCTTGATTTTCTTCAAAACATAATGGGAAGAAAGAATAATCAGTTCCAGATTTATGAAAATCTATTGGAGTATTTTGAATTTCCAGTTTTAGAAAAATCTAATGTAGAATCCAAAGTGATATGTACATACTAGATAGAAAACATGACTCTAAATCACGTGCTCAAAGAAGAGAAATCATACATCTCAAATAAAATTGTGCACTTATGCACACAGACACACAGGCACAAACCCCAAATAGGTATCTGAGGGATTACTACCTTCCTGACAGGGACAGCCTATGTGAAATGTTTAGAATCATGTTCATTGCTTCAATTCGGGTCACTATCTATAATTCATGCTTATTCAAAAACCCTCCACTTTGTCTGTTTTCAGCACTCCATTTTTAGTGATAATGAGTTACCATTAGGGAGAAAGAAATATGGTTCCTCCTCTTTTGTTAAAAGATATCTTTTCTGCAGCAGAAATACTTATGTATTTTTCACTTGGTCTCTAGCATTTATTTACACTTTGACATGGAAAGCTTGAGGTTTTTAATGACAAATTATTCTATCCTTAAGTGTTTTTGTTGCTGTTGTTATTAAGTTGACTAGGCACTGTTGTGTTATCATTATTTTAAATGAAAGGATGGCTTGAAATTTCTAGCTATTTTAGGCAGATCATTCAAATCTTTTGAAAGATGTTAATATACCATTTCCAGGGAAGCTAAGTTTATTCAATCTTTCAGATACTCTTTGCTTAGCTTGGCTGTCATCACACCATCAGTTGTGAGGTATATAAATAACCTCACTTTAACATGTGAGAAATAATATAAAAGACTCTTTCTGGATGTTAAGATGTGAAATTAAACTCCAGGTGCTATTCAGAGTTATTTGGGAAATTTTCCAGTTGTCAATATGGAAATCCTGTCACTCAGGACAGGGATCTGTTGCCATGGGGAAGCAAAAGCTGCATCGTTTGACAAGTTGGCAGTTGTTACAGTTGGTAGGAAAAAAATCAGAGACAGGTATTGGAAAATGACTGTTCACCAGGGATTGGTGAGCTGGCTTTGAATTAAATTAATTATTCTTCTTTTCCATTCGTAGGTATTTGTATATGCATAAGGATCATGGTTTTTAAAGCATATCTAACCTGAAACTTAGGCATAGCCATGTCTTTTAACTATATACGTTCACATGCTCCCAAGCATTTAATGAATTCAATACTCTCTTGGAATATGTATTAGGTGGAAATTTTAATATTAACTTTGACTGAGCTATGGATTGCAAGACAGTCAAACACTGACTTGTTAGATGGGGCGGTTAAAGGCCACCATTGTTCTCCTGCTGAGGTCCACACTAGAGATAGTGTTTTCTAGTCCATTCCACCAGTACCCTCAAAGAGGCTGACAACTTAGCAAAAGTTCAGAGTAGAACAAAAGATGCTTAAGCAGATTGAGAAACTGATCTGGACAAAAAAAAAAAAAAAAAGAAAAAAGGAAACAAAATCCTCATACCACATTTGGGACAGTATGTCAATTATTAATTTTCCTTTATGAACATAGGCACCCTCTATCCAGTTTCTGATTACGAGTAGAATAAGATGCCTGCTATCCTGTAGTCTCTCTAATGCAAAACAAATTATAGACCAGAATTTGGTATAAATCTAGTAGGACTCACATCTTGCTTAAGTCGTTTTAACATTTGGAATTACTAGAGTGAGTGATTGCCTGGACCCCCAGGGCGTATTAAAAAGTAACTATAGTTTCTCCAACTAAGATTATCTTTAATTCTAAGTGGGAGTAAGAATACATGAACTTGTGAAATATGTATCCAAAGTAGGCTACGTGGTAAAAGAAACAAAAACAAAAACAAAACCAAAAAACCCTAAGGAAACAAAACAACAGCAAGCAAAATACATAGGAATTTTAAGTGAGCAGTGTTATGTGCTCAATTTAATTAAACAAACATTAACTGAGAAGTATTGTGTGAAAACCACTGTGCAAAGTTTAAAGAAATAAGTCCATGCCACCAATACAGTTCTCACATTGCTGATGTCTATAAGCGAGATTGAGAGGTCCCAGCTCATCTGTCTTCATAAGAACTTTTCAAGAACAGCTCTCTCAACACGTATAGAGAAAATAACATCCGTTATCTCTCTTCTACTTGGTATATGTTCTTTGTGGGAAAAAGTCAGTTCTTATTTAGTTTTAATCCTCAAAGTGTGTCAATTTCCTTGTACCTAGTGGAGTCTTAGTAAATATATATTGATTGAATGATATTCTTGTAAATGAATATGCTGAGGAAAGCATAGAGCTGTTTGGAGGTTTATGGTGGTAAAATACCGGACAAGGGGTAGATGTCTGAAAGTTTGGATGGTGAACTACAACTCTATAACTTAGTAACCTACTTGACAGATAGGAATTGAAATGGGAAATGTATTTGACATGACTTTTCAAATTGTGATTTCCTATTAGATTAGCTCTAGAAAATTTAGAGGTAGGCCAAGTATTAACTATTTTTAAATTATGGAGTATACTAACATATACTTGCCCACAAAACAAAGTGGTAGGTAATATGTATAAATAAGCTAGGAAAATGAAAATATGTATGTGAATAAACTTACAATTTAAAAAATTAATAATGTGTTGGGGAGAGAAGAAAGGAATTGCCCTTTACTAAGCACATATTAGGTTAAAGGTAATTTTCTCTTGCCAATTTGTAAGTGAGTAAATTGAGGCTCACAGTGTTTGTGACATTCAAATTCACCCTGTTAATGGTCTACCAGTGAAGAGAAATGAGATCTGTCTGATTCTAAAATCTAATTTTTACTGTAGTTCTATTTTGCTTTCCAATAAGATAGATTTTAAGAAGTACATCTCTGCTCTTTTTTGGTCAGAGATTTTACTCATGCTTAGTTCTTTATATTATATTCTATTCATCTCTTAAACAAAGTCTGCCCATCCATCCAAATGAGCTGGTGTTCACTGTTTGCTCTAACCCGCTCCTTGCCATCTGCTCAGACTACATTATCCACACTGCTGACTTTTCCTACCAAGAAGTGTCAAGTTTCCTTGAGCTATTCACCTCCAATGTTCTTCACCTTCACTACAAAAATCTGCAAAACCATGATTTGCCTCCAAAATCTTAAATTTTAAAATCTCTCTCTGTGACTTCAACTACTAATTTTTTTTCACTTCTACCAACTTCGAATGTTTATGGAACCAGTTCTTCACACTTATTTTCCAGCTCCTGAAGTATGTGGGAGTAATAATAATGGGTAGATGCCAAGGAGAACAGTAATAATATTAATTCTATTTCTTCTATCTGTGTGAGGATTTATAATTTAAAAATTATTTTAAATACATTATCTCAAGATTAAACCTCAACTTAGAAAGGTTTATTTAAATATAATCCACTTCCTAATAATATATAAAAGCATGTAGTAGATATGGGTATTTTAAACCAGAAATAAAATGAATAAAACTAGCATTGATCAAATATGGCCCCTTGTATTAAAAAATAAATAAATAAATAAACCAAAAACCAAACCAAAACATTCTTTCCGCCTTGGGAAGTCTTTAACAAAAAGAAAGTTACATTTTGTGAGGTTCTTTCTAAGTGTGGGTTTAATATTTCATCTTATTGGTTGTATTTGTTCTAGAGTAAGAGTACTTTTGCTTAACATATAGTACTTACGCTTCCAGGGATATAGCCGAAAACTTGTAGTTAGTTTGCAATATGTGCATCTCATTATTTTTTTTAAATTTTCAAATGCAAGTGTTTTAAAATTTGTATTTGTTTTGATGCTGCATGCCCATTTGCATTCTGGTTTAGGTCATAGACCTGTGCCCTCTGCCAGTGACAATAGCCCAACTTGCTCTTATCCATTCTGCTGTTGTTAATCAAGCATTGCTTTATCTTCAGAGCCACAAGGAAGGCAAAAAATTCTTCCATATTGCTCGCTATAAAAGTAAAGGTCTATGTTGCAGTATAGTGAAAAGATTTAGTTTGTGGCGTCAGACAGATTTCATTTGCATCCTGATTCTTTAGCTTCGTAACTGTGCTACTCAAGTTTCCTAATATTTAGCCTTCTCATCTGTAAAAAGGGGATAAAATATCTACCTCTCTAAGATGTGATAATTAAATGAGGTTATATTTGTAAACAGCTAGCATTGTGTATGGCTTTCATAGATGATGCTTTTATATATATAGTACTATATGTTAGGCAAAAGTACTTCATATTATATGGATCATTCTTTAGTGGGTAATTGGTATCAGATTATTCAATGTACCACAATACAACCATCTTAAGCATTTGCTTTTATGGTGAAATTTGGACTCACTATATTCGGAAGGAATTTTATAGAGTTTGATATTGTACAGTTTTCTTTTTTAAAAAATAGAATCCTATCTTTATTGACAGCAAAGAGAGATTGAGAGAATGAGAGAGAGATGAGAGAGAGATAACAAGGGTGTACTGAGATAACTAAACATATCACATTTTCTCTATCAATATCTAAGAGAGTCTGATAAACTGTAATTCATACAGAAAAACAAAGAATCCTGCATAATATCCAAATTCATGAATAACTTCTCTACTACGTGTCAGTGCAATGCAAAGACTGGTTTGTAAGCTAGGGTAGACCTTGTGTAACCTTCAACACCTACTAGAAGCCAGCTTGAATTAATATACTTTTTAAGTAAAAACTCTGTTTTATGGAAATACAGATTTAAGACACACCGATTGGCATCTCCTTTCAACTTAATGGTTGGACTCATTCTGGATCTGCCACTACTTCTACCCATCACTAATTCTTAAATCCCCTGTTACCTGCTTGTACTTAGCCTGTGCTTCCCTAGGCTTCTCCTACCTTTGAGAATTCTTCTTATCTCCTGTCTCATCACAGTGCCTTTTATTTCACTAACTGCCCCAAATACACACTTCGTCTTTTCCCTAAGAAAATACCCTGGTCTGGTTTGAACATCAACTCATTCATCTAAAGGAGTATCTTTCAAGCTTGAACTCCCCAGTTAAACTAAGCATTTTCATTGCAGTTGTCACACTCCATACACACTCCTAACTTCATTATATTTTTAGAGTCTTATCATTGTCCTCCTAGCCATCACATCTGGAAAACTGACATGGTTTTCAAACTTTTATTTTCTAATCAATTCCCAAATTCTGGTCAGTTGTCCTCCCTCTCTCCCTTTCACACGTTTTTGTCTTCCTTTTCAAGTCCACTACAATTAGCCTTTCACCATCTCCCATAGAGAGGTGCCTTTGTCTTTTATCTCCCTCTCTCCCCTCTCTTCTTCCCACTCTTTCTCATACATGTATAGAAACCACTCCCATTCTAAATGAGTTAACTAATTCACCATAGCCCATGAAAAAATTTCCAATTCCCACATCTCTCTGAATCCTGATCTCCTACTACTGCCCTTCAATGAAAACTATCCTGTGAACATTTTCTACAATTGCCTTCCAGTAATTTTGGTCATCCTTTCTGAATGAGATGCTCTTTCTGCCCTCATAGCTTCTTGTAAGCTTGCCTATCCTTTGTGTCTCAACTCAAATGACACAAAAGTCATATCACTTTATTTCCATAGCACTTTCTTAAAATTTATCTTATAGAATTTATGACATTCTACCTTGCATAACAGGTTAATAGTTCCCTGTGATCATCTTTTTATCTCTTCTATTAAATTGTAAGCTCCATAGAGATGAAATCATCTTATTCATTTTTACAACAGCTTCACTTCTATTTTAATAATAGTCATTTTTTGTTTTCATATTTCAAAATTAGGAAATGAGCTAATTTTTAGCAAGTAACTATTATGAGATCTGTACCATGGTATGTATTTTTGGCAAAGGGCTGATTACATGCCAGTCTTCCTCAATTGACTTTGAGTTCCAGAAGAGAAGCCTGACCTTTAGTAGTTGCTCAATACATTTTTGTGAAATGGTGTTTGATGATTATATGTGAATTTGCAACACACTGAATATGGGTATTATTGTGAGACAGAGATCTCCTATGCAGTGTTTGTTTCTGCTTTTTGTTTCAATTATTTACAAGGAACAGTTGAAATTTCTGGCCATTGAAAAGAGTAAATAATGCATCCACTATTTTCATTTTGCATTCCCAGAGTCTAGAACCTCCCTATGGAAAGTGTGGTCCTTAGACCAATAACATAGGCACCACTTGGGAGAGTCTTAGAAATGCAGACTCTCTGGTCCCACCCTGGATGTGCTGAAACAGAATCTGCATTCTGCAAGAATTCCAGGTGATTCAAATGCACATTAAAATTTGAGAAAGGCTGCTTAAGATTGCGAACTTCCTGAAGGTAAAAGTCCTATAAATAAAAAAATACTGTGAACCTCACTTTGCTTAGTATATTCCTAGGATGGAGTAGCATCTTTGTGAGAAAAGGCTGATGCAGCCAATCATCCCTTTCAAAATAATCAGGATTAATGGCAGTAAAGTCTACAATTACTGTCAAGAGACCTATTGCTCTCCTTTTCTTTGCCCCTGCCCAGGCCATTCCAATAGCTGAGTCCTGGGAAACATTTCAATGACAAGTGCAGTAATGGTTTGATTTCACTTTCAGTTTACATTTGCAAGCAAAAGAGAAAGAAGGAGGGATAAAGAAAGAACATTGCAAACAGCATCATGCAAATGAGGCCCCTTTAAACAGCAAGCAATCAGCATAGGTACATGCCTTATGCTGTAGTCCCAAATGCAATCATTAGACTGCTTTTCCACTAGGGAAAGGGAAGACATTGAGCACTATTGAACATTGCCAATTTTTATAGTGGATCAGCTTGAAAATATTTAGCACAGATGTTTCTGTAATTGTGACACACTGGGAAAATTCACATGTTCAATAGCCCTCTAACGCTCTCTTCCATCTGTTGGAAGTGTGATGGTCCACAGTTACTGCACACAGCCATTATATGAAACAGAGAGTATGGGGTCTGGCTCAAGACCTATGGAAAGGTTTCTTCACACCATCTGTGCACCTTTATTTACTTGGAAATATGTGTTTGCACTTATTTATGATTGTCACTCCCTCGTACCTAAATGGTTGCATTTAGTTCCTGAATTCTGTGGTTGAGCAGAGCTTTGCCCACAACGAGATCTGGAGAGAATGAGTGGTATAGAGAATTGGAACACAGAGACCCCTCTTACTTTCCTTGGCTCCAGCCTCAATTCTAATCAAGGTCAGTAATGACTGAAAGTTTTTTGTGACCTGCTGGTTGCTTGGTGAATGCAAAGTAAGCCTACTTACTCATTTGTGTTCCCAGTGAACAGTTGCCCAAGTCACAAACCACTGGCTTCATGTTTTTTGTTTTTTGTTTTTTTTTATCTGAGCAAAGAGATCTTTTTAGCAGAGCAGTCTTTCTGAGATTTCCAGTCCTTGGGGTTCTTGCTCTCCTCTCTGAAATTCAGCTTCACTTATAAGTCTGTGCCCCATGGTTTAGTGCTTGGCCATACACTGCCTTATCTTGGCTGCTGTTCCCCCTACACTCTTGTTCTGTCACCTACTGGATTATAAATTCTCTAAGGATAGGGACCTTTTTTCTGTTGTTCATCTTTTATCTACACTATTGGCTACAAAGAAGGTCTTCATAAATATGTGAGACTTACTGAAGACAGAATAGTACAAATATGAGTAACAGTTTACTACCTCCATAGAAATTCTTTTGAGAATATAGTTGAAATATACTACGGGGGTGTAAAGACTGGAATATTCTGTCTTTTGTGATATGCTAAATTTTCTTCTAACTTCTAGTCAAGTTGCCATTAAAACTCACTTGCAATGTATCAAGCTGTTTATCTTATTTTTCTCTGCTGCAACAACTGCAAGGTCATTAGTTTTTAAAACTACTCGGTCATTTTTAATGTGACCCCAGAAATATTTTTAATGTAGTATCTTCAACTTGAGGTATAAACATTTCATGTATTTTGCAAGTAATTTGCAGGTTGAATAAGCCATTTTGCCTGGGTTGTTCACAAATTGAGGTACACTTCATTATCATCATAGCCACCTTAGAAGAGCTTCTAAGCCAAATTAGGGAACTAGTATTATCTTTAAACAATGTTTAACAATTATAAAGCTTAGAAAATAGTACACACGGATTCTGACTTAAAGACATAAGGAAAATTTCAAACTCTGTATTTCTTCTCTCAATAATTATTTCACTCTACACCATAGCCTTAAGTCACAGGTAGATAGTACTAAAGTTGATATACTTTTTTTCTGGTGAAGGAACTCTCAAATCTGCACAAAAAGAAATTTGGGCACAAATGGTTCTACTAGTTTAAGTTAAACATTTATTATATCTATTCAGCTACAGGCACCACAGAATACAGGAATAAATTTAAGATTGACCTACTGTTTATTTTCTCAGTCATTTATATGATATTTATTCACCTCATATTGATTGCAAATGTATTACGTGCTAGGGCACTAAGCCAGAGTGTCGATATACTGATATGAATAAAAAACAAATGTAGACTCTTTCGTCCTAAAGCATATAATCTACCAGGGAAATAGGAAAACAAAAGGATAATGAAAATACAGTATGATAAGTTGAGTTGTAATATGGAGAGTGTGGATATTATGGAAGCCTGGAGAAGACATCCAACTCCTACTTCTGTAGTGATGGACAGCTTCTCCTAGGTTATAACATCACAGTTTTCAAGCTTTTCAGCAAAAACTTGAAGGATAAATAAGCATTATCCAGGAGAAGTGGAGAAGAATGTTGTGTCAGTTCAAACAAGGAGAATGTATGAAACTCTGAAGGCAAGAAATTTTAGAAGTAGATTAATTACGACCTCAAAGTTTTGCTGTATAACTTCAGATTACAGCCAAGATACCCATTTCCCAGATACAATTCCTAGAATTTGGAAGATGTTCAAAATATATAATACACATACACACATTGTGTATGCACATGTGTGTATGTATGTATGCAAATATGTATGTATATAGCTATCTATAGAAAGTCAGTTCTGCTATAATAAACATACATTCTTAAAAACCACCACACTCTGCAAAAGTTTGCAATAAAAATTGTAAGGCTTATGCAAAAATGGGGTGTGGGGCACACAACTCAAAAACTTCATCAGTAGCTACAAAAATGATAGTAGCAATAACATTGGTATTGTGGTTTTACACATGTTAAATGGTGAAGAAATACAGGGATACTCAATAAATATGGCAGTTTATCACAGAAAAGACATGACACATCTTGTGGAAGTGGGTATCAGCAGGGTTGCAGCTTTTGAGTTATTGTGAAATGGTACAAGTAGGGTTTCCTGAAATCAGATGGAAAGTTGTAACACCAGGGTAGATGAACATATTAGTTGTCTATTCCTGCCATAACCAATTAACCCAGATTTGGCATATTATTCACAGTTTCCATGTCTCAGAAGTCTGGGCACACTGTGGCCCAGCTGGTTCTCTGCTCCCTATTTCAAAAGACCCACGTGTGAGCATGGCTGCATTCCTTTCCAGAGGCTTTGAGGAAGAATCTGCTTCCAAGGTTATTCAGGCCATTGACAGAATGCAGGTCCTTAGTGATGTAGGTCGAGGTCTTTTCCCTTAATAGCTGTCAGCTTAGAGCATCACTAAGCTTCTAGAGGTCCCTCTCCAGTCCTTGAAACTGGCCTCCTGCATCTCAGAATCATTAAGGGTACATCAAAGCTTTCCAATGGTTGGAACCTCTTGGCTTATCCTTCTGTTGCATTTCTCTGACTCCAGCCAGAGAACATTCTCTGCTTTTAAAGGCTTATGTGATTGCATTGGGCCCACCTGGAGACCCAGCAGTCTCCCTACTTTAAAGTCTGTGAGTAATAACCTTAATCACATCTGCAAAGCCCTTTCCACCATGTAGCATAATATATTCACAGGTTCCAGGGAATAGGGCATAGATATCTTTGGGGCAGAGACATTCTGCCTTTCAAAATGGATCTGAGTCAGAGGATTGTAGGAAGATGGTGACGGACTAACAGGCAGAGCTGACCGCTCTCACAAAATGGGTCTGGATAATAAGATATATGGTCAACTGAGGTAGCAAGTAATTTTTTGGTGTGTGTGTATTTTGTGTATTTGTACATGGTTCAGTTCAGCTGGGGACTGATTTCTGCGTTCAGCAGGTGCTTCTTCTAGATGAAGTCATGCTCAGGCAGACATTATATTTGGGCTATTCCCAAATTGCTCCCTTTCATATCAATTGCATTGGAAAAAATCTGTATTTACAGAACAAGCACTACTATAGTAGACTTGATTGTACATATTTTAAAGAAAAGTAATTCAAGTTGAGTTTTGTATATATGCTATAATGGCAGGCTTATAGATCTGGGGGTACAGAGATCTGTCTAGTCTCAGATCTATTCTAACTATAGAATTCTGGGCTAACTACCACTTTTCTGTTGGACTTAATTTCCTCCTAGGTAAAATATGATGTTTGACCAAAGAGTCTTAGAAGTCTCTTCCAGTTAAAAATTAATTTCCACAATAAATCTAAATTTTTACTAAATGTATAAATAAATTAAAAGCAAGATTTGAAGAAGGAATGACTGTTTTCTTATTTATAGATGAGTACATCTGACCAAAGGTTCTTAGTCCATTTTCCAACGAAATGCCTTTTTTATAACTCTAAAATCACAAAAGAAACTATGAATGTATTTTTCACCCTAGGAAATAGATTGGAAAAAAAAATGAAGTCCAAAGGAAGAAAAAAGAGTTGACAGTATACTAAATAATAACTGGTGATGAAATATATGTATTTCTCTTTTAGAAAAATAAATGAAATATAGAATGTACCCAACTGAGCTAATGTCATAGACACAAGAATCTAGACATTTTGAATCTGATATATTTTTAGGCATTGCCAAATATTGTAGCGGAAAACAGAAAGGAGAGTTAGTCACCCCAGAGACAATATTTCCCTTTCTTTGAGTTAGTTCACCAGACTGCCCTCAAAACTGTCAGCTAACAAAAGAGAGTCACCTATGCTCAAGTGTGCAGGTAACATTGTTTGGTCAGAGTTAGAAAAAGTTCTTCCTGGCAACAAAGCTTTAATTTAACCAAATTTACTGAACATCTGTTTCTTCTTATGCTCCTTATTAGGTTGTATAGGAGCTAAAATACATAGACCTAGACCCTGTCATCAAGAAACCAACAGCCACATAGTGAAGCCCTTTCTCACCATACTTTCTTCTCACTCTTTCATCCCACAACTAATAGGATTGTGTCAAAAGGAAGCACCATTATATCTTACCGAACTGCAGATCCCAATAGACCCCTTCTTTCCTAATCAGCCATCAGATCTAATGAGGTACTTCCTGCAGGCGATGTGCTAGCAAATGATATCACCTTACACAAGTGGAGTGTGAGTCCGTGAGTCCCTCCCTTTCCTTCTCAATACCCTCTCCTTTTGTCCTCTTTCTCCTTCCTATCTGCCGAGTTAAACACCCCTTTGCTGATTCTGTCAGTGTCTGAAGATCTTCACTCTTAGAGCATATTATGGAACATGCAACATGCTTGTTGGCTTGCTTTCCTACCAGACAGCCAGCCTTTAGAGGGCAGGGACTGTGCCTTTTTTTTTTTTCCTGTCTTCTCAGCACTGTAACTCTGATTAAACTCTGTGTAGTTCTCAATAAGTGCATGTTGAATAAATGATGTCAGTGGTGATGGTGCCACCAAATGAGGCGAATTGAATCCTCTCAGTGGACTAACCCTTGAGCATTCAATATTCTGAACTTAAAATCATTCTTCACAATATAAGCCCCATAATTTTAAACTTTCCCTGGCAATGGTCAAATTAATTCATTGGAGTTAATATAAGTGGAAGCAATTTTTACATATTCAATTCCAGGTCTGGCTTCCTTAGATTTTATTCATACATCAGAGTGGTTATGTGAAAAGTAGTCACATGGGAGAATGGCCAAAAGATATGAATAGTTAGATCACCTCTCAAGAAAAACTATTTGATATTCATAGTCTAATGTTATTTGTATGTTAATCGGTGCTATCATCAAGTATAAAGTTCAGTATATTCTGCTTATTCTTGAAAGGAAAGAATATAGGACTATATTGCATACTTGATATGTTTCTGGATTTTTAAAGTATTCAAATAAGAGCACTCATGTTTCAATACACAGTAAGATATCTTGTTTATAGGTTAGGAAGCATTAAAGAAAGTCAAAGCTGTTTCTTTATTCTGTGCCTTTGATTATATCTTGAGATGATTCAGAGTGAAAAATCAGCATCAACAACAACAAGAAAATGAGCCTCTGTCTCTATGAGCATATGAAATTTATATAATGATAGACTTTTAGATCTCAGGGGAGATAATATCATGAACCTTGACTAAACAGAGCTATGTATTTTTTAAAAAGAAAGTATATGGTGGAAGGCAATTTGATTCAAATAAAGAGGGTATGCATGATAGAGGTCATTAGGTCCTAAATCTAACTTGAATTTTGCAAGGTATCAATATGGCTATAACTCTTTATGAGCAGACAAAATTTTAGTCCCATTGGTGCCACTAATTTTTATTTAAGCTGTCAAGTGACAAATTTTTTGGACCTCAATCTCCTTATCTGAAAAATGAAAGAACTGACAAAATGAATCCTAAGATTTCTTTTACCTATGTCAGTTTACTATCATCTTTTCTGATCAGGGAATATTTAAACTTAATTGAATGGGTTGGGGCACAACCAAATGTGACTGGTCTTCATGATCCGCTGTAGTCTCTTTGCTTCAGTGGCAAAATATGGTTTGATTGCTATCCTTCTACCACCACCCCCAATCCAGAAACACATGCTGTCCCCCTCCCCCTCCCCCTCTCCCTCTCCCTCTCCCTCCAGTGAGAAGTCTCCACTGCTCCACTGGACAGATTGCAGCTTACAAGTGTCTCACTGGGGAGACACAGGTTTCAGTTCAGCAAGGTGACATGAAGAAGCTAATAGTACAGGAGAGTGTGTTGTTTTGTAATGGAATTGGTTCCAGGGGGCAGTGCTTAAAGAGTTGAGAGGAAATAAAAGGTGGATACAGATGTGCAGTTGGTGAGAAATGTAATGTCTGAGTGAAACAATAAGTAATCAAATAGGTATATGTTTTAGAAGACACCTGCAGAAAATAAAGACAAATGACATGGATAGAATTAAACAGTTTAGTGTATTTGAAAAGGCACAGGTTTCGGAGTCAGGTAAACAAACACAAGTTAGATGCTGTTTAATAGTAATATAACTCTCACTAGCTGTTTAACCCAATGAGCTACAGTTTTCCTATCTGTGAAACTGGATTGGTAATACCTATCACCTTGGTTTGCTAGGAAAGTTAGATGATATTATGCACATAAACACTTAGCATAGTGCCTATGATATTTTAAATTATTATGATTTTCCTGAAAGCAATTCTTATTATGATTGCCTTCCTAGCAGCTAGCTCAGTGCCTTGCAGTTAACTCACTTGTAAAAAGAGGATTTTGGGGGAGATTATCTTTTGTGGAAATAAAATTTGATGGTTTTCAATTCAGTGTGGCTCAATGCTCCTAGCAATAGTCTTTCTGCCAGATATCCCACCTGTTTCCATAGCATTTTTCAGTTCAGGCCTCATTCTAAGACATATGTAGTTGAAGTGTATGGTGCAGGAAGGAGTGGCAAACCATTCAATCATTCATTCATCCGTAGTGGTTATTGAGTGTCTTCTGTGCGCTAAGTAGCCTGTTGTGAATACACAATGGTGATTAAAAACAGAATTTCTCTGCTCTCATAGAGCTTAGAATCTAGGATTGGTGAAAGGCAGTCAATTCGCCATGCATGTTAAATTGCTTTTCTGATAAATTCTGTAAAGGAAAGGTATAAAGTGCTTAGAAAATCTATGAGGTCAGAGAAGGATCTCTTGAGGCTAAGAATGTGATGTTTGAACTGAACTGAAGACTCATTAGGAGTTTACTAAATGAAGACAAAGGGAATTTCAGTAAGAGAAAGTAGCCAATCAGGAAGCTATATTAACAGAAGAGACAAGAGTTGATAGATGAGTGGTGGAGGTAAAGACAGAAAAAAGGGACCTTTTGAGAATAGCTGGTTTGACAAGGAAGAATTAGAAATTGAATCCCTTTGAAAAATCCGAAAAGAAGTCTTAAATAGGCAACTGCACCTGCAAGTTTGAATCTCAGAAAAGATGACTGGACTGGACATAAAAATGTATGAGCCATACAGGTGGTAATTGAAGCCAGGTGTGTGAATGAGAATAGGAAAAGAAGGTCTAACATTCGGAGGCAAGAAAGAGTGAAGTGAGGCTGACTAAGAGAGAACATGAGCAAAAAGGTAGGGGGGAAAACAGGAGACTCTTGTGAAGGTGCTTTCTGATGTCAAATAGGTATCCAAATACGATTTCACATTTAAGCTAATGAATACAAAGTCAGGTAAGATAGAAATAGCGGGATTACTATAGAAAATTTCTATATAAAGAAACAACTTATTGTTTGCATTAGACTTATATTTAATACTATTTAGAAAGCTTGACTAAATATAATGAGGCCCCTGTGATATTTTTTACAGAACTAGAAACCTTGAAATTGAAGGTAAGGTTTCATTAGCAAAACTGTTGTTTAATTTCACCATATCCTTGGGTATTATTATCTATATATATGTGTGTTTCTTTATATGCATTTGTTGTTTATTTTCCCATTAGCATGTTAGAAATTGTAATAGAACTATGTAAAATTTTTAAACTTATATTTCATGACTAATTTAATTCTTCCAGTGCTGGGAAAATTCTACTAAGAAATATATTTTCTACCAAAGAATGTGCTAGCCTTGATATTCTATTCTGTGTTATTATCATCTAAAATAGTCTACCAGATTTTTTTTTCTCTTCCCTTGGAAAATCATGTGACATGAATGAAGAATTAGTTAGTGGAAGGGCAGCTAAAGAAACTGCAATTTGCTTCAAGTACATTTGCATCAATAGGATGGAGCCTTGCTATTAATATTTTTTATTAATTTTTGTAATTATGCAAGGATGAGATGTTATAGTTTTAGCAGTTATTCCAGTCACATAATTAGTATAAAATGATTTGAGAATAGGAAAATGGAATTTCCCTCCCATCCCCAAGAACACACTGCATTTCTCTGAAGTAAATAACTTTATATAATGCTTTTAATATGTTTTTTAATTTTCAATTTTGAAATAATTATATGAATGTACTTAGAATTAAAATAGAAATATTGGCATAGTTCAACTTGGATACAAGAAGGAATAATGAAATACTGTACAAAACATAGGACCCATCAGATTTAGAAAGAAGTGTATGATGTTTTTGTTGCCTAAATGTTTGTGTATTTTATTTAATACAAACTCTGGTCTTGTATTACTAGGTCCTAAAATCAAGATAATTTGAAATAAATGAATAGGGAAATAAATATAGTTGAATTTTAGTAGAAATTATGAGAATATGTTTTATAGGATGTTTTACAGTGTCAGAATTGGAACATAAAGGTACATAAAGTTTTTTTTAAAAGGTATTAAGTGTGCATTTATTGTCCTGATTTTGAAAATATTTTTAATTTTTTAAATTTTGAAATAACTCCAAATTTTCAAAAAAGTTGTAAGAATATTACAAAAATCTCATATAAATTTTTATATAGATATAAATTTAATCTGTCCATTCATCTACCTCACTAGCCAGAATTTTGTTTTTGTTGCTTATAGTACATGATGTTATTCAATGATTTTGTTCATTGTTTATTATCTTTCTCCCCCATTAAAATGTTGACTCCAATAGGACTGGGGTTTTGCTGTGATCTCAGCACCTGTATAGTACCTGTCCTAGAGAAGTTACCAAGTATATCATTGTTGAAAGAATGAATACTTAATATTCCACACACAAAGATATTCTCTTATATAACATTACTACAGTTTTTAAAAAGTCCTAAATTCAGCCATTTCTTGAATGATCTTTCATTCCTTTTCGAGGGAAATGGAATTTAGAAACTGATATTTGGGTGCAAGTATCTTCAGTATAACAAACATCTTTTAAATATGATTCTAGTGCAATTCTCTGTCTTAGCTCCTAGTATATAAATCAACCAATAAATAAATAGCTGTCCACAAACAGCTAATTCTTAAATTGAGTTCATCTTAGATGGCAGAATTTACGTCAAGTTTCTACAGCAGTGCCTGCAAATGTTATAGGACCCATTCATTACTACAATTAAATACATCAAAAAATATATCAAGCTTGGACTAATTCTTGTGAAAGCTAAACTCATTTTCAACTTACATTTTGATATTTAGACTTTGAAATACTTAACTAAGATTTCAAGAAGCTTTGAAAATTCAGTTCCCTAAAGTAATTGAATTAATTAAAGTGATGTTAGATAAAATTAAAATTTTTAAACTTAAAAATATCATTTTTTCTAAGAATCTAAGCTTCCTTTCAAGACAGGAGCTGGTGGTGCCATTTAAAATTAATAGCTAGGTTATATACATCTTTTGTTAATAATTAGAAATTTAAGTGGGTGTAAAATGTGAACATGATTTTACTAAAGCCTGCACTGTCTTAGACTAAAGCAAAAGCCTTTGCACTTAAATGAGAAAATAGCCCAGTTCATGATAGTTTAGTTAACTAAATCCAAAACCTGGTTGTGGTTACATGTGAAGTTGAAAACATACCTGTTAAAGAATAGTTTTTGATAAACTGTCGCTCTCTGTCCATTCATCTACCTCACTAGCCAGAATTTTGTTTTTGTTGCTTATAGTACATGATGTTATTCAATGATTTTGTTCATTGTTTATTATCTTTCTCCCCCACTAAAATGTTGACTCCAGTAGGACTGGGGTTTTGCTGTGATCTCAGCACCTGTATAGTACCTGTCCTAGAGAAGGTACCAAGTATATCATTGTTGAAAGAATGAATCATACATAGTAGAAGGAAAGAAAGTTCAGGGTGGATTGCCACTTGCAGATGGAAAAAAATATGTAATGGAAAAGTGTATCTTGAGATCTTGGAAAACCAAAAGGAGATAGATAGTGTGGAGGCTGGGGGCTAGGAAGAAATAGGTTGAGACATGAAAGGTATGTGTTAAGGTAATAATGATCTGAGTACTTATCATATTCCCAATTTGTGTGCCCATATAAATAGAAAAGTGAAGGCTTTCTCTTTTGGGTAGGACTGCTTTTTGTCTTAAATAAGTAAAGATTTAAACTATAATTAGAAATGTAGTGAAATTATAGTGAGAGCAGAAAGTACTAAGTAGTTAAGGAAATTCTGGACCACAAGTGGAAGTATGATTAAAAAATAGTGTCAATAAGCTGGGCCCAGAATCTCGGTGGAGCTGCAACTCCTACTCTACAGCTCAATGGACTCACCCTGGACACCTGGTGGGGAGATGATGATGGACAACAGCCATCCCACGAATGGAGAGAGTCTGCAGCTGCAGGCAGGATAATCCCATCCATCTTATCCATGAGATATAAGCCCCCTCTCACTTGGAGGTGGAGTGGACATCACCATCTCAGACTCCTCAGGATTGGGGGAAGAGCTATGGACTGGAGTGGACTTACTGGTGTTCTGTTATAGACATATTGTGATTCACATAATGGAAGCAATTACAACATTAATGTGGAGCCAGTGGCCACCGGACGCTTTAGGGGCAGGGAGAGGAAAAAGTAGTTGTAATACAGGGGCTTTTTCAGGACTTGGGAATTATCCTGAGTGACACTGAAATGACAGATATAAGCCATTTTATGTCATCATATAACACACAGAATTGTGTGTGAGAGAGTGTGGTCTACAATGTGAACTATGATCCATGCTTAATGGCAAAGCCCCAAGCTGTGTATATCTATTGCAGGTGATGTGTCACCCTAACAAAGGATGTTTATGTGGGAGGTTGTGGGAGGAGTGGGGGGTGGGGCATATGGGAATCCCTACAATTTTTATGTAACATTTATGTAATCTAAATATCTTTTAAAAAATAAAAAAAAAATTAGTATAAAAAAATAGGGCCAATATTAGGTTACAACAGTATGGTGCTACTATAGTAGTACACAATCTTTTATGAATGCAAATGAAATAAAAGGAGCAATACCTCAGATATGCATGGCACTGTACATACATTTCCTCATTTAATTGTCACAAAGACACTCATCATGTTGGTATTATTTTCTCATTTTATGGAGCTTGAGTCAATTGCCTAGAGACACATAGCTAGTCATCACAACAAATTTTAAAGAAGGCATAAGTATAGTTGTTCACACTTAGTGAACTTCTTCTTTTCTCCGGAAGACAAATATCTAGCTTCAGTGCTATTGCATGTGCTGCTGCTTCCTGTAACTGTAAACACTTTCTTTCTCTCTCTCTCTCTCCCCTCCCCCCCACCCTCCCTCCTTTCCTTCCCTCTTTTTTTTTTTTTGAGTTACAGGGGCCGGGGATTGAGCCTGGGACTTTGTATTTGGGAGGCTGGTGCTCCATCATTGAGCCACATCAGCTTCCCTGAGTAGGTTATTTCCTTTGTTTGCTTGTTGTTTTTTTGTTGTTGTTTTTTAGGAGGAACTGGGGGTTGAACCCAGGACCTCCCATGTGAGAAGTAGGTGCTCAACCACTTGAGCTACATCTGCTCCCCTCACTCCCTCTTTTTAATCAGTGGATCAATGTCTTGCAGAGATTACAAATCACAAATTATGGCAGACATCCCAGTGAGTCATCCCTGAAATGTAGAAAAGAAAGAAGTAGGATCTGGACACAAAGACTGTGTTCAGAGGCCAGGAAGAGCAGATACAAGACTGATGCCAAAGCAAGTTGTTCAAGGTGAAAGCTCTAGCTTTTATAGGTTGTCTTCGACTTATAAAAATAGTCAAATAGAAGAGATGACAAAGCTAATGGTAGCCATGCATAGGCCAGAACAAGTTCAACCAAAAGAAGGGAGCAGAGTCATCATGACATGGGACTTCAGCATTCCTGTCTGGTAAGAAGGAAGGAGGTGAGAGGTCATGAGGAGACCTCAGCTCATGCTGGGCTCTGGCATGAGTTTGTCGGAGAGGGATTAAAACTTTAAACCTTGATTGTTGAAAAGTTAGAAATCCTTTGAGTGTAAATGGAGGTTTCTTCATTATTAAGGCAAACAAAATATAAGAGAAAAAAGCTTATCTTTTTTTCCCATCTGAAATAACCATGTCACTTCAGAAGTACTAATGGAGAGAGAAAACAAAAAACCCTCTTTGTAAAAATCACTTCTCTTTCTTTCATACCTCTGCTATCCCTTAAATGCCTCAAATGCCTAGATCTTGGCACATATCAGATTGCATTGCAATTATATATGTATATGTCTTTCTCTGTGGTTTCAATGATCTTGCTTTTTTCATTTTTTTAAAAACTCCAGGGTATAGCATAGTGTCTGGTATATAGAAAGTATTCAATAGACTTTTGCTGAATCAATGAATTCTCTGTTTACAGATGGAAAAATGTATTGTACAAGAGGAAATGCCACTTTGAGAGAAGACGTTGTTCAAATGCTATAAGAATGGAGCCCAGAAACTGCCATTGTCATTCCAAACATTTGACATCAGAATATCCTGATTATTTATAAGAGTGAATGCCAGGAATGGTTTTATATTGACAAGATTCATTTAAACGAGCATATGAATATTTTTGTGCTTACAACTGAGTTCATTAATGGCTGTGAATATAAGAAGAAAGCTTTTTAGTTACTTTGTAGCAATGGTTAGAAGAGAAAGCTTCTATACAATATCTTTTTCCTGAAGCACTATTTGAAGGTTATGGAGATTTTGCCAAGATCATAGAGAACAACATATTTCCTCGGGAAATATGCAAACAT
The DNA here is from genome assembly GCA_026826555.1 of Tolypeutes matacus. Taxonomy (NCBI): domain Eukaryota; kingdom Metazoa; phylum Chordata; class Mammalia; order Cingulata; family Chlamyphoridae; genus Tolypeutes; species Tolypeutes matacus. The sequence continues at coordinate 5,776,250 of JAKSZT010054515.1, forward strand.
TGCAGTGATGTTGCTGGAAGCTCTCCTGTGAACTTCAAGAAATTTCCTTTTATTACAAGGGGAAGCATAAGTGAAGTTTAGTAAAAATTTAATTTAAATGCTAAGTAAGATGTATTTCCTGAGATTTCATGCCTTGAGGCAGTCTGATTACGGAAAGCTTTATAAACATATTCTCTAAATCATGGGACTGTCCTTATGTGACAGGGCATTTCTTGTTTCCTTGATACATTGGAGTTTGCTTTCTCCCTGTCCATGCTGTAGTATATGAAGTAGGCTGTAATTAGGTATAGAGTTCTAAGCTTACTTTTCTTTGAACAAAATTCCTTTTCACCCAAACTGCAAAATTGTCAATTGGAATAGAGAGTGCTTTTTCTATGCATCCCCATGATGCCCAAGACACAACTTGATCAAGCATTTATTCACCAAATCTTTACTGAACGTGTGCTCGAGCCAGGCATGCCAGGAGACACTGGGGAGAAGGTGACGAAGAAGGCAGTTGATTTAGCTACTCTTGTGGTTCTTACTGCCTCGCAGGAAGGAAACATTCAGTAAGGCATTTGGTGATAGGAAATAGGAAATATAAATTGCTACTGAAGTGTAATCTGAGGCTGTATCCTCATTTGGGAAGTCTGAAAGATCCTGGAAGGTTTCCTTGAGGAAATACCTTGAGACCAAGGAGAGTTGGAAAGGAGAGTGGAAGAGAAATTGAGGCATTTGGCCCCTGTGGAAGGTACTATGGGAGTGTATGTAAATGGAACACAGCAGACTAGTTAAGCTGGTTGAAGACCAATTTGGTTGATTTCACAGTTTGTCTGAGACTGTATGTAAAATTTATCATGATGAATGTGATATTTTATTTGATTAGATTATGAATTATTTCTGTCTCTTCTTTCAATAACAGAATCCCAAGTACACTATTAGGGCTCAAAGTAAAACAAAATGTAACTAAAAAGTGGCTACAAAGTCATTGTGCCATCAAGATAAAATACTGGCTAAGGGAATAGACAATGGAGGTCAGGCTACCTCAATTCAAATAAAAAAGTAGGCAGTCTGATCTGTGGGTCTCAATTCACTGATTTATTAAAGGAGGATAATTATAGAATCAATTTTATCTTATGATTGTGATGGTTAAGTGAGCTAATATATTCATTTATTTTAGCATTGTTTTATGCCATCCATAATTTAGGTATTCTGCTTATTATTGAGCCATTTGAAAGAATTAGGAATTTGTTTTTTTGACTATTAGAACAAATGTTTATATAGCACTGTATTTCTCCATAATATTTTCTTTGGTTGGTATTTTTAATAACTTTGTGTTAAAATACAGATTTGGGGTGGTGAAAGCAACTGGCTTCAGAGTTCATGACTGATTAATTTAGACAACAGACTCTTCATAATCTAGCAAAGTATCAATAGGAAGAGGGCATGGAGAAGTCATCACTGGAGTTTGAGTGTCATTTGTTCTTTTTACTAGAGTGTCTTTGCTTGACAAATGGATTTCTGGAAAAAAAAAAAAAAACCCTTGCTTTTAACACCACATTGTTTTTATAAGAAGGGGTGTTAAATATTTCTCAGGGAAAAAAATCCAGTGCTGAACTTAAACTGATTAAAATCCATAACATTAATGAGTAGCTTTTACCTTGTGTTACCATGATCATTTATTTTAATTGCAATTATATTCTCTCTTGTAAACAGTTTTCTGGATTTGAATGACCACTGTGAAGAAGAAGGAAAAATCTGGAAACTTAGTTTATGCCCTTAGCTTCTCCAGCACAAACCATGTTCCATGAATTGAGCAGCATTGGTGTCTGTTGGTTTGTTTTCTTAACAAAGTCAAGGACAAAATGTTTTCTTATTGGTTTTCCTATTGTATGAGCCTGTAAAGCCATAATGTTTGCAGTAAATTTTCATAGCAATAAACTCTTGATCTTCTGATTATTATTTCTTCCATATAAAAACACATGTTTAGAAGACTTATCTTTCTTTTTGTGTTTTAAGGTGTTAAGAATAATTTTGTCCTAAGGTTTGCAAAGAATGTGAAAAAAAGTGAGTAGAGGGGAGCAAATGAAAAACTCTGCATTCTTACATTTATGGGTGGTTTTAAACTGAAGACAGAACAATTTCCATGTAAATGTTAAAGAAGTCTACGGTCCTTGACCATACACCCCAACCGAGACCCAGCAAATTACAGTAGATTGTATCTCTTACTAGACTCAGTTTATAAGATTGACACGTGATCTCATGTGTAACAGAGCTTAAATATGGGAAATATGGAATGTTACATTGACCTTGGATGCTCCATAAAATGACTCCGTTCCATCTTGTAATTCTTTCAATATGATACATTTATAATGGTTTTGTAGTATTTTCTCAATTCATTTTGGCAATGTACCTTTGCAATTTTCCTCCTAACATGTAGAAGGGCAATGTGAAGAGTTTTTCTCCTTGAAGATGAACATAGAACTTTTTATAGAACTAAAGGAAGTTTTCAAAATCATCTATTTCAACAGGAACATTGTATGGAAGAGTAAAACAAAGCCCACATGGGCAGTGTAGAATGATGCTTAGGGATATGAGTAATGTCTTCATGGAAGGGTTGCAACCTTGAGTCCATTACCTACATGTTTGACTTCTTCAAGATTACTTGTATTAACTGTCAGGCTTTGCTTTCTTTTTCTATGTAATGATGCCAACGATAGTATGAGTTGTGAGGAGTAAATGAGAAAAAGCCTATGTAACAGTGCAGTGTCTTCCATTGCCAGTCAGGCTTGGTGGGAAGTCTCAAACTAACTTTAACCCCACAGTGATCATATGTTGGGGCCTTTATGGCACCCTTCCCTTTACAGCACCCCCACTGGATGTATGTTAATGGGCTTGATGAAGAAATGAGAAAAATTTCCAGGTTCAGATAAATGTCGATGTGTCAGACAATCCACTAGTAATGTGTAGGTTGCTGTCTACACATTGTTTTTCAACAGACATCAGGAAAAGAACAGCTTGCTGCTGACCTGACTTGCAAGTGACTTAATAGTGGTTCCTTTGTGCTGGTGAGAGACAGTGATTCTCTGAATGACACTCAGGTTCTCTCCATCATATGCTGCTCTTCTTTCCCATTCCTCACCCCATGAAATCTTTTTTGTTTTCTAGTCCAGAGTTCAAATTTTCTCTATCTCTCTTTCTCTGGAAACCCATCATAATATTTTGCTCTCTCATAGTTTGAAATTCAAATATCTAAATGCATTTGTTTTTTATTTCTATGATGTAGCAGACACTGTTAATTGCTTATGCAATATCCTTTATCTACTTTTTTTTCTTATAATGGGACTCTAATTAAGTTCAGGGTGGCATTTTCCTAATTAAAATACTTGTCTCACCTATCTCGATTGCCTTGTAGCAAAAAGTGGCTTTCTGACTCAAATACAGACCCACCATTTTACAAATTGGAGCTGATTCTTTTTAGTGGTATGGTGAGGACTAGAAAACTCATGTTCCCTGACTTCAATTCCAATGTACTTTCCATTATATCACTATGTGGATCAGTAACTAAGGAACAATGAGAACCTTAAACCACTAATTCACTACATGTAGGTAACATGCACCTTTCAGAAGGAGTCCAGAACAGTTACTAGATTAGAAAATCATCTAAATCTCCTTATGGGAACTTTATTTTCCTAGTTAACAGAGCTCCTAATCATTTTGGAGTGTTTATTCCTGCCATGACCTTCTTTATTAGTGTGATGAAGCCTATGGACTCTTTGTCGAATAATCTTCTAAATGCATAAAATAAGATGCATAAGATTAAATAAAATAAAAGAAATGCAGTTATAAAAATATCTGTGATATGTTAATAGAATGGATTTTTCATTTAGATATTAAGTACCAATATCTAGTGCCAGTCCCATAATTTTGATAAAGTGATGAGCAAAAGAAATATTGAAAAATGCTCCAAAGACTTCAATATTAAATAAAATTATCTGTGATTTCTATAGGTAACAAAGACAGTGACTGTTGTTAATGCTGTGGTTTGTTTCTTATTTTTGTAATTGAGGGAAAATGCCAAATTTCAGGTGGAGACAATAGAGTATAAATAAATGAAGACCACCAAAGTAAAATATTGAATGATATTGTCTGATTTGTAGTAAATTCTATGCCATCCACAAATTAGCCGCTTCTTAAGTTCTCACTCCTATTGGAATTCTTATTATGGATTGAATCATGTCCCCCAAAAGGACATGTTCAAATCCTAACCCCAGGTTGAATGTGAACTCATCTGTAAATAGCATCTTTGAAGATGTTATCAGTTAAGATGAAACCAAACTGGATTAGGGTGGGTCTTAATCCAATATAACTGGTATCTTTATAAGCAGAGGAAACTTGGACACAGTAGTGGGAAACAGAGAAAGACAGCATGCAATGGAGGCAAAGATTAAATTTTGGGAGGGTTTTTAATAATCGAGTGCATAAAGTGACCCATTACATGGATACTGGTCAGTTTCTTTCCCCAGTCACTCCTGCCATTGCCCAGTGGTCTCATGAACAAGTGACCTTGATAGCAGAGATGGAGGCTATGCATGGGTTCAGCAACAGGGGCTTTGACTCACCAAGGCTGACCTGGCTACAGCCACTGCTGAGTGCCTAATTTGCCAGCAGCAGAGACCACACTAAGTCCCTGATATGGTACCAGTCTCTGAGGTTATCAGCTAGCCACCTGGTAGAGAGTTGATTAAACTGGACTACTTCTCTCATGGAAGGGATAGCATTTTGATCTTACTGGGATAGATACTCTGGATACAGATTTGCCTTCCCTGAACATAATGCTTCTGCTAATACTATCATCTGTGGACTTACAGAATGCCTTAGCCACCACCATGGTATTCCATATAGCATTGATTCTGATCAGGGAACTCACTTCACAGCAAATGAAGTTCAGCAATGAGCTCATGCTCATGGAACTCACTGGTCCTGCCATGTTCTCTGTCTTCCTGAAGCAGCTAATATAACAGTGGAGTGGCTTTTTGAAGACTTAATTATAGTGTATGCTGGATGGCAATCCCTTGTAGAGCTGGGGAAATGTTCTCCAGGAGGCTCTATATACTTTAAATCAGCATCTAATGCAACTATGCTACTGTTTCTCCCATAGCCAGGATTCACAGGTCCAGGAATCAAGGAGTGGAAATGGGAGTGGCATTACTCACTATTACTTCTAGTGATGTACTAACAATTTTTTTAATTTCTTTTCCTGTAACCTTATCCTCTGCTGGTCTAGAGATCTTAGTTCCAAAGGGAAGAGTGCTTCCACCAGAAGACACAACAAGATTCCATTGAATTAGAAGTTAAGACTGCCACTTAGCCACTTTCAGCTCCTCATGTCTCTGAATCAACAGGCAAGGAGGTTATATATTGGTTGGGGTGTTTGATCCTGATTACAAGGGGGAAATTGGACTGCTACTATACAATGGGGGTAAGAGAGAGTATGTTAGGAATACAGGAGATGCCTTAGGTGTCTTAAAACAACCATGCCCTGTGGTTAAGGTCATTAGGAAACCAAAACAACCCAATTTAGGCAGGGTTATTGATGGCCCAGACCCTTTAGCAAGGAAGGTTTGGCTCAACCAACCAGCCACCAGCCACCAGCCAAAGAACCATGACCATCTGAGGTTATTGATGAGGACAAAGGGAATATGGAATGGGTAGAGTGGAAGGAGGTAGTTATAAATACCAGCTATGACCACATGACCAATTGCAGAATGAGGACTGCAATTACAATAACTTTGATGGCTCCCAAATGTAAGATGGATTTTCACAAGTATGTATAAACACACAAATAGAAATGAAGATGCATGTGAAGCTGACATCAAGGTCATTGCCAGGTATTTTGCAGGTTGTGGAATGTAGTTAGCACATGGGGCACTGCAAAATTATGTGATGATGAAGAAAGCTGCATGTGTAAAGTAGGGCCTACTGGGTGGCCGAATAGAAGCAACCTTTTGAATTCCATTATTCAGATTAATAGGCTTTAGAGAGGAGTAGGGAGAGAGAGGTCATCAAATGTAGGAGAAGGGGAAACATGCAAAAGCATTCAAATATTTTTAGGTATTTCAATTTCTACCAGTTGTAAATGAGAGCAAATATCTTTCTAAGATTTTGAATTCATGACAGGTAATAGGTAACTCAACTATATATTAAGACTGTAGTTATTCATACACTGAAATAACTTTATAATAGTTATAATTTCTACTTAATGTCAATATTAAATGGTTATTTTATACACAATATAAAAATCTGAATTACTCTTAAGGCAGAAACAAGCTTTTTTCTGATACAAAGTATGTACTTCTTATCTAATAAATGGCTGATGGACTATGTTGAATTCTTATTGGCTCCATTATGCTTTCTTGATAGTACAGAAAACTAAACCTAAAACTCTTGAAGAGAGTAAAAAAACCTCACTACCCCCTAAAATATCTTTTCTTCCCCTTCTTCCCCCCATCTCCATAATGTGTGGGTCAAAACACATTTGGACTAGTTATACTCAAACATGTAAGAATACTTTTATATTTCAAGATTTGTACGTGTTCACAAGATGAAAATCTGTAAGAAGTGATTTTTGTAGCAGCCCTATACAGCAGTCATGAAATTTGCCAATTTGCTTTTAACTCAGGGACCAATATGGTGTATAACTTTTCAGTCTAATCAGTCTCCTTGCTCCCTGGGGAAACACAATATTCCACTTTCAACTCTGGCTGTAACTTTAGTTCTGGCTAGGAACTGACCTCACTTCTTAGTTTCCTTTCCATTTGTAAGGTTTCTGGACTCCATTCCCTAAAGTCAGTGAAGGGCAGTTGCTTTCATATCCTGTCTTTTTTTAATTTTGGCTGATAATTAAACTGATGCATCTTTCAGAGAACTGCCCAGCCATCCCAGACATTGGTCAATGAAGATCAGGAAATATCAGTGTCCAAAATTATTCTGTCAGAGGTTTTAGTGTCTAGATCTGTGGAAACATTTGCCCATGTCAAAGAGTTTTGGGCTTTGATCTTGACTGGACCATGCTATGTAAGACATTGTGTAATTGTGAGGGAATGTCTGACTATTTTCCTCTGAGATTGTCATGTCACACATTTGATAATACTGAATAATTAAGAGGATGTAAGAAAACATTCTTTTAAAAAGGATGTGAGGATGTTTTATTAACATTAGGCAGTAATATAAAAAAGTAAATTTGGTAGGCTAATTAAAATTTTTATAGCATGCACTACATACTCTTTCCAATCATTTTGGAAGTTTCTTTTAAGTAAGGCTGGATAGATCTGAGCTTTTAATTCTATATTGCCTGTACATGTTCCCCTTTGAACTTTAAATGACTTAGAAAACTATTGTTTTGTTCTCTTTAGGCTCAAATGAGAAAATGATTTTTTCTTATTTATAAAGACCAGGATTAACACATTTCAACCAAATAACAAATACAGATTGATTAATAAAGTACAGAATATCAAATACTACTTCTAAACTGAAACATATATGACATTAACAATAGAAATGATTTTCTCACAGAAGGATAACCTTGTTTATTTAAATGCCAAGTAGGAAAGGAACTATCCTTATACATAAAAACATGAGAAAATAGCCTCCAAGTGACAATTAAATGTCTAAGAAATGGAAGTTAAAATAAATATAATCTTTTTTTTTCCCAAAAGGCAGGCCCAATATAGTCATAACATTTACAAATTGCTCCCAACAGTTTAAACAACTTTAAATTCAAAGTATGGTGAAAGCTTTTTCTTACATTTTGATGCTACCAAAAACACTGATGTTCAGTTTTGATTAGTACTTCAAATCCAAAAGTCACTATACATATAATTGCTAAGGTTCCTGAAAAGTACATTTAAATCACCACCTCATATTATTGCAAAAATTTTATGCACTGTGCCCATGGAGATAGAAATATACAGCCACCTTAAAAGTGTTTGAAATGAGAATGATCAAATTTAGTTGGTATGTGTTAAAAAGGATCAGAAATATCATATTTAGTTTGATCTTCATTCAACAAATGTGATTGAGCAACACCATTTGGCAGGAACTCTGATAGACGAACAAGACATAAGCCCTGGGTTCAATATAACCATAGGCTGGTGGAATAAATAAATCTGCATGGGAACAATTAAAATATAGTTTTAAGTGCCATAATGGAGGTTTTCTTAGACTCTCAAAGGAAGAACATAAAAGAGAATGGACTGAGAATGGTGGCAAAAAAAAAGATGTAGGAAGAAATCAATATTGAAAGATCTTAAAGATAAAATAAAACATCTAATTCATGAAGCAAGATGTCACTGGTATTTGAAAGAACAGTTGAACAAGGAAATAAACAGCAGAGGTTGAATCTACCATTTCACAGAGGTGACCTTGGAATAAGTAGGTAGCCCTCTGAAACTACTCATCTGTAAATTGAGTTTATTAACGACCACATCAATCAGTTGTAAGAATCGAACAATATAATTAATATGAGTTATCTAACACAAATCCTAGCACATAGTAGCCAGTAAGTTAGCTTTCATTTCCTTCCCCTTATCTCTCCATCGCTTATATCTTCTAAGAATAAAAGCAAAGATAAGTCCTGTTCTACATGACTATGTAATTTGGAGTTAAACATTATGAGTCCAAAACCACTGATTTCTCATTACACTTTATGCATTTGCTTTTTAGAACCAGTAGGAAGTAAAATGTGGAGTTACAAACAAAAATACAATAGTACTGGCATTTCTATCTACTCTTGTGTGATGGTTAGGCTAATGTGTCAACTCGGCCAGGTAATAGTGCCCAGTTGTTTGGTCAAGAAAGCACTGGGGTAATTATAATACAAGGACATTTATGGACTTTAATCATCAATGAGTTGATTGCATGGATGCCTGATTACATACAATCAACCAAGGAGATTGGCATCAGTAATGAGTGATGTTTTATCCAATCAGCTGAGTGCCTTAAAAAGGGAAGTGATTTAGCATTCAGAGAGAATTTTCCAGCTTGAATTTTGACAGTCAGCGTATCCTGGGAACTCATCAAAGACCTTCACCGGAGCTCCTGGTTTGCAGCCTGCCTGTGGAATTTGGGCTTGTGCATCCTCACAGTCATGTGAGAGAATTTTATAAGATCTCATACTATTTACATATATCTCCTGTTGGTTCTGTTTCCCTAGAGAACCCTGACTAATACAGTTTCATACCAGGAATGGTTCTTGAGAAGCGGGATCTTAAATGTGGGATTTCTGAAATGGTTCTGGGAGTTTTGCAATTGGCTCTCTATTCTAATCAGACACAAGTGTACTAATGACTCCCTTTCCAATAATCAAGAGGCCACTAACAGTCCATGGCATGAGATGGTGATGGAGATATGCAAAATATCACCACTGGATTCCCCTACTTCCAAGCTTATAAGAGGCAAGGATCTAGATGAGAGTGTTTTCAACACCTTAACAGAGATTTGTGGAGTCAAAAGATACAACGATGTTGGCTGGCTCCTCCTAGATACTCTGGATACAGTTACAAAAGAACTGGATAAGCTAAAGCCTTCAAATTTGCAACTTAAATACCCCATGACTGATGATAAAGTTTCTATGTCTGCTCTGAAAGAAAATCTTGTTTCATGCAGCCACAGATTTGAGATCTCTGAAAATCAGACTCAGAGTCTCATTGTACAAGTAGCAGAGTTACAAAGGAAATTAAAATCTCAAGCTCACAGCATGTCTGCTGATCAAGTGAAGGCATTGATTGGAAAGGAGTGGAACCCTGAGGACTGGGATGGAGATATATGGGTTGATATTGATATCAATGGGGACATTGGAACCCTAAATTCTGCTAAGACTTTGCCAGATAAATCTGTGATGGCCTAATCCAGGGAGTTCAGAACTCCTTCCAGCCCTGAGGTGGGTACCAGCCAAACTAAAGCCTGCATTGTTTAGCATCCAGCCTGCCCCAAGGAGTCTGGACCTCCTCCCAGTTCTGAGGGAGGCACCAGCCAAACTCCAGCATGCATTGCCCAACCTCCACCCTTCCCTAAGGAATCTGCCTTCCAACCCCTGCCTGAAGAAATTAATCCTGTCCCAGCAGAGGAAAATGCAAAGGAATGCCCTGAGGTCAATAGCTTGCAAGGCTTTTCTAAAACCTTCTTAACCACCTCCACCATCCCTCTTTTTTTTGAGACATATTACTAGACTAAAATCACAACAGCTCCCAAAGGTGAAGTACAAAGTGTGACCCATGAGGAAGTAAGGTATACTCTAAAAGAACTGTATGAGTTTTCCAACTTATATAGACAGAAATCAGGGGAAGTTGTGTGGAAATGGATAATAAGGGTATGGGATAATGATGGAAGGAATATAAAGTTGGATCAGGCTGAATTTATTGATATGGGCACACTAAGCAGAAATTCTGGATTCAACACTGTAGCTCGAGGGGTTAGAAAGGGCTCTAAGTTTGTTCAGGTGGCTAACTGAAACATGGACCAAAAGATGGCCTAGAATATCTGAGGTTGAGATGCCTGATTTACTCTGGTATATAGCAGAAGAGGGAATTCAAAGGCTTAGAGAGATTGGAATGCTAGAATGTTTTTACCATTTAAGACCTGCTCACCAACCCCAGGAATGTCCAGAGGACACACATTTAACCAGGCCTGTGAGGAATAAAGTTGTAAGATTAACTCCATCTTCCCTGAAGAGCTCTGTGGTTGCTCTTCTCTGTAATCCAGATATTACTGTAGGAAATGTTGTAATGGAACTAGAACCCTTAAACATTATAGGGATGATCAGATCTCAGGCCAGTAAAAGTCAACTATCAGCAGTTAATCACCAAAGACAAGGTGGATGTGGCTACCACAATGAAAGGCACTCTCAAAATAGCAATCAAAAGAGTCTGAGTTGCATAGAGCTATGGTATTGGCTAATAGATCATGGGGTACCTAGAAGTGAAATACATGGGCAGTCTACTAAATTCCTACTTGATCTGTAGAAGCAGAAGAGTTCTAGGTCAAGTGAACAAAACCCTAACTCGAATTACAGGAATAGTAGAAGACATGGCAGTGAAGAGAACTTAGTTTTGATGCTGGAGCCCAGGGGAGAGCTGAGCCATTCACCTTATAGTTTGCAACTGAAGGGACCAGAGCTCTGAGCAGCTGAGAAGATATGGAAAGAAACAAGCCCTCCAGCCTACAGTTGAGATTGGAAGAAGCTGCAACCATGGAGCCTTAAGAGGAAGAAGGAAGGCTGAATCCTTGCAGAGATGGACAACCATCTTTGGTGAGAAAGAAACCTTGAGTTGGACTCTTTAGGGCCTTGTAACTGTAAGCTTCTACCTCCAAATAAATACCCTTTATAAAAGCCTACAGATTTCTGGTGCTTTGCATCTGCACCCCTTTGGCTGACTAATATACTAATTACCCTAACTGGAGATCTTTATTTCTAGTGGTCTTGATCTCTTGTCTATTGTCATTTCCTATAAAACTGCAGAATTCTCTTTCACCTCTCTTGTAGGGCTCGTATAGCGATGACCGACTCCCTCAGCTTTTGTTTATCCAGGAAAGTCCTAATCTCTCCCTCATTTTTGAAAGAAAGTTTTGCTGGATATGGAATTCTCAGCTGACAGGTTTTAGCTTTTAGCACTTTAAATATGTCATCTTACTGACTTCTTGCTCCTATGTTTTCTGATGAGAAATCAGCACTTAATGTTATTGAACCTCCCTTCTAAAATCTACACTGCTTCTTTCTGGCAGCTTTCAGAATTTTCTCTTTATCTTTGACATTTGGCAGTTTAATTTTAATATGCTGCAGTGGAGCATATTTGAGTTTATCCTGTTTGGAGTTTGTTGACTATCTTGGATGTGTATATTCATGTATTGCATTTAATTTGGGAAGTTTTCAGCTATTATTTCTTGAATATTCTCTCTGTCCCTTTCTCTCTTACTTCTCCTTCTGGGACTCCCATAATCCCTGATGGTTTCCCACAGGTTCTATTTACTGTTTCAAATTTCTTCTTTCTTCCTTCTGCTCCTCAGACTGGATGATTTCAATTTTCTTATCTTCAAGTTCACTGATTCTTTCTCCTGCCAGCTACAATCTACCATTGAACCTCTCTGGGAATTTTAAATTTCTTTTACTGTGGTTTCACCTCTGTTTTTGGACCCCTTTTCATAATTTCCTTCCCTCTATTGATGTTCTTTTTGTGTTAATCTCACATTTTCCTGATTTCTTTAGTTATCTGTCCATGTTTTCCTTTAGATATTTGAGCATGTTTAGGACCATTAAAAAAACCCTTTTGTATGTTCCAGGCCTGGTATTCCCCATAATAGTTTTTAATGCTTTAATTTTCTCCTTTGCCTGGGCCATCACTTACTGTTTTTTTTTATTATTTTTTATTTTTTTTTTACGTTTTTGAAATCTGGATATTTTTATATTTTAATGTGTTATTGATGTAATTTAGACTCTATGCTGTCTGTTCCTTAGTCTGTTCCTTATGCTTGTATCCAGCTAGTGTTATGACAGATTTCTTTGAATTCTAGGAGCCAACAATAACAACAAAAAAGAATCAGGAAAATAAAACACCTTTGCCAGTCTTTTCAGATTGACCTCTGTGGTGCTCCCTTTCAAGGATTATCCATACAGTGAGTTTAGAGAATTGCTCAATGTCTCTAAAGTGTAGGAGCTACCCTGATTCTGTCTGCCCATGCATCTTGTATTGAAAATGCAAAAGTGGCTCTGGGTATTCCACCATTTACACAGATGTAATTGACCCCTTTCTCTAGGAAAAAGTTTTCTCATGGTCTGGGCACTGTACTTTATGTCCTACAGCCAGCAATCCCTTGCCCCAGGCAGCATGATTTGACTGCTGTCCCATAGTGTTATTCAGGAAAGTTCAGTGAGTTGCCTTCTACATACCAGACAAGTTCTGGGATGGTGAGTTCCTCAGGTCAACACTAGACAGATTGAGCCAGAAATACATGCTGTTAGTTTGTGCAGGAAGGTTACCTTGCTCTCTCTGAATTCAGGATTAGGGATCCATACTAGGAGTGTGTGCTGGCTCAGAGCTAAGCCAGTGAGGGGAAGGGATGCCATGTGATCCTACTGTTTTAAGTAGCCTTTTTATTGACTTGGCACTTTCCCTATTACTTCAGTCCTTTAACTTTTCTGGAGTTTTGATAAAGATGTTTCTGCCATTTCTTGAAGATTGTTCAAAATCTCAGTGGGAGGATGGAATCCTGAAGCATCTCAGCTTGCCATCTTGATTGGGAACTGCAGGGCAATACAGCAAGATTTTTGACCCCACCTGTTCTTCCAGTATCCTGCCACTTTCCTTCAAGAGATGGAGTTTATTCTAATTCCCCTTGATCTACACAGGTATTTGTTCCTGCTTGACAATTAGAATGTGGCAAAATTGATACTGAGATTATGGATTTTACCTGTTTCTCTCTTGGATTCTCACCCGTGGAACTCAGTCACTAAGTTAAGAGGAATGCTAGCCATGTGAAGAGAACCACATGGAGAGACACTGAGGCCTCCAGGTGAAAGCTAGCATCAACCACCAAACATGTGAGTGAATAATCCTTCAGATAGTTTCAGCCACCAGCCATTGAGTCTTCCAGATGACTCAGATGAGACCCTGACACTGGAAAACAGAGACAAATCATTCTAGCTATACCCCTGTCAAAATTCTAATGTTGAGCAGCCATGTGCATAATAATTTTTTAAAAAGTAATTTGTAACTTACATTAGATAACTAGAACATGCCACTATCCTAAATCCCAAATAATATACCTAAGTCTGGGTTTATCAATAGAGACTAGAGATGAATAGAGTCATTCAATATGAGGGTAATATTTTAAGCAAAGTGCTTAATCATGGCTGGGACAGTTAATAGCAAGTGGTTAAAATAATCATTTAGGGGCTCAGGTCAAGATGAAGTATATAAAACCAAGAATTGGAGAAAAGGCATAATTCAGGGATGGAAAGCCTCAGAGTTCATGCAGTAAGACTAAGTATAAAAGAAGGACTATCAGTGTGTGTGTGGTCAGAGAATAGGATATTGAAGATTAAGAGTCAGAGGTGAAGTAATTCTACTTAATGGAAGTTTTTCTTATCTTTTCTTTGTAGAGATGCTGTGAAGTTGAATGAATGGGAGTTTATAAGGAGTATTCAATACGTTAGAAAGAGGCTGTTGAAGAAAAGGTTATTATTAGCAATGTAGATTTTGTGATGGCATTTATTTTTGCTCACAATAACAATAATGATAATATATCACACTTATCTCTTTGCCATAGTCAAAACTGAGAGGAGGAAAATATTGTTCCTTCTTTAGTGTTCAAAAATAATTGAGATAAAAAGATAGGACCATCTCCACCAACATCAGTCTCTAGTCATGACAATTAACCATAGCACATCAAGCTATGGCATGCTCTTAAAATAATAATTATTATTGTCTGCATTCAGTGTGGGGAAACAAAGCAAAAAGAGGTAATATTTACAATGGCGAACAGAGTGAGACTCTTAACAACCTGCAATATGAGTGCCAACTAAATTTCAGACTATGCAGTATTAAGAAAACAGAAATTACCACACAAAGTATGCCACATATTAAATGAAGTTCTTTTTTTTTGCAACATCAGTCAATGCACGGTGCTGCAGGAAATCATTCTAGGAACAATATAAAGACACTAGCTACAGAGGACAGTTGAATACAGTCAATAGTTATGTATGTTTGATAATAGGCAAGAACTGGTGGATTTTGTTTTTAAAGAAAAGGAAATTCTGGGGGAAACAAATGATTTTAAATATAGGAATAAGTTTGTCCCAAAAGAGGAATGGATGATTAAGGACAGAGGTTCTTGGTATGGCCTTCACATGTGCCAGTGAACAAAGAAATACAGATTGAATCATTCTTCCCACAAACACACGTCCAAATCTTAATCCCTGGTCTCATGAATCTGGCCACATTTGTAAACTGGATCTTTGAAGATGTTATTAATTAAGAAGAGGCAAAACTGGATTGGGGCATGCCCTTAATCCAATATGACTAGCGTCCTTCCTTGTAAGCAGAGGAAATTTGGACACAGTCAATAAGAGAGAGACAGAGCCCGAGATTGAGTTATGCTGCTACAAATCAAGGAATACCATGAATTGCTGGCCACCAACCAGAAGCAAAGAGAAGAGTGTCTTCTTTAAGAGGAAGTATGGCCCAGCTGACACTTTGATTTTGAACTTCTAGACTTCAGAACCATAAAACAATAAATTTCTGTTATGTCAACTCATCCTGGTACTTTGTTACAGTAACCTTGGCAAATTAAGACAGACTGGAAATGAATTATGGACATGTTGAGTTGATGAATTTTTGATGAGAGAATCATAACTGCTCTCCTCAGTCATGTCAAAAAAAATGTAACTCTATTGCAAAAACTGAGAATCCTTGTGTATATTCAAGAGGATAGTCATGATAGCATTTAGAATAGAAATTGTGGAAGAAATTCTATGTGATCAATAATATATAACTCTCCAGTATCCAAAAACTTACTTTCAAACTGAAATAGGTGTTTTGTACATGGTTTCTAAAGAAATTGTAATAATATAAAAGGAATAATATAGAGTGAGATGTAACAGACACAAGTAGCACATTTCAGAGGATAATTAAAACGTGATTAAAATGTTTAAACTGAGGAAGAGTTCCTGAAATTCTTTTGGCCATGCTCATAGCTCCCTTCTGAGAAGGTTGGTCAAAAGTAGCCCTATCTAGTCAGTCTGAGATTCTGTGCTTCTTTTCTGCTGATGTATCTTAAAGAGATTCTGGCCCTGGCTCTGCAATAAGAAAATGCCTAATTCAAGTGTTGCTTATACACTTTGACGCAGTAAATTCACATTATTTCCTAAGGAAATAAGCAGACTTGTGAACAAATAGGGCCATTTGAAGTACATTTATATTAGTAAAAATGGTAACCTTCCTTGCCAACAAAAATGGGATTGTTAAAAATATTAAAATATAGACAAATGATATAAATTTTATTCATATGCTAAATCAGGTTTTTATAAAATATGCATTGAAAAGGGTATCATGTTCACAATATAATATTAAGTAAAACTGGATTTGAAATTATTTAGGTAATATTATTAAAATTTTGGAAATATATAAATATATCATTAGAAAAGTAAACTAAATTCTTTCAAATTGATATTAATGGTGGCATGTGCTGGGCTCACTAATAGGGATTTTCTTTCTTTTTTTCTATATCTTATGTCTTTTCTAAGCATTCTCTAATTTACAGAACTTATTTGATAATTATAACATTTTATTAAAAAGAATTATTAATACTTTTAGAAAAAATAGCTAGAGGACAAGCTGAAACAGCCCCGAAAAAGATCTTCTAGGGTTTAGGTTAGCAGGTGAAGGCTGCACACCACCCAGAGGAGAGAGGGACAGAAGAGGGAAATCACGACTACAGAACTGTGAGTTGCAAGTAGCAGCTTCTACTGCCGCCAGCACCCTCCCCCACACTCTTGAGAATTCACGGGCCCCTGGGCCTGCGACCACAGACAATGGGGGCTTCAGGGATCTGCCACTCCCGGAAAGTGGAGAGAGAAGGACACAGCCTTAGGCTGACTCAGGTTTGGACCTGAAATTTGGGCTGCAGAGCCCCACGGACCCTTCCACACGGCGGTTTGCCCTGGGAGCCCGGAAAGGACTGGAGAAATCCGATCCTCGCAACGTCCCTCTCTTCTAGCCTGGACTAATTGTTGAGGACACCACAGGAGAGGGGAGAGAGAGCCTGGGGCTGACCCTGCTTTGGACTACCAGATTTGGTCTGCCCTGTCCCGAGAGCCCTTCCAGGCTGGGTGGGGCTGCGCCATTGTTTGCCTTGGAGCCTGCAAGGGGCTAAAGATATACAAACCTCCCAATCTCATCCTCTACTAACAGGGACTGAATGCTGAGGATTCAGAAGGCAGTGGAAATATTTCCTAGCTGGGAAAAGGGGGGTGCTACGAGAGAAGTCTGGAGAACTGTCTCAGAAAGTTTGACTCACAGGGCTCCTAGCACCCAGACAGGAAGCTCTATCACATTGATCTGGTCTGTGTCACAACAAATACGCTCCGACCAGGCATTGAATTGAGAGCAGCCAACAAGCGCCATCTCCTGGCAGACCAAGGAAGTACACATAAGAAAATTAATAAGTAAGAGAGCCTTTTCCTGGCCTCTATAGCCTCCCTGCCCAAGGCCCTAGGAAACGACTCTACAACCAATTACTGGGTCCAGTGCCCAGTTTTGAGCAACCAGCAGAACAATCCTAACAATCAAGGTTGAGCCAAAAATCAAAGAGCGGTGGTAACACACAGCCTCCTGCAACTAAAACCCCATAAAAGAGAAAGAGATAGAGCATCTAAGTGAAATACAAACTAACCAGATGCCTAAGCACCAACAAAAAATTACGGGCCATACTAAGAAAATAGAAGACATGGCCCAAGAAAAGGAATACAGCAAAGTCCCAGAAGAGATGCAGAATTTGAGAGAACTAATCAGTGAGATGAGCACACATTTCCAAAATCAAATTAATGATATGAAAGAGAATATAGTTAAAGAGATCAATGACATCAAGAAGTCATTGTGCGAATGTAAAGAAGAATTTGAAATCATGAACAGAAAAGTAACGGAGTTCATGGGAATGAAAGACACAATAGGTGAAGTAAAAAATACATTTGAAGCATACAACAGCAGACTCAAAATGATAGAAGAAAGAATAAGTCATACTGAAGACAGAGCAGCTAAAATTGAAGAGAGAAAAGAATGGAAAAAATTGAGCAGGGGCTCAGAGAGTTCAATGACAACACAAAACGCAAGAACATATGTGTCATGGGAGTTCCAGAAGGAGAAGAGAAAGGAAAAGGGGCAGAAAGAGTATTTGAGGAAATAATAGCTGAAAATTTCCCAACTCTCACGAAAGAAATGAACTTTCATGTCCAAGAAGCACACCGTACCCCAATAAGAATAAATCCAAATAGACCTACGCCAAGACACATATTATTCAGAATGTCAAATGTAAAAGATAAAGAGAAATTGCTCAGAGCAGCAAGAGAGAAGCAAACGATCATGTACAAAGGACGTCCAGTAAGACTTTGTGCAGATTTTTCCTCAGAAACCATGGAGGCGAGAAGACAGTGGTATGATACAATTAGGAAACTGAAAGAGAAAAACTACCAGCCAAGAATTCTTTACCCAGCAAAACTGTCCTTCAAATATGAAGGTGAATATAAAATATTCACAAACAAACAGAAACTAAGAGAGTTTGCAAAAAAGAATCCACCTTTGCAGGAAATATTAAAGGAAGCCTTAGAACCTGAAAGAAAAAGACAGGAGAGAGAGGCTTGGAGGAGAGTATAGAAGAAAGAAAAGCAGAAAGGATAACCAAAAGAGTAAAACGAAAGACAAAAATAAGATGACATATGAAAACTAAAGAATAAAATGTAGGAAATAAATAGTGCATTTTCAGTAATATCATTGAATGTGAATGGATTAAATTCCCCAATCAAAAGATACAGGCTGACAGAATGGATAAAAAAACATGAGCCATCCATATGCTGCTTACAAGAAACTCATCTCAGACACAAGGATACAAGCTGGCTGAAAGTAAAAGGCTGGAAAAAGATACTCCATGCGAATAGTAAACAGAAAAGAGCAGGGGTAGCTACACTAATATCAGACAAATCAGACTTCAAATGCAAAAAAGTGATAAGAGATGCGGAAGACCATTATATATTAATAAAAGGGACGATCCTCCAGGAAGATATAACAGTCATAAATATGTACGCACCTAACCAGGGTGCCCCAAAATATATGAGACAAACTCTGGCAAAATTGAAGGGAGAAATAGACATTTCTACAATAATCATCAGGGACTTCAACACCCCTCTCACATCATTAGATAGAACAACTAGACAGAAGATCAACAAGGAAACAGAGAACTTGAACAATATGATAAACAGGTTAGACCTAACAGACATATACAGAACAATGCATCCAAACTCAGCAGATTATACATTCTTCTCAAGTGCCCATGGATCTTTCTCCAGGATAGACCACATGTTAGGTCACAACAGCTCTCAATAAATATAAAAAGATTGAAATTATACAAAGCACCTTCTCAGATCATAATGGAATGAAACTAGAAATCAATAACAGACAGGAAAAAAGGAAATTTGCAAATGTGTGGAGACTGAACGACACACTCCTAAATATTCAGTGGGTCAAAGAAGAAATTGCAAGTGAAATCAGTAAATATATTGAAACAAATGAAAATGAGAACACAACATATCAAAACTTATGGGATACAGCAAAGGCAGTCTTGAGAGGGAAATTTATAGCCCTAAATGCCTATATTAAGAAACAAGAAAGAGCTAAACTCAAAGATTTAACTGAACAACTTGAGAAACTAGAGAAAGAACAGCAAACCAATCCTAAAGCAAAAAGAAGGAAAGAAATAATAAAGATTAGAGCTGAAATAAATGAAAATGAGAACAAAAAAGCAATAGAGAAAATCAACAAAACCAAAAGCTGGTTCTTTGAGAAGATCAATAAAATTGACAAACCCCTCGCTAGACTAACAAAGAAAAAAAGAGAGAAGATGCAAATAAATACAATCAGAAATGAAAGGGGGGAAATTACAAATGACCTCACAGAAATAAAAAGAATAATAAGAGGATATTATGAGAAACTATATGCCAACAAACTAGACAACCTGGAAGAAATGGACAAATTTCTAGAAACTCATAACCAACCTACACTGACTCAACAAGAAATACAAGAACTTAACAAACCAATCACAATTAAGGAGATTGAATCCGTCATCAAAAATCTCCCAGCAAAGAAAAGTCCAGGACCAGATGGCTTCACAGGTGAGTTCTACCAAGCATTTCTGAAAGAATTAACACCAATCCTGTTTAAACTGTTCCAAAAAATTGAAGAGGAGGGAAAATTACCCAACACATTTTATGAAGCCAACATCACCCTAATACCAAAGCCAGATAAAGATCCCACAAGAAAAGAAAATTACAGACCAATCCCTCTCATGAACATAGATGCAAAAATTCTCAACAAAATACTTGCAAATCGAATCCAACAGCATATCAAAAGACTTATACATCACGACCAAGTGGGATTTATTCCTGGTATGCAAGGCTGGTTCAACATAAGAAAATCAATCAATGTAATACACCACATTAACAAGTTGAAGGAAAAAAACCACATGATCATCTCAATAGATGCAGAAAAGGCATTCGACAAAATCCAACATCCTTTTTTGATAAAAATACTGCAAAAGATAGGAATAAAAGGAAAATTCCTCAATATGATAAAAGGCATATATGAAAAACCCACAGCCAACATCATACTCAATGGGGAAAGGTTGAAAGCTTTCCCCCTAAGATCAGGAACAAGACAAGAATGCCCACTGTCACCATTGTTATTCAACATTGTACTAGAAGTTCTAGCTAGGGCAATTAGACAAGACAAAAAAATTAAAGGCGTCCAAATAGGAAAAGAGGAAGTAAAACTCTCACTGTTTGCGGATGACATGATCCTGTATTTAGAAAATCCTGAAGTATCCACAACAAAGCTACTTGAACTAATAAATGAGTTCAGCAAAGTGGCAGGATACAAGATCAACACGCAAAAATCAGTAATTTTTTTGTACACTAGTACTGAACAATCTGAGGAGGAAATCAGGAAGAAAATTCCATTTTCAATAGCAACAAAAAGACTCAAATACCTAGGAGTTAATTTAACCAAGGAAGTACAGGACCTATATGCAGAAAACTACAAAACAATGCTAAAAGAAATTAAAAAATTCCTAAACAAATGGAAAGACATTCCGTGTTCATGGATTGGAAGAATAAATATCGTGAAGGTGTCAATCTTGCCCAAACTGATTTATAGATTCAATGCAATACCAATCAAAATCCCAACAGCTTACTTTACAGAATTAGAGAAGGCAATTACCAAATTCATCTGGAAGGGTAAGTGCACCCGAATAGCCAAAAGTATTCTAAAAAAGAAGAGCAATGTGGGAGGAATTTCACTGCCTGACCTTGAAACATATTATAAAGCTACAGTGGTCAAAACAGCATGGTACTGGCATAAAGATAGACATATTGATCAGTGGAATAGAATTGAGAATCCAGAAATAAACCCTCACCTATACAGTCAACTGGTTTTTGACAAACCTACCAAGCCCACGCTGATGGGAAAAAACAGTCTCTTCAACAAATGGTGTTGGGAGAACTGGATATCTATAACCAAAAGAATGAAAGAGGACCCCTATCTCACCCCTATACAAGAATCAACTCAAAATGGATCAAAGATCTAAATATAAAAGCCAGGACCATAAAACTACTAGAAGAAAATGTAGGGAAACATCTTCAAGACCTTGTAGTAGGTGGTGGTTTCTTGGACTTCACACCCAAAGCACGTGCAACAAAAGAAAAATTAGATAAATGGGACCTCCTCAAAATTAAACACTTTTGCACCTCACAGGACTTTGTCAGAAGGGTGAAAAGGCAGCCGACTCAATGGGAAAAAATATTTGGAAATCACATATCTGATAAGGGTTTAATATCCAGGATATATAAAGAGATGTTACAGCTCAACAATAAAAAGACAAATGACCCAATTAAAAAATGGGCCAAAGACTTGAATAGACATTTCTCTGAAGAAGAAATACAAATGGCAAAAAAACACATGAAGAAATGTTCAACATCACTCATGATTAGGGAAATGCAAATCAAAACTACAATGAGATATCATTTCACACCTATCAGAATGGCCACTATTAAAAAGACAGAGAACTACAAGTGTTGGCGAGGATGTGGAGAGATAGGAACACTTCTTCACTGTTGGTGGGAATGCAAGATGGTACAACCACTATGGAGGCCTGTTTGGCAGTTCCTAAAGAAGTTGAATATAGACTTGCCATGTGACCCTGCAATACCACTACTGGGTATATACCCAGAAGAACTGAGAGCAGTGACATGAACAGACATCTGCACACCGATGTTCATAGCCACATTATTCATCATTGCCAAAAGTTGGAAACAACCCAGGTGTCCATCAACAGATGAATGGATAAACAAACTGTGGTCTATTCACACGGTGGAATATTATGCAGCAGTAAGAAGAAATGAAGTCATATAGCATATGGCAACATGGATGAATCTGGAGGACATTATGTTGAGTGAAGCAAGCCAGACACAAAAGGACAAATACTGCATGAATGCATTACTATGAACCAAATATATTGTGTAATATATTGTTTGACTCACACACAAAAAAAAAAACAAAAAAAAAACAAATAAAAAACAAAACAACAAAAAAATATTTACATGTATCCATTACATTTAATTGAGAAATGTATATATTTATTCATCTGTGTTTACTTTTTAGTTTTTTATTGCTTATGTTTTCAATTATTAAATGTACAAAATAAAGTTAAAAAAAATACTTTTAACCAAAAAATTAAGGAAAAAGTGTCTTGCTTAACATACAAGTTTTCAGCAGTTTAGTATTGCCTGCTCAAGTCCAACAGGAATATTAATTCATATCTCTCCCAAACTTAAGATTATGTCTATCAAACTAAAATGCTGTTATAGGAGCTCCTCTCCTGTTCTGTTAAATGGTCCACTAAAGATTTAAGAGTGATCTAGGTTTTTTCTTACAGAAATCTTTAAGTGGTGGCTAGGTATTTAGCATGTCGTATGCCAAAATACTCTCAAGGAAGTAATATCAATTAAATGTCAGAATGCTGGCAAATAAATTTTTAAGCACAACTATATGAAGAGGTAACCTGTTATGGTGTGTCTTTACTTCCAAAGCAATTCAGTATAATATCTTGACCCTGTTTCCTAAGTAAATTTCTGTTTTGATTGATGACAAACTCACAATGGTCCTATCCAAATCCAAATCCATTGATCTGAACCAATGACAAAATTTTTATCACTCTTAGGATAGAGCCCATGAGTAAACTTTTCATATTTCAGGTCTATTTTCCATGTAACTTCTTCCTGGTTTCCTCTTTTAGGCCCTGCTTAATCCCTGAGGGCTCATCAAGAAGGGGTCTTGGTCTTAACAATATCAAGTCTGTTTTCATTACTAATCATTAAGAAAACCTTCATGAGATGGGAAATATTTCCCATTCCTTTCCCACAATGGTGGATCGAGTATTTCTGACTATAGAATCAACACATGCACACACACACATATTGACTTCTTAATGAAACATTCAACTACTTAAGCCTTTGGCAAGTTACCCTGCTATACTAATACTGAAAGAATCTTTTTTCATGATCTTCGAAAAGACATGGAATCTAAAAAAAAAAAAAAATTGGTTTCCTTTTACCAATGCATATATACCAGAATAAACCTTTATTTCAAAATCAGCATCTCAGTGCTAATAGCACTAGCACCACCTTCTTCAATTCCTTTCCTTTCATTTTCTTTCAAAACCATTTCAAACAAACTTTCATCATCACTATTTCAACACACTCTTTTTTTTCTAATGTCACTTATGATGTCCACAGCGCTAAATCTTAGTGGACAATTCAGTCTTCTTTTTTTTTTTAATTTTTCAGAATTTCATACAGTTGATATACAGTCTTGCTTTATACATTATTTTCATTTGATTTCCACAATGTCTTATTCCCTTATTCACTTTCTGTTCCATTTCTCCTTACAACACATTTCCTCCTGCTCCATCTTTGGTGCTGGTTTATCCTATCATCATTGTCATATTGGAAGTGTCAGGACATTTCAAATTGAATGGGTACAATTACTGCTAATATTTTCTCTCCAACCTTTTTTCTCCACAGCCCTCCCTACCTGAATTGATGGCAACTCCTTTCTGTTGCCCAGGTCAAAATCCTTGGAGACATTCATTAGTCCTCTCTTTCTTTCACACCATCCAAGATATTATCAGATCCCACTGGTTTTACTTTCAAACACCCAGAATCTGACCATTTCTCATTACTTTGATTGATAGCATTCTCTTCCAGCCAACATTATCTCTCACCCAACTACTGCAAAAGTCTCTTAACTATTCTTTCTGCTTCTGCACTTGGCCCCTGTACCCTGTCCCAAGGTGGCAGGCAGACTGATCCTTTTAATCACAAGGATTTAACTTTTTTACCCCAAACTCTGCAAAGCTTCCCATTTCACTTAGAATAAAAGTATAATTCCTACCAAATACCTACAAGACTTTTCATGATCTTTTTCCTATTACTTCCCTGAGCCATTTCCTACTACTCTTCCATCATCCATGCTTTCCAACTATTGTGTACTCCCTCCGTTCCTCAAACACACTGGGCAAACTTCTACATCAAGGTCCCCGCCCTGGCTGTTCTTTTCACATAGAATTCTCTTTGCCCATATAGCTGCATGGGTAAGCCCCATCTCCTTCTAGTTTTGCTTAAATGTTATCTTCTCAGTGAGGCTTCATTGTTAACTCTTTTATACATTGTAACCAGCACACACCCCACCTCAGACTTGTGATTCCCATCACCCTGCTCTACTTAGCCTTTTTCTATTTTAATATTAAAAATAACTCACTTATTTATTATGTCTAGTGTATTAGTCAGCTAAAAGGTTGCTGATGCAAAGTACCAGAACTCTGTTGGCTTTTATAAAGGGTATTTACTGGGGTAGAAGCTTACAGTTACCAGGCCCTGAAGAGCCCAACTCAAGGTACCATAAGAAGTACTTTTTCACCCAAAGTCTGTTGATACAAGATGGCAGGCAATGTCTGCAAGGGTTCAGGCCTCCTCCTTCTTCTTAAGACTCTGTGGTCCCAGATTCTTCCAATCTTAGCTATAGGCTTGTCTTTCTCCTTGGGCTCCTTTCTCTCTGGGCTCAGCTGCTCTGGTCTCTCCATAAGGTCAGCTGTATCCTATCAGGCTCATTTCTCATCCCAGGGCCGTGACTATGGAGCACTTTCTCTTCCTGCCTATCGGCTTCTATGTTCCTTTTCCATGTATTTACTTCTATATGAGCATCTGTTTTATCCCCAAGGGGTCTGGGACTCAACGCCGAGTCATACTCTAATGACGTTGTTGGAGCAGAGCCCTAATCTTAACATAAATAATCAGACGTCTTAGTTGAATCTAATACAATCTGAGGGTTATCACGCCAGAAGAACCAACCTATTTATAAACATAATCTATATTTATTTTTGGAATTCATAAATAATATCAAACTGCTACAGTCTAGTGTTTACTGTTCATCTATACCAGCTACAAAGGCAATGATTTTTGTGTGTTTTAATCACCAATATATGGCAAATACATCAAAGAGTAAGTGGGCATGGATTAGGCACACAGGAAACATTTCATAAATGAAAGAGTAAATGGATTAATAAACATTTTCCTGATGCTCAAAAATTTAAAAAAGGTAAAATATAAATCCCTTAAACTAGAAACAAACAAGCATACTTTCCCAACAGTATATTTACAACTTTTTAAATGAATGAGTTATTTATTGTTAGAGGTTATCCTAGATAACCTGAAATTCCTTTTCAGCTGTTCAGAGGAAATAATTACTGTGGCAAACTCAGCTAGCCAACCACCACAAATTTGCACTCCCCTAGTGGTTAATAGGAAGAAATTACCTACCTAGGGACTACAATTCTCTGCCATGTGACTACTTATGATGAGTGAAATTTGAGTACAAGTGAAACATATCATTTTCAAACTGAGGTGGTTGAAGTGAGGGTACCTATTTCTAAATCATCTTTTTATTTTTCTTTTTTGTCAACTTGTAATAGAGGACTCCAAGGAACTAGAGGATAGTATACCACAGATGAAAATGCCTGGGTCCCTAAATCATTCCATGGAGGAAAGTCACCTGCTAAACACTAATACCTTCAGTTGACTGTGACATGAGTGAGGAATATGCATCTATTGTGTTAATTCATTGAAATTTGGAGGTTTGTTTGATTAGAAGCTGGCATTACCTTAACAAATGCAACTCTCAAAAAGAATTTAGTTAGAAGGTATATTGGGCAGCATAAATTTGCATGTGGTCACAACTACTAAATTTGTGGTCTTCTAGAATTGCGGAATTTGAGGGAAACAATTTTCTGGGATGAGCGATTGTTGCTGAGTGACACTATAAATACTGCAGAATGAAAAGGTTGTGGCCACTGTTCATAAGAACAGGGTATGCAGGGCTGGTGTTACAACAAAGATTTTTTGGAATGTAAGCATGAGCGAAAGAAAAAGAAATGTAATAGATGAGTTAGATGAGTGTGGTTTGTTGGAGGTCCTGGAAAAGGCTGAAACCACATTTAATACATGTGGGGCATTCATAAGAGATTAATTTAAAAAATGATAATATGAAAAGGGAAGCTTGAGTTTGTAATTTTGTCTCAGTGTTGGAAGAAAATGATATATCATTAAAGGTTGGTGAAAGTGTAGAACATGGAATTTCAAGAGTAAATTTTATCTTCAATAGGAATGTTTCAAGTTTTGAGGAGAGAAGAAAATTCTCTTTATGCCAAAGAAATTTCAGAAGACTGAAATTTGTCTGGAATAGCAGAGGTCTGTGTTAATGAGGACAATAAAGAGATGTAGAGTTCAGTGGCATAGAATTTGAGTGGAAAGTAGAAAGGAAGAAGGTAAACAAATGAGACAAAGGTGGTCTGAAGAGTCAGAAATAATTAAGGTCTTCTTGGTTTCTTTAATCCAGGATAGTCAAAGAATTAAGGTTTCCGTGAGATATCTTCAGCTTTAGCTTAAAATACTAGTAAATACAGTAAAATGAGTGTATTCTCAATTATTTTTTTTTGCCTTAATCATTTGATCATGTTCCTAGTGTACTTTGATTCTTTTAACAAATGAATTTATGTGTTATTGCAATTATTGCCTTACTTATGCATCTCTCACATTGTGAAATCCTTCTGTTTATATAGTAGGTGCTTGATATGTATTTTCTAAATTAATAAATGAATGATGAGATGAGTGCCTTCCAGAACATCTACAAAATAGACTGGTTACCGATCTCATTCTCAGATGGATATGAAGAAAATTCAAGAACCAGTCGTTAGAGTTTAATCTGAATTCCTTCTCTTTCTGAATTTCAAAAGAAAGTTCAAGAACTCTTCCCTCTAGCAAAAGTATGAATACTCTTTCTAGATATTGTCTTTCTGCTTAACAGAGGAAACTTACTC
Organism: Tolypeutes matacus; assembly: GCA_026826555.1. Taxonomy (NCBI): domain Eukaryota; kingdom Metazoa; phylum Chordata; class Mammalia; order Cingulata; family Chlamyphoridae; genus Tolypeutes; species Tolypeutes matacus. The sequence continues at coordinate 5,803,475 of JAKSZT010054515.1, forward strand.
TGCCACATTAATTTTCAAGTAATTAACTGAATAACAATTATCAAGTTCTTATTATGTGCCAGGAGGCATGAAAAACTCTTTACTGCATTATTTAATCTGTTTTCAATAATAATCAAGTCTTATTATGCTCATCATTTTACAGGTAAGGAAACTTAAGCTTACCATGCTAAGAACCAGCCAAAGCCAGGGCTACTAGGAAGTGATGAGCAAGATTTTGAACTCAGGGCTCTCAGACAGGTGCCTGAGCTCTTAACCACTATGCTGTACTGCCTCTCTAATGCCAAAATATATATGTGAAAATGTTCCTTCTCACTATATATGCTTATGAGAGTCATGCTTCAATCACCATAATTTTTTATATGTTATTTAGATAGTTATTCAGTTTTTCTACTTAAATTGCTATTACTGCCTCTATCTTCTGATTTCCACCTATTTAGGGAGATTCTATTTATTAATCTGGACATTTCAAATACAGTCTCCTCCATGAAGCCGTTCCAATTCACAAAATCTAGAAAAACATTATCTCCTTTAATAATCTTTAATAATACTTTTTAATAAACTTCTACAATGAAGGCAGTGCCTCTTTTGACTGAGAGTTTATAGCCAGATATCTATCCAGTAAACACAATTGCCTAGAGATCAGGAACATTGTCTAAGAAATCTTTTTCATTCTATAGGACGTTGAACATAGTAGGTACCCAACGAAAGACCATGGTATTGAATCATTTTTATAAAGTAGAAAACAAATAAAGGCTATTGTCCATTGTCTTGTAATTATTGATGAAATAAGCAAATCTTTCTTTTATTCAGAATTTAAAAACACATTATATTTATCCCAAAGCAGTGGAGTCTGTGGTATTTATATTCTGCCACAGCCAAAGAAATTCTAAAGAAAACATTCTCAACAAGACTATTAACTTACAATCTAAATATCAGGACATGAAAATACCATTGCCCATATCCTAGTTAGAGTCAATTAAAAATATTATTCAATTTATGAATTAAAAACAAAAAAGATGTCCAGTCTGCTGAAGCTAGGAAAATTGACTTCACAGCTGGCTAACTGTTTCATTCAGCAAGAAATTGGTCAACTTTCAAAGACCTGAAAAAAATGCATTTTACAAGGTGCCAAGAATCATAAATTTGCTGAGCCAAGTGGAAGTTAAAAGAACTCAGGCAAATTAGGGTTAGCTTGGAAAAATAAGAACAGATCAAATCTTCATTGACCCTCTCAAGCTAACCTAATATTATGCCTATACTCGAACCTATGTCATTGAATTTTCTACTGTGACTTGCTTTCTTATTGATATAAACCTTCAGTCTTAAAATTCTACAAGTTTTTATAGTCTATGGCCTTCTTTTCACTCAACTCTTCTTGATTTCCTCCCCACTTCTGTCAAGCTAGCCCACCTTTCTCACGATACAGGTTTCCTTTTTTTCCCTTCAAGGAAATGCTTGGTTTTACCTAGAATACTAAGACTGCAATGTAGGACGTGCCTTCTGTCAGTTGGGATGCAACCTAAAGTGCCTCCTGCTTTGTCTTCCTGAGAAGTGGAGAGGAAGTTTGCCATTTATACTATTTAATACATTTCCTGTTAATGTGTAGGAAATGCCTGTTTGAAGTTCTAAAGCAAACTACCTTGATGTTCAAAGACATGAGACAAACTACTTGATGAAAGAAATCATATTCAAGAAAGAATCCTATGAGAGGAAGACAGCTTGTTTATTTACATGAAGATCAAAGAACCTACACATGAATTGCGGTGGCATTTTTTTTTCTGAGTAATTTGCAAAGAATAATCTATAAGGCTGAAAGAGAAAAGTGGTAAGTCTTTAGTGAATGTGTTTTGGTTTTATGTATTAACAGATACTAAGCATACTAAAGTAATATACTTGTAAAATTATTTGGCTTTTTCAAGAAACATTCTATATTTTCTTATTGATCAATATTAAATTATAAGGAAATGTTATATATTTCACTGATATTTTTAGTTATAATGCTTTTTAATCATTAAGAAATAACTGATATTTTGGCTCTTTGAATGCAGTGAAAGCCACACTTAACAAATGATTGCCATCAATGATTAAAGGCCTTTACAATCAAAGCTAGTAGAATGTTGTACAGATGCCAGCATAATTTAATACAACAAACAGAATTCCTCTAAAAACCCAAGACCATAATGATGCTTTCTCTCTAAAAGAATGGATGCTGCTCCCAAATGAGAAACTTTAGAGTGATGTTTCATTTGAAAGAAAACCACACGTTCTCAAATCATTAACTTTTTCTTCCTTTATGTAATCTACCTCCTTTTTCTCTTTTACTAAGGTTGACTGAGCTTTAAAGAATAGGAAGGGAGGCAAAACCACAATCAACTTCAAAAATCACTTTGGCACAGTACAGCGAAATGCATCCAATTAAAACATTAAACAGTATGCTAATAATTATGTTTCTTATAGTGCCTTTTCATCAAGGATTTCAAAGTCAAATTTATAATTCCTCACTTGTGCTTTGGACATCTCAAATTCTCATTGCTGGCAAGTCTTCCTCACTACGTCTTTCCCAAACCCCACTCCCACTCCCCACTCAGAGTTCTAACTGAATTAGGTGAAGGGCAATCATTTTGCCTTCCAATTTGGTAGCTTTGGTTGCCCTTTCATCTTCCTTTGCCTTTGCTCTACTAGCTGAGTGATTGTTTCTGAGTAATTTGTAAGCAGAAGTTGGTCAATTCTAAAATGCTGAAAGCCCATAGGCTTTGAAACTGAAAATAAAAACCTTCTATGATTTTCAGTCCTAAGTGCTTAGCTTGAAGTGCCCTACCACAATTCTGCCTCCAGAAACAAAAGGTTCTGGAACCTGTGCAGTGATTAGCAAAGACCAAATGTTAAACATGTAAATTAATGCTTATAAAACGCTCATAAATGACATCTCTAAATAGATTATTTGTAAATACATTGGCATTTCCCTAATAACCCTGTATTTCCTTAATGAACCCTTTATAAAGATAATATAAACTTGTAATATAAAGTGGCTTAACCACTGTACAGATAATCAAAATCCCAAATTACATGAGTCTAATTATGACAATTTTATTGAACGATGTTATCTTCTACAACTGCACTAGGTATGACCTTTGCTCTCTTAAATGGCCTTTTCTGGACTTCTATAGGTAAATTTGTCTTTTCTGCTTCAAAAAGTAACAACTATTTTGTCCTACATATATTTTCTTTTTATAACTCCTTCCTTTAGAACAAGGATAGTAGTTTGCTCACTTTAATATGTCATTTCATTCTGGAGGCACAGTTTTTAACTGCTGTGAGCCTATAATTCCTTTCTTAAACTCCCTTCTTCTTATTTTAAGCATTTGAAAAACTTGCCTTGAATGAAATTAGAATCTCTTATAGCCATAGTTTAAAAAGCACTAAATGCAAAGTCCTAAAATATCTAGAATCTATTTCCAAACCTGTCATTAGCTATCCATGTACCATTTAGCAATCGAGATAAATACTGTGGTACCTAGCATCATTATCTTTAAAACAAAGTGAATGACCCTAATATGTTCTTTAAACATTAAAAAGCATATGTTTCAAACCTAAAGCTTAATGTTATATACCTCAAAGTTCCTGGTACCTCTTAAGCCAAAAACAATAATGCATTGTGCATTGAAGGCCTACACTGTAGAAGGTGCTGCGGCAGTATGGCACGTGTTTATATGAAGATGAACAAGAATGGTTCTTCATTTATTTATTCTTGCATTTGTACAATTTTTACCTGTCTTTTCCATATATATTACCTTATTTGATGCTCATAACCACTCATGAGCTAGAAAGGAAAACTATTATTAGTACGATTTAAAAGATAAAGGCAAGTAGTTGTAAAGAGATCAAGCATTTATTAGAAAATTCCAGAACATGAAAGAGGCAGAAATAAAACTATGTAAGACATTATTTTTACATATTGATTATATGTGCTCTTCTTGAATGACGTTCTTATGCCTGTTTTCCTCAACTACATACCATTGTCCTACTGTGAAAGAGGCATTACAATTTTGTATTTACTTCTAATGTATCTCAAAGGGAACCTTGTTTAATGATATAGCATTTGTAAATCTCTTTGAATAAAGGAATCATTTAAATGCAAAGTACCCCTGAACATTATCCCCTTTACTCTCCCACTAGGCACATAAAAATCAAATAGGGCTGACTGTGATCTTTTAGGAGCATAAAAGTATCATAAATTGACTCTTTGCACCTTGCTGCACCACCCCTGGAGAAACTTTGTACCTCATGCAGATCACTAAGTGACATTATGATGCCCAGGCCACAAGCCCTCCATAGAGCCTAGCAGGATAAATTGACAAGCTGAAAACCTTTCCTAAACTTGCACTTAGTCTCAAATCAGCAGGTGTTAGGAATTAGTTTCTCACACAGCTCAAGCAAATGCATGGACAGAGATAGGCTTGCACAGGAGGGAAATCATGGCTGCTTGCCAGAGACAAAAACTCTGCACAATATTGCCCAATCCTGGCTCCTTTGACCATTGTGAGCTCCTCATCTTCCTCTTTTTCTTTTAATACTCCATTCATGTCTGAAAGTTATTGTTTCTATGCTGTATCTAATTTTCTCCTTAACTCCATTCCCCATTATTTATTTTCTATTGCCACTGCCCAACATAGGTTATTGACATGTTCAGATATTCTGGTAACGGTATCCTAACTGGTTTGCTTCTAGAGTTTCTTTACTTAACAAATTATATTTTCCCCAATCCAACTAACATTGATCCTTTTCATGTGTAGGATGTGCCTCTTTTTCTATCCTATATGATTCTTTAACTTCAGTTATGGCTTAAGCATCTTTACAAGAAAGGCCCGTGCCTGATTTTCCCATTTCAACCAGGCTGTTATCTTTATAGCCTTTGGGCTTATGAATGCTTGTAACTGATTTCTCCTGCTTCCCTCATATTTATTTCATGTTTATCAACATAACAAATCTCTTAAAATTTTCTGCTCAGACACATCTTTTATAGAATTATGCAATTTTAAAATTCCTGTGGTAAAATTTACATATGGTGAAAAGCACAGGCCAAAATGAGCTTGTTTTGACAAATGTATAAATTCTATAAACAATCTTCAAGTAGATATAGAATATTTCCAACAATCCAGAATGTTCTCATCCAACAAACTTCCATAATCCTGTAAATTACCACTGTTCTGATTTTTACCACTATAGATTATTTTTCCTGTTCAAAATTTCATAAAAATGAAATCATATAGTATATTCCCTATGGGTCTGGCTTCTTTGCAAGTCCATATAAATTCTAGAAGCAGTTTGTTAATTATTACAAAAGAGCCTGTGTACTTGCATTGTTCTGAATCTATAATCAGTTTGGGAAGAATTGATAGCATTATAAAATTGAATTTTTTATCCATGAACAAGATACATGCTCCATTTATTTTGTTTCTCTCAGCATTGTATTGTGGTTTAAATTGTATAGGCCTTACATTTATTTTATTAGATTTATTCCAAATTATCATGTTTTTTTTTTTTTGCTATTGTGAAATGATACTTTTTGAAAAGTCCAAATTCTAATCAGTTCTTGCTTGATATATAAAAATACAATCGATTTTGTACATAGATCTTTTCTTCTATAAACCTGCATAAATCACTTATTAGTTCTTTTAGATTTTTGTAGATTTCTTGGGAATTTCTATGTTATGAAAATGTTTGGTGATCACAGTTTTACTTTACTTTCCACTAAGTTATGCCTTACATTTCTTGTTCTTTAAAAAGAAGTGTAAAAGGTATGCCTTACATTTCTTTTCCTTGTAAAAAGTAGTAAAGGGTTGAATAGAAGTGATGAGAGCAGATATCTTAACTTTGTTTCCTATCTTAGGGGGAAAAAAAGCATGCATTCTTTCTGCATTAAGAATAATATTCCAAAAAAAAAAAAAGAATAATATTCCATTTATCAGGTTGAAGAATGTTTAGTAAAGAATTTAACCTTACCCAAGGAGAGGTCTGGTCTTTTTTGTTCGTCTCTGGGGGTTTGATCTTTAGGAAGAAAGTCTTTGTTTATCTGGAGGCCTTGGTCACAGGACAGGTAAAAAATGTGATTTTCTTGGGGTTTTCTTTGTCCACACATTATTTGCTCTACCTCCAGAGGTTCTGGAGATTAAAGATCAGCCATGTGGTATCAGCTTTACTTTTCTTTTGAAGGAGAAGGAAACTAAAAGGCCAGTCAAGTGAGCAGTCAACCTTGAAGCTGTAATTAAAACTGGACACCAATGTTCAGGTAAATTCCCCTGGTTGGTTTGCAGAGCATTCTTATGAATGCATTTTGAATTTTGTCAAATGTTTTCCCTGTATATATCAAAATGATCACATGGTCTCCTCTATTATTCTGTTAAAATTTTTGACCAATTTTTTTGAATGTCAAGCCAACCATGTATTTATGGGATAAATTCAAATTTGTCATGCCATATTAACCTTTTTATATATTGTTAAATTTAGTTAGGAATTTTTGCATAGGTAATCATGAGTGATCTGGGTTTGTAATTTTCTCATATGGTCTTTGTTGCATTTGATTAGAGGTAATGCTGGCCTTATAAAATGAGTTGGGAAGTTTTCCTTCTTCCTGTTTACTGAATGAATTTATATTACACTGGTATTATTTAATCCTTACATATTTGATAGAATTCAGCAGTGAAGCCATCCTGGCCTAAATTTTCCATTGTGGCAATTCCATATGAATTTTAGGATGAGCTTGTTAATTTCTGCCAAGGATTCAGCTGGGGCTTTAACAGAGATTGAGTTAAATATGTAGATCACGTTGTGGTGTATTGCCATCTTAACAATATCAAGTCTTCCAAACATGTACTTGGAAGTGTCTTTCCATTTATTTTTCTTTTTAAATTTCTTTCCACAATGTTTTGTAGTTTTCAGATTGTACATTTTGCACTTCTTTTGTTAAATTTGTTCCTAAGTATTTAATTCTTTGTGATGCTATTATGAATGGAATTGTTTCTTGGTATTATTTTTTGGTTTAAATGTATATTTTGACATCCAATTATTGGGTTTTTCTAAATCTATTCCTATTAATGATATCATATAATTCTATTGTAGATCAGAAAACATACTATGCATGATTTCAATATTTTAAAATTTGTTCAAACTTGTTTTATGTCTCAGTACATGGTCTAGTTTGGTGAATAATCCATGTACACTTGAAAATCGTGTGTATTCTGCTCTTAAAAGTGGTATGTACTAGACATTGCAGTTAGAAACAAAGCTTGATAGTGTTGTTCAAGACTTCTATGTCATTGGTGCTCCCTTATTTGTATATATATTATGTTCATTAGTAAAAAAGGGATGTTAAAGTCATCATCTTTACTTGTAAATTCACCCATTTCTTATTTCAGCTCTGTGAGGTTTTGCTTCATGTATTTTGAAGCTCTGTTATTAAGAGCATATAAAAATATAATTTTTAAAAAGATTTATTTATTTATTCCCCTCCCCCACACACTGTTTTGCACTTGCTGTCTGCTCTCTGTGTGTTCTTCTGTGTCTGCTTGTCTTCTCTTTAGGCAGCACTGGGGACTGATCCTGGGACCTTCCGGAGGGGGAGAGAGGAACACAATCTCTTGCGCCACCTTAGCTCCCTGGTCTGCTCCATCTCTTAGTGTCTCTCCTCTGTATTTCTTTTTATTGCATCGTCTTGCTGCGCCAGCTCTCTGCACAGACCAACACTCCTGCTTGGGCCAGGACTCTGTGTGGGCCAGCTCTCTGCTCGGGCCAGCTTGCATTTCACCAGGGGCCCCAGGAATTGAATCCTGGACCTCCTATATAGTAGATGGGAGCCCAATCACTTGAGCGACATCCGTTACCCAAAATATAAATTTTTAAGTCTTCTTGCTATATTAACCCATTTATCAATATGCTATATAATATTTCTCTTCATCTCTGTTATCAGTTCCTGTTCTAAGTCTACTTTGTCTAATATTAAGCCATACCAACTTTCTTTCTCTTACTGTTTGCATGGCATATATTTTTCCATCCATTTACTTTTAAATTATCTGTATGTTTTTTATTATGAAGAGGGCAATCTCTGCTTTAAAATTAAAATGTTTAGACTTTTTGTATTTAATGCTGTTAGGAACATGATTAGGTTTATATCTGCCATATTGCCATTAAAAAATTTCCTACCTGTAATATGTTAATTTTTTCCTCTTTTCCTACATATATTTTCATTGATGAGTAATTTTTAGTATTCCATTTTATTTACACCATAGTCTTAATAGCAATATCTTTTTGTGTTTTTCAATGGTTGCTCTAATATTTACAAGATTAACATCTTAAGTTATCACAATATATCTTCAAATAATATTAAAACATATCATGGATTATATAAGAACCTTACAACTCTATTCTTCCATTGCTTCCTTTCCATCCTTTGTGCTATTTTTAAATACCTTTTACTAGTACTTTTGTTATTATCTCAGTGTATACTGTTGTTTTGGCTTAGCTTACCTCATCTGTTCTAAAAAATAAAAATGAGGAAAATGACTCTTATTTACTTATCCACATGTTTACCAGTGCCTGTATTCTTCATCACTTTATGTAGATCTATGTATTCTCTAGTTGATTTGTTGCTCTATTTCATCATTGTCAAATAGGTCAAGGTGGTTGGTTAAGAATGTTAAAGTCTTCCATATCTTTAGTAATTTTTGGTTTATTATATTATTTATTTATTAAATAATAAGAGATGGGTGTTAAAACATCTTGTTATGATTTTGCATTTTAGTATTCTTACCTTTACTTCTGTCAGTATTTTTTTCTAATTTATTGTGAAGCTCTGTCATTAAGTACATATGCATTTTGGATTGTCATATCTTCTTGACAAATTGTCTCTTTTATCATTATGAAATGATCCTCTTTACATCTGGCAATACCCCTTTTCTTGAAGTCTACTCTGCCTGATACTAATACAGGAACACTAGCTTTCTAATATTTACTTTTACAGGGGATGTTTTATTCCATCCTATTACTTCCAAGTAGAACCACTTCACAACCCATGACTGGAATGATGCTATGCAGAGATTTGGGCTTCAACTCTGTTCAGGTTCCTCCTCTCCAATTTCTTTTCCCCCAGACTTAAATCACTTCAGTAGTCCTGATCTCTAATCTCGTATTTCCTCAGTGAGATCATAATGCAAATGTACACGCGATATAGCACATCCATAGGAAATTGTATTTATAGGATCAGAAAATACAGATAAGTGAATTTGGTGAGACTAAATATCCTCTTGAACCAAAGAAGATATACACCAATGTAATACAGATTCAGACATAACTAATATGAATATTTTTCGATTATAAGGAAATGTATTAAAACTCTATGAAAGAGAGAACCTCCAACCCAGGGACAGGTTGACAGAAGACCTGACATTTGTTACATGAATAGGAATAAAATCAAGGTGTAAGATATTAAAGAGCATATATATATAGGGAAAAGAGCATAGAAAATCACTAACAGGTAAAAGAACATTAGGGTATTTAGGGCAGAGACTAGCAAACATTATATTTAAAAGACCAGATAATAAATATTTTAGGCTTTGTGGCTATATGGTGACTGTTGCAACAAGTTAATTCTGCTGCAGTAGCATGAAAGCAGAAGTAGAGAATTCATAAATGAATGAGCTTAATTGTGTTCCAATAAAATATTATTTACAACTGGTGGTGGGCTGGATTTGGCATGAAATCCTCTGACTTGGGTTATGACAAGTAATCCATACTACTGAGCAATGGGATATACCTTAAGTAATTCTGGAGCAGAAACTTTTAAGACAGGTCTGGCAAGATCATGTAGGGTTATGCCTACCATATTAAGGAGTATGATGCTTTTCCTGAAGAAAGTATAGATCCATTAGAATTATTAAGGCAAGGGACTTAAATGATCAACATAAGGTTTTATGCAAGAACTTTTGAGACCAATGTTTTAAGGTAGATTATAACCAGAGAGTTACAGGAGGTAAAAAGGTCTATAACTATATCCTAACAATATTCAACTATTAGGATCAACAGACTAAGAGTGAAATAAATGGTGAGAGTTGGGAAAGAAAAAAAAAAAAAAGAAAGAAAGAGAGAGAGGCATCTGAGAACTATTTGGTGATAAGAAATTGTTGAAGATATGGTATGGAATAAGAGCCCCTAGAGATATCATTCAGAAGATGAAACTAAAAGTCACAGCAATAAAACCTGGGGAAACAACAAAATTATTTAAACAGACTTTGAGGTGTGTGGGATGAGCCAAAGGCCATTGAAAATTTAAGAAGCATTCAGAGCTATAGCAAGAACATTATAGGAATAGATACACAAAATCATTGATGATAAGAAACATATACATTAAAACAATTAGATATAACTCTTTATCCAGCAGCTTTTCAAAAATTAGATAGTTGGATGATGACTAGTGATGGCTGCCATATAGAAAATCAAGCATCCTTGTGCACTGATAGAGAAATAATGATTTTTTTTGCAGTCACCTTGTAGAGCATTCTCACAGTTTTATTCAATTCTAGTATGTGTTAATTCCATTATTGAGTTTATATACCTGAGAAATGCTCATATCTTACTTATGGGACAAGTAAGGTATATTTTTCACATTATCATCTGTGGTAATGGAGGGTTAGAGTAAAACTAATGGCTAATATATGGGGAAATAGATAATGTGGTAAGTACATATTGTGTGTGGTAGATGTATTATTGTTAAATTATCCACTGTACCCTCATAAGATCCTATCCAGAGGGCCCATCCTGTGAAATAATTGTTTCATACAACATTTAGCTATGTTACTTACTTTGACCAATGAAATGTGTGTGGAAATGACACGAAACCTTTCTAAGCAGAAGTTTTAGGAAATTTAGTTAAAGATTCCTCTGTGTTTCATTTTTTTTTCTGTCATGAGAATGGCTATATCTTAGACAGGGGCTCTTCCTTCAATTTAGATCTCAGTTTAAAGTGGAAGTAAAGCAGAGACAGAGACAAAAGATAACATAAGGAAGAATTAAACTTTTGTTTTCATAATCACTAGAATTTGGCTGACTGCTATTCTTTCGAATACCATGTAGCAGTTAGAGGAGCTAATTAGATGTACACAAAGCAACATGTTCAGATCTTAAAAACCTCAGTCAGTGAAAAAAGGAAGAACCATGTAAGGTCCATAATAACATATTATTTAAGTAAATTAAAAACATGGCACATGATTCAATTTGCATATTCCAGCAAGAGGCATACAAATTCAGTGAAACATATAAAATATATTAGAACAGTTTCCTGTGGGAGCTAACGGGAGTGATAATGGGAAATAGGGATAAAAAGAAATAAAAAAGTAAATGATTATAAACCTATGTGTTTGCATACTTACATGTGTAATAGCTATATCCATCAAATAGGAGAGAAAACTTGAACATATGGATGATGAATAAGAGGAGTATTGTTAACTCATCCTCTGCACCTGATATACAAAGAGGGAAACAAAAGTATGGAAGAAAGGAAAGGAGGAGAAGAAAAAACAAATTTTAGTAAAGTTTTAGAGAGGAAGATGTTTCACCAAATAGGCAGAAAGTTAACAGTACCAAATGCCATGAAAGGACAAAGAAGATGAAAATTGACAAGTGACTATTTGTTTTAGCAATTATAAAGTCACTAATGCAATCCTATGTTTGTATAATTGTAGGTATTGTGGATGCAAGAGGCTGATTTAGAAAAGACATTTGGAAACAGTTTGCCAGCAAACTGTGTAATTGTATCTGTATCTATCCCTCCCTCCCAACCTTTGGCAAAAGAGATGAGGATTTGACAGAATTTATTTTGTGTCTAAGCTGGAAAAAAATTCTTCTCACTACTTTTGTGGTGGTAGCAACTTAGCAACGTGGGGCAACTTACTCGGTGCTGTGGAAAGTCCCTTTGGTATTTAACAAAACTTGTTAGATCACTTTATGTCTACTTTTTGAGAGATTATGGTTGTCTCATTACAGAATATGCATAGTTACCTTTAGATAAGCTTTCATTTCTTTGTTGTGATTTTTATTTTCTGAGCCCAGTGTAACTCAATGCAGGAGTAGGTTCCTAGCAGGTATGGGCTGGTTTCAGTTCCATTGTACTCTCTAGGTGCACAATATTGGAGCACATAAGCCTCATGTAACTCCCATCTCTTCTGATTTCATATTTGTCTAAAAAAGTTTAATTAGTGGCAAAACAAGGCATTGTTCTTTAGTTTATCTCCAGAATGCTATAATCTCAATTTTTGTGGTTACATTATTTTACAAATTTTATGACTTTTAAGCTTCTTGCTATGATACATAGTTTTCTCTTTCTCTTGCTTACTTTACTGGAGAGATGTTGGGGAGTTGTGATATGGAAGGAGAATATTAATTCCTCAAAGAAAGTACTTTAACTCTAAAATGAATGAAAAAAGGGAAAGATAAGAAATTAATACAAAAATTAAAAGATGCAATTATTTTCAAAATCAGAATTTATATTAGAAAACTATTTAAAATTTTTAAATGATTAATACAGATTAATGTATATGAGAAATTAGAGGGATACAGGTATTTAATTCTTAGCCTCAATTCATTTCAATCTCTCACAAGATTCTCCCACGATGGATAAAGTTTTATGTAAAGTAGTTTAAAGGTGGTGATAAAACAAAATTCTCTTAAAGAGTGCAGCAGAGAACAACAGTTCTAAGAGTTACCCTTTGAAATAAGGGAACATTTTGCTTACTGTATTATCTTAGAAATTCCTAATGTGCATTAACATATTAGAAACTCTGAGAAGAATTTATTGAAGGGACTTGTTTAACTTTATTTAAAACAAGATTTCCAGACTAATTTGAGCACAGAAAGCCTTTGTTTTTCATAATAGCTGTTAATATGCCTTGGAACTAGAACATTTGGGAGCATGCTGTGGTAAATATAGTAAAGGTATTTGCATGTTAATATTAAAAAACTGATTAGTTTAGTGCCTGTATTAGTCAGGGTTCTCTCGGGAAACAGAATCAGCAGGAGATATCTGTCAATAATATGAAATTTTAAAAGAGTCTCTCACGCGACCGTGGGGATGCACAAGTCCAGGTTCCACAGGCAGGCTGCAAACCAGTGGCTCTGATGAAAGCCTGATGAAAGGTCGTTGATGAGTTTCTGGGAGAAGTTGTCTGTCCAACGACGAGCTGGGAAATTCTCTCTGAATGTTGAAATCACTTCCACTTTTAAGTCATTCAACTGATTGGATAAAAGCGCCACCCATTGATGATGTAATCTCCCTGATTGATGCAGATGTAATCAGCCATCCACGCAGTAAACTCACTGGTGATTGAAGTCCATAAATGCTCTTGTATTACAATTAGCCCAGTGCTTGCTGTAACAAACACCTGGACACAACTACTTGGCCGAGTTGACACATTAGCCAAACCATCACAGTGCCCAACATATAATAGTCACTTAGTAAATATTTGTTGTATATATTAAAGCCAATGAGCATACATAATTTAAGTTGATGATCTAAGCAATACTTTGAGAGAATCTGGATAGGTGTTATAATCCCTGCTGAACAGAATGAGTAATGAAGTTTAGCAGGATTAGTGCATTCCTAAAGGTCACAAATCTATTTGGTTGGGAGAGTCAGGAATTAAAGCAGAATTTTTTTCAAACAGATTTTTTCTATGGTATCAATTTATTGGGAAACATTTAATTTATTTAATAGCTATAGATTGCCAGACTGTAAAATCCATCCCCCAAAGCATTTTCAAAACAACATATTATGCTAAAAAATTGTAGAGTGATCAAATAAGTAGAGTAATGATCACATTTTTGCTCAAGTTTCTAGAACGTAGCCTGGGTATGAGAAAGTACTTTAAAGATAGGAGAAAGATAATACCCTTAAGGAAAGGCAAAAAAAAGTTTACTCATTGCTGCCTTTTGAACTTTGGCTTTTAACAGACACCAAATAAGGGAACCATGGCATTTATTTTGGTGTAAGAAGACTTAATGAGGCCGGGATATACTATTTTGCGTTGAGCAGTGAAAATGGCACTCTGAATTCTTTCAAACATGAATAAATATCATCATGTATTCTAAAATTCCCACCAGCATAAAATAACCCATAAACTGTCATTAATTCTATAAAATTCTACAGTCTTTTAGGTTCCTATACCCTGCAATGACCCACAATCTCTAGAAATGAGCTCTAGCCCATAAGATTAGCAAATAAGCAGTGAAAAAGCAACAAGAGCAATCTGCTCAGACTTGCATGCATATAGTGACACTGTGAAGAGAGCAAGGAAAGATAGGCACACACTACATCCTGCCGAAAAGCACATGACTTCTCCATTGCAATAGGTCAGTGTAGACCCAATAAACATAATTTAAACTATATTTGTGTGCATTAACTTATCCTGAAGACGTCAATATTTCAGTAAACTTTTATCATCATCAAGAACTTCAGATCATTGTGCAGAAGAATCATCATATTATTGGTGATATAAATCTGAGTTTTTCACTTCATGGTTCTAACATTGGATTAAAATGGGACAAAGTACCATTGATTTATTAATAGTAAATGTATAATTCTTGCCAAACAAAATAGCATCTGCAACAGATTATTGCTATAGCATTTTATAAACTATAAAGAATATTGTATAATGCATACACCTAGGCAAAATTTAGTGGCTGCATTTCATGGATGGTGTATGTAGCAAAATCCTGGATGCCCTCTGTGATAGTTTGAAGCTCTATGGACCCCAGAAAAGTATGTTCTTAAAGATGGTCCATTCCTGTGGGTGTGGATCCATTTTACCTAAGATCTTTTAGTGAATAGGATCTTAAGTTAACATGTGACCCACCTCATTCAGGGTGGGTCTTAATCATTTACTGGAGTCCTTTATAAGAGAATGAAATTCACACAAAAAGAGAGAAAGCCATGGAAGCAAGAAGCTGGAAGCAGTGAAACCAGGAAGAGAAGGGAGAGACTAGTAGTTGCTGCCCTAGGAGCCAGGATCACTGGTAGCCGGTCTTCAGGAAGAAGGCATCATCTTGATGCTTTGATTTGGACATTTTCAGGAGCACAGAGCTATAAGCTTGTAAGTTAATAAATCCCATTTAACAGCCAACCCATTTATGGTATATTGATTTTTTTTGGTGGCCTAGCAGAGTAAGGCACCCTTTGTGGTAGACAGAATTGTGTGCCCAATTTGGACACATTCTTGGTCTTGGTCTGCATTCTGGTGTGCATGGTCCCTTTGTAAATAGGATCTTTTGAATTTGTTACATCAGTTAAGGTGTGGCCCAACTGAATCAGGTTGTGCTATAATCTGGATTATTGGAGTCCTTTTAAAGCAGAATTAAATTGAGATGTAGAGAGAGAAGCTCAGAGGAAGAAGCTGGATGTCAAAGAACCTGGAAGACAAAGGGGAAGACACCACCATATATATTGCCATGTGACAGAAAAGCCAAAGACCAAAGATCTCCAGCAGCCAGCCCCAGAATGCCACAGTTTTCAAGGAGAAACCATCTCTTTGGTGATGGCTCAATTTTGTACTTCTCCTTGCCTCAAAACCATGAGCCAATAAATTTCTGTTGTTTAAGCCAACCTGTTGTATGATATTTGTTTTAGCGGCTGGGAAACTAAGACACCCTCTAATGTCCATTGTTCCTCTCTTTCCTTGTCACTGTAGTATGTATCTTGGCAAAGTCTACCTTAGCAAAGTCTACATTTTCCAGCCTCATTTGCACATTACTGTGGCCATCTGATGAAATTTACCAATGGGATATCAGCAGAAGTAACATATTAAACTCCTGGGTTTTACCCTTTAAAATTTTGTCCATGCATGCTCCTGGTCCCTTTCCCCTTTCCTACTGACTGAGAGATGGATGAAATGTGAATCTGAGATAGAAGCAAGGTGTTGAGAATGGCAAATCTGTCCCTATAGCCTTGGACTACCTCGCTTTGACATGTCAGAGGTGAGAAAAATAAACTTTTAATTTTCTCTCTTTCTCTCTCTCTCTATTTTTTTTAAGGAGGAACTGGAATTGAACCCTGCACCTCATATGTGGAAAGTAAGTGCTCAAACCACTGAGCTACACCCGCTCCCAACTTCTATCTTTTTACTCACTGTATTTTGTAGTGTCTTGTTCCAGCAGTTTAGCCTACTTAGTACAGTTTTCTGCACTGGAAACACATTCACAAAAGGAAATAGACCTGGGTATTTCCCTCAAAATATAATACTAACAATAGCAGCAGTAATAATGATGATGATGATGATGATGATGATGATGATGATGATAATAAAATACCTACACCATCATGATAGTTTTTGGTTTTAAAAGAATTTGTTGTAAGTATTTTAGTATTTAGGATCAAGAAACAACAAAAAAGTGATAACATAAATATGGCAACAGATGACATCCCCTGAAATCTGAACAGTTAAACATGGGCTACTCCAAAGATCTGGAATAAGTTGGACTATGTGTCAAAGAAGAGCCTTAACACAAAGTCAAATAACAATAAAACCCTAGATAAGTGGGAGAAACTGGCCTTCAGAGTTAACTCATCAAGATAATCAGATGTCAGCAAAATATTACAAGCCATACTGAGAAACAGGAAGATAGAGTTAAGTCAAGGGAAAAAATTTTAAAAATTAAACCTTCAGAGGAGACATAGATGTTGGAACCACTAATCAAAGAAGGTCAAACAAATCTCCTAAATCAATTCAAGGATGTTTTAGTCTGCTAGGCTGCCAAAGCAATATATCAAAAATAGGTTGGCATTTGCAATGGAGATTTAATAGTTTACAAGCTTATAGTTCTGAGCCCATGAAAATGACCAAATCAAGGCATCATCAGGCAATGCTTTCTCACTGAAGACTGGCTGCCAGCAATCCTGTACTCCTCTGTCACAAGACAAGGCACATTGCAACGTCCGCTGGTCTCTCCCTTCTCTTCTGGGTTTCATTGCTTTCAGCTTCTGACTTCTATGGCTTTCTCTTGCACGTGCAACAAAATTACTTTCTCTTATAAAGGGCTCTAGCAAGAGGATTAAGACCCACCCCGGACCACACTTTTCTGAAGTAACCTAATCAAAAAGGCCCAACTTACAGTAGGTTTACACCCACAGGAATGGATTTGTTTTAAGAACATGATTTTCTTTCTTTCTTTCTTCCTTTTTTTGGAACATGATTTTCTGAGGTCTATCCAGTTTCAAACTGTCACAAGGGAGATAAAGGAAAATATGCATATAGAGATAAAGGAAATTAAGAAGACAATGCATGAACATAAAGATGAATTTGAAAGTATAAAAACATAGAAATGATGGGGATAAAAGTCACAAATGTAGAGATGAAAAATGCACTAAAGACATACAACAACAGATTTGAACAGTCAGAAGAAAGAATCAGCAAATTAGAAGGTAGGACAATTGAAATCATACATTCAGAAAAACAGACAAAAGAATAGAAAAAGTTGAGCAGGGTCTCAGGGATTTGAATGACAGCATGAAGTGCACAGAAGTGTGTCATGGATGTTCCAGAAGGAAAAGAGAAGGGAAAAGGGGCAGAAAGAATATTTGAGGAAATAACTGTCACAAATTTCCCAAATCTCATGAAAGATATAAATATTCATTTCTAAGAAGGGCAACATACAACCAAACAGAATAAATCCTAATAGTCCTACTCTGAGACACAAAGCAATCAGAATGTTAAATGACAAAGATAAAGAACAATTCTGAGAGCAGCAAGAGAAAAGTCATACAAGGGATCCTCAATAAAACTAAATGCCAATTTCCCACCAGAAACCTGGAGGCCTGAAGGCAGTGGTATGATATATTTAAGGTACTGAAAGAGGAAAAACTGCCAGCCAAACATTCTTTTTCAGGCAAAACTATCCTTCAAAGTGAGGGAGAGTTTAAAATATCCACAGAGAAATAGAAATCTTACCCATCTAATCCAACAGTACATTAAAAAAATTATACACTGTGAACAAGTAGGTTTTATCACAGTTAGGTAAGGGTGGTTCATCATAAGAAAATCAATTAATGCAATCAATACACCACATTAACACAACAAATTGATTACCTCAATTGACAGAAAAGGCATTTGACAAAATCCAGCACTAAATTAAATTAAATTAAAAATTTTGTGCATCATAGGACTTCATCACAAAAGTAAAATGACAGGCTACTCGATGGGAGAAAATATTTGGTAACCACTTATCTGATAAAGAATTAACATCCAG
Source organism: Tolypeutes matacus (assembly GCA_026826555.1). NCBI lineage: Eukaryota > Metazoa > Chordata > Mammalia > Cingulata > Chlamyphoridae > Tolypeutes > Tolypeutes matacus. Next base: position 5,821,757 of record JAKSZT010054515.1, read on the forward strand.
CAAATATAAGGAAATTCTATAATTCAACAATAAAAAGACAAACAACCCAATTTAAAAATGGGTTAAAGACTTGAATGAACATTTTCCCAAAGAAATATAAATGACTAAAATACATATGGAAAGATGCTCAACATTACTAGCTATTAAGGAAAATATAAATCATAACTATAATTAAGTGACATTTCATACCCACTAGAATGACTACTATTAAAAAAAAAAAAAAAAAAAAAAAACAGAAAATTACAAGTGTGGGAGAGGATGTGGAGAAATAGCACTACTCATTCACTGTAGGTGAGTATGTAACAAGGGTAGCCACAATGGAAAACTGTTTGGCAACTCCTCAGAAAGCTAGTATAGATTATTATACGATCCCAGCAATCCCACTACTAGGTATGTAGTCAATATAATTAAAAGCAAGGCTGGAACAAATATTTGCACACTGATGTTCATAGACATATTATTCACAAGTGCCAAAAGATGAAAGCAACCCAAGCAGTCATCAATGAATGACTGGATAAACAAAATGTGGTATATACATACAGTGAAATATTATTCAGCCATGAAAGGGAATGAAGTCCTGATACATGTGACAATCCTTGAGGACATTATGCTGAGTGAAACAAACAAGATACAAAAGGACAAATATTGTATGATCTCACTAATATGAACTAATTAGAATAAGGAAACTCATAGTTAGAATCTAGAAAATATGATAATATATTGGATTGGGGTAGAGAATGGGCAAATAATGCGTAATTTGTACAGAATTTCTATTTAGGTTTGGTGTAAAGTTTTGGAAATGGATGATGGTGTTGGTAGTACATTATTGTGAGGGTAATTAACAGCCCTGAATTAAATAGGTGAATGTGTTTAAGAGGGGAAATTTTAAATCGTATATATGTTAATGGAATAAAAATTAAAAGATGTAACATAGGAATGTACAGCACAGTGAACCATATTTTAAATGATGGACTATGGTTAATAGTACAAGTATAAAAATGTTCGTTTAGAAATTAAGCAAATACCCCACACTAATACAAGGTGTTAATAATAGGATGGTATCTGGGGAAAAATACACTTAATGTAAGCTATAGTCTGTGGTTAATAGTACAATTTTAATATTATTTCATCAATTGTAACAAAGGGGGTTATGGAAACACTACATTTTTTACATATTTAAATTTTAAAAACATTTAAATAAAAGTACAAATGAAAAAGAAACAATAACCTGTTTCTACCACTTACCAGCTTTGTGACCCTGTGCACACCATTTAAATTCTCTGTGACTAAATTTTACCACCTGTGAAATGGGAATGAGAACAACTACCATGCAATATTATTTTGAGTACCTGAAAAGGTTCTGTTAGGTAGGCATTAATAGCCCCATTTTACACAGAAGGAAATTGGGTAACAGAGAAATTCTAGGATACCTCAGTAATAATCAGCTTTGCCTGGGCTACCACTTGTCTTATTTAAAATAATGCACTGCCACTGTATGCTAGAGTAGTTTAGTTTATACCAACCTAGAATAACTAGAACCCAGGGGGTCCATGGGCATATTATCAATAATATGTGAACTTTTTAAAAAAGGGTTTCATTTATTGCTCAGGTATGAAAACCTGCTTTAATAATTGAGATTGCTGGGGCTCAGAGATTATTTTTTATTTATCTTGGTATTTATCATTATATCTAATGTTATGCTTTGCATATCATTAAATATTCAACTGCAATTATATATTGCATTAAATGCATCACCTTTAGAAGCAATGAAAATAAGCTAGTACATTGAGCTATTTTACACTGTGAATGGTTTAAATGTTTTTGATAAGAGATTTGATAGTTACTTAAAAGTATGATGTTAGTGGGACTGTCTCTTAGGCGATTGTGTAAATATTCTTCATAAATTAGATAACTCCATCTTCAGTAGATTTTTCGGTTTGCTTTTTGTTAGTTTATTTTGACATGTGAATAAGTCAACCAGTGACTCACTTAAAGATTCATTAAGTAAATATTCTATCTGCAACATATGGTCTTCAGTTTTAAGCTATGGAACAGAGGAGAGAAAGATTACTGTTTTTCTTTTTCTTTTGATTATATTGCATTTTAATAGTTCATTTAACTCAGTATAATTTGGTTCTTAGATTACTACATAATGGTTTGGGGATGAGGCAGTATTTTATTCTGCTTTGTATTCCATGATTTGCATAATGCCTGGTGAATGGAAGAATGAGTAAATGAATGAATGGATAAAATAAAAGAATGATATGCCATGAAAATGCTCCTGCTTTGTGTTATGCGTTGCTTCCAAAACTGGATATGTAATGAGAACACCCCCCTCTCTGTTCTCCACCCCACATTTTTCTAGGAATTATTGAGCTAGAGAACCTACAATTTTTCTTATGAAATGGCCTTATCTCTGCCATGACTCTGTTTTATTTCTGAGACGGAGAGCTGCCTTCATTCTCTGTTGGTGGGAAAATTCTCTTCCTTCCACACTCTATGTACGTTGGTTTCCCTTTCCTTAATATAGTAATTGAGTATTGATATGTACTTTGTTTTCTGAAAATTGGTTTTAGTCTAATTGTACTGTGAGCAGGAAATCTAACCACCTTACTTTATTTTCCTTATTCACAAGGACAGATCAAAAGATGAGCTTAAAAATAATAGAATTGTTTCCTAAAGAAATACCTAAGATTATTTTAAAATAACTTCCAGGTATATAGAACTGTGTTTATACAATAACTACTTTTTGCTTTATTTCTTGGTTTTATTATTTGTTGGTTTGTTTGTTTTACTTCAGTTGGCAACCTATCAAAAATGTGAGCAAATTCCTGTCTTAAAATTTTTCAAAATTTGCTCTTTTTAGATGTATTTTCATAAAAAGTTAAGAAAGCAAAGTCTGTTTTAAGTCTCCAGGAGCTGAATAAAAGTTATTTCAATGCTTTTCAAGGCAATTGATTCATATATAAATTTTCACCAGTTGATTGGAAAACAAAGGACAATCATAAGGTCTGCAGAGATGTGTCCAGAGGATTTTCTCATTTCCTTCTCCCAAAGGAAGCAGATTTCTTCAGCAGTCAACCAGACACCCCTATGCAATTTTTCTTGTATAAAAGATGAGCCAAATAAGCAAACGAGATTATTCATTTTCAGAAAACTAATCAGTATCTTATTTATAATAAAATATCAGCAAAAGTCAATGGCTAAATAAAGTTAACTTAGTCGAAGCTACTGCTTAAGACTTATTATTTATTTATTTTTTTTTGCTGAAGACCTTTTGACCAAAAGCCTTTTCTGTCTCTCCAAAGTGATAAACTTTACTTTACTCAAAGGCTTGCATGTTTTTGCCCACTACGTTTTAAGAAGATTTTTCTACTTAGATACTAAAGAGTACATTGCTTAGAGATAGTCTTTAAAGCTGATTGAAATTGTCAGAATTTTATGAATTTGTTCTTACATATCCCTGGCTGGTATTTTTAATATCTTGTAAATTGTAAAGCTTCTTAAAACTATTAAATTAATTGCACTAATTAATGTTTATTTGACAGTAAAACTGTGTAAAAAAAACCATTGTTTGAGTGTATAATCTATTTGTAATGACCATATGTTGATCAATTTTTGCATGAGTCCTGATTTTAAAAATACATTTGACTTGTCATTAGAAAGTTATGAATATGTGTTTAATATGGCTTCTCTATTTTAATCATCTCACTTTAAGGGAACCTAGTGGGGTGATTCAGGCTGACAATATTATGCCTCACTCTTTTCCCTTGTGACAAATATACAAATTAAAGGCATTCTGCCCCGGAGGAATTAAGATGTCTATGGAAAGTTGGCTTTGTAAATTGAAAGCCCAAATGACAAGCAAATGTCACAAACATTAACAAACAAAAAATCTCCTGAGTATCTGAATTTTCCTACCTACAATTTAATTTGCCATTGAAAACATGGTGTTATTATTGCCTTTGCTGCTATTGTTATTTTCATACTTACAAAAACTTACAAAATGAAATAATAATGTTTAGTAGCAGACCAAATGTTTGTCAGTACTAGATAAGTCTTCTATGAGCATGGCCTTGGGTCACGTTGCTAAATGACCCTATAAGGTCATGTCTACAAAGCCGAATATGCAGGGAGGACTTGGGAGCTTTCAGAAGATTAGATTTCTACTTTGCCTCTCATTTTTCATTCTGAGTTCATAGTCCATGACTTTGGTATACATATGAGAAAATGAACTCCCAGATACATTTCATTTATTTGTTTTCCCAATAAATTGTTTTGATGAACTCCATTTTATCAGGCTGCTGTGGGTACTGGTTACTCCTTACATTTTAGAGATTACCTAATAATATAGCCAAGGTAACAAGGCTATATTAGGTCAATTGATCTGATTACTCAAGAAAGTTTTGCAAGATAGGAAAGCATTTCATACACTTCAACAACAGTTACAAAGAAAGCTTGCAGCCTAAGAAAAAAAGCTTTTATTTAGAAAAAAACAGCCATTCCTCTCTTATCAACCACCAACCATGCACTATAATTTTAAACAGCTTTTCAGCAGAGTATTTCTTTTCTGCTCCACAACTGGTTTAAAATGTTGCTCAGCCCATGGACCAAAGGCTCTTGATTAGCTGTGCTCAATGAGTCCTCTCAGCGACACTGCGCAGTTGTACTTCAGGGCTTCCATTTGGACATATCCTGTTAAGGGTAACACAAAATCATCTGAAGAGGTTAATTATGAAGGAAAGGAGAGGGAAAAGTGTTCTCAAGAAGTCGCAGAATTTAACAAAGAAAGGGTAGCATATGTGGTGAGTCTAACCTTTTGAAGATGGGGACAACAATGATGGAATAGGACAGCATTTTCACCTGTTTGATTATTTTTAATTTACTAAAATGTGAATTTTAGCTCTTTTATTGACTAGGTAGTATATTATACCTATGCATTTCCACTAGAAAGTGAGAGTTACAAATGAGAAAATATATTATGCTCATATTAATGTATACATCAAGGACTTTTTCTTTAAAGGTAAATAAAATTGGAGGATTAAGTGTACTTTAGAACTACTTTTTTGGATGTATCTTTTGGTATCCTAATTACCTCACTAAAAGGCTACCATTTTACAAGAGAATATTCATTTTTACATCAGCTATGTCCTATAATTTTTCATTCTGTGATCTCTAATATTCTCCACTTTAATTGTATCATCTTTAAAAACCTATTGCAATTTCCTTTCCTTTTTGCTTCTTCCCTTGTTTCTTACTTCCCTCTCTTCATTATTTTTTCCTTCCTTTCTGTCACTCCTCTCTTTCTTATTCCTTTTTCACTTTTCTTTCTTCCTTTATTAAAAATGGAAATTTCATAAAGAAATTTCTTTTTAGGAATTTAATCACATAGTTCATATGACTATAACCGAGGCTGTTGATAAATTGAATGATTCTTGTTAGGTATTTTTAACTAAATATACAGACAAACAAAATAATATACTGCAGTTTCATGTGAATTGTAGGCATATCTCTCAATTATAGAAAAAACATATATTCGGTTTAAAGCCTAAAACAGTCCATGCTCTTGCCATGGCCTTACAAAAAGACTTGAAAGATTCTCAGAGCCTAATGATAAGTACTATCTAACTTGCTGGGCATTCAAAGCCCGTAATAATTTGGTGTCTGCCTACCTGTTTGCAATACTTGCAACTACACCCTCATATACCCTGAACTAGGACCAACAAACGGATCAGTTTACAAATCGTCAAACAGGGCAGGTTCTTCTATGATACCATGCCATTTTATATGGAAATTTTCTCCTACCCACTTCTCTGTGTGAAATATTTCTATTCATCCTTTACAACTCAGTTAAAGGAGAAACTTTCCTTCCCCATCCAGGAAGAATAATTGTTCTTTCTCAGCTCTGGAAGCCCCTAGTATGTGCCTCTTTTGGGGGAGTTAGCAATGCATAGCTTATATGTCCAAAGCTCTTGGAGGGCACTTATTTTTCTTGCTCATCATTTTATTCCTAATGTTTGAGTATGCCAATATTTTGAATGTAGAATATGGTGGATAAAATGAATGTTTTTGAGTGACTAAAATGATAAATAATAAAATGTATTGTAATACCAAGAATTTACGTAACAGTTACTATGTATCAGGGATTGTTCAAAGTATGTTTACATATTTTAGGTAAATAAGTTTAAGCCTCAAGCAGACCTTTGTGATATTTGTTTTATTTTACAGATGAAAAACACTGATGTCTGGAGATGTTAAATAATTCACCCAGGAGCACACTGCTGGTGTGATAGAGCCAGCATTTGAACCGAGGCCAACTTGTTCTAGAGTCCAGATTTCTAACCTAGGCAATTTAGTTCCTGGCTTAAAACTCTTCTACCTTCCACAGGATAAATTTTACTATTTTTAGCAGAACAAAAAGTCCCCTTAATTTTCAGGTCCTTGAATAAATATTCAGATTTTCTTTTGCATGCCCAAAACCACTTTCTTATTGAAATATTTGTCATTCAGTCAGCACAAGCTGTTTCATCATGCCATTACATATTTTTTTTTATCTGCTTGGAAAGCTGTCTACCGCAACCCCTGCATTTATCTACCTGAGAAAAGCATTCTCATCTGTTAAGAATTTCAAGCATCACTGTATCTTCAAAGACCTCCTAGATGGTTGTCCCTTGAAGTTTATACCCTTAGTGATGACAGGAGTTGAGCTGAGCTAAGAAAGTTGGGCTTCCAGATGTCAGAGACAACGCACCAAAAAGAAAGTAATAGGCAAGTCTTTAGTCACTTACTGCAATGTTAAAGTGAGAGACTAAACCAGAGAAAGCACTGGCTCTCCTTACTCCATCTTTACCCACTGAACAACGAAACCAAAGTTACATGGAACAGAAGATCAGATGGATCAGTGAAGACTAGGATTGTCTCACTGCAAGGGAACCCCTAAGAAAAGGCCTCTGACATTTTATGGACCTGGGGATAGGGGAGAGGACAGGGGCTATGCACCAGGTTGGAACTGCTTATGGTCAGACCTGGAAGATCACACAGGTTTTGATCAGGAGCTGGACTCCTCAAGTGCCTGAGAATATGAAGAAATGCTACTTGGACAGAAGTAACTTTTAAGAACCACTGTTTCCCCATGTTATATGAATACATAAATGTATTAGAATCAGAACTTGGAGAGATGAAAGCTGGCACTACGATGTAAGAAACAAAAGGAACAACAACAAAAAAAACTGCAGTTGGGTAAAACTGCAAATTCCAGTTGATTCCCTTTGTTGCCCTTCAGCTTAATTTACCGGCAATACACGTTTTTATAACAAGTATGGTAGAGTAGCAATAAAGATTTCGTTGTCAACATATGGCCTCTTCCCTGGAAGGCTACTGAGATGAATGCATGTGCCTATAGTTTATGGGTTGCTCACTCCAGCTCCATAGAAATGAAACGTCATGAGCAGCAAGATCTGCTTTATTACTTAATTCATGGCCTACCATTAGATGGGACGGAGAATCAATGTCCTTCTCTTAGTTTCCACATTTTGTTTTATGAGTCCCATCCCTGAACAGTCTGGCTGTTGAGGAATACTTCATAGTAAATAGCTGGTCACCTGATGAGTAAAGCTGGGTATTAGGGGTTGGAAAACTAAAGCCTCTGCAAATGTAATTAAAGGCTCTATGCATATATTGTGCAGTCTACATACAGAGGAAACCAAGACCATGCTCTCACTTTCAATGGCAGGACAAATGACATAAAATAAAATAAGTAAAATGAAATGAAATAGGAAATAAAACAGACAAATCAACTTGCTTTCAAGAAAAGGCACAATGTAAGGTTTCACTCTGGAAAACTAGTTGTGTTCAGCCATGTATACGCTTCATTTTTGTTTTTTTTGATTTGTCTCACAATTCTCTCAGGAATTGAAATTTTTATCTTGTTATGGTAGTATTTGTGGTTAACTGGAAAATATCACTAAAATAGGGGAAGGGAGAGAATTATGCTGGTGATGATGTAAGACTCTTCTTGGTGCCATTTGGGGGTCATCACATAAACTTTTCAAGTCTCCTCACTGTCTCTATAGGATCTGATATGGAATATCTGAAATGGCAAAGGAAAACTATGCATATTGATGACACACTACTCTACATGGATAGTGTTATCAAGAGTATGAATTCTGGAGTGAGATTTGGTTTAGAATTCTGAGTCTGAAAAGACCTACATTTATGAATTTAAGCAAGTTATTTAATCTCTTTGAATCACAACTTTCACACCTATAAAATATAAATTCACAAAGAGTTAATTTGACAATTAAACAAAAGAACATAAATATAAACTCTAGATCAGACTGTGCATATATTTCTACAAATACTTTACAGAAGCAAATAAATAAGCAGAATTTTTAAATACTCCCTTTTTAAACCAAGAAGATTTGATGATTTTTTTTTTGTATTGTGCAATCAGTAGTCTAAACAATAAGATTAAAAAAAAAAAACACTAAAATTGTTCATGCTATTATTTTAAAGAATATACTTTCTTTTAAAAATAAACAGGAATTTAGAAAGCCCAATTACATAAGAAGAGAAATCACAAGAAAAATTGATATTCAAGATGAAATCATTTTGCCAGTCAGGAATATTAAATAGCTAAGGATCTACAAAAGGTAAGAAATTTGCATCATTAATGTGAAAAACCGTTTCTGCTTTATTGTATGCATTTGATGTGACAGTTAACCAATCGACAGATTCTAAAATTTTGCATTTTGCTTTCAACTTGTAGCTCAGTGCTCTTCTGTCTCCTCTCTCCCCAACTTTAGATAACCCCATTTCTCATTCTTTTGACATTTTGTGTTTCAGTGTTTATTGATTTAATAGAGTTGTAGAATACCATGCTTTTAATTTATACCAGATGGCAGTGACAGGGGCAGCCAAGGAGGATTTTATGAGAGACTATTGTTAGTTGAGCAAAGGTCAATACTGTAAGAGATGAGGCTGAGTGGTTGGATTATTAAGACAAAGGTAGGTGTTCTGATGTTGACATGGATGCAGCAGACCGGAAAACAAAGCTCTACATATGTTGCTCAAAACTAATAACACCATCTCAGTGGTGGTGCTTGTTTCCTTGTAAAGGTGACTGCTGGATTTTTTGAGGTCAGTGTCCATTTCTTGCCAATATACTGATTTTGGACAAATTTATTTCCATATGACTGGCATTTAATATTCATAGTAAAGGTGACATGCAATTTATCATTAACTACATTTTCTACTGGGTCTTTCAAAGACTTGTATTAGCATCAAAAGTGGTTTCTGCTATAAACAGTACATACCTTTGGACTCAATTCCAGTTTGGAGCCGACTTATGCTAATGAGAAATATCTTCTAACAAGAACAAAACATTTTTTGTTCCACTTATCACTCCATTTCAAATAAATAATTAAACATAAAGATGTATTTACTAGAAATAGCATTATGTTAAATGAGTATCAGTAAATTAGTCTAAATTTAAAGCACAAGAAGGAAAACTTAATTAAGTACTGGTTCCATTAACATCCAGCAATAATGATCAATGTATAAAACAACTAATTTTTAAAAGACATGGAATAACCATGTACCACTATATGTACCTATATGGTGTAATAATTTAAAATATTTTTATGCATTATACAGATATAAAAGATATATATGGTAAAAGTAGAGAGACAAAATAAAATCCTTTGAAATAAAAGGACTGAGATTTTTTAAAAAGTAAATCTGCATTTTAAAAAATATCAAAAAAGAAAAAACAATGACTTTACCTTTCTGTAATAGCAATAATTCAGGTTTCTTAATTGCAAAGTAGTGTCAGAGAAATAGGTCCAAATGCATCAGTGGGCAAAAGAGAAAAAAATAATAATTGGGAGGGACTCACTCATTTTGATAATCTGGTAGGTATAAAATGGAATATCATTGTACTCCTAATAAGCAATCTCCTGCTTACTACCTTGACTGAGCACTTTTAAAATAGGTTTTTGGCAATTGGGCTCATTTTTTCTGCGAATTTCCTCTTTATTCTCCTTTCTTATTGAGACATTTGCCAATTTCATTATTGAAGCAGATATTTATTTTAGATATTAATTCATTGCATGTTATGTGAGTAAATATGCTGTCATCTATAGGTAAAGATGGAGTGGAGAAAATGTAAAGTATTCTGCAACCTCAAATTTAGAATGATGAGTAGCCTTGGAAATGAAGGTAGAGAATTGGTTACGGGAGGGTGCAACATCAACTCTATAACATTCTAATTTATTAAAAAAAAAATAACACACAAAACTTTGAAATAGTAGCAAAATGAGATCTGTTTAATTTGGGTGGCAGGTATATTGACGGAGATTTTACTCTTTTATTGTCTTTTTTTTTTTCATTTCAAGTATTTTAAACAAATAATCAAACAAACAAAAATAAAATTGAGAGCTGTATTAGATTTAGATTACCTTCATCTACTGCATTTTCATATTTATTTTGTCAAAAAGTGGAAGCTATTTTATTCACCCATAGGAGTGGGGGTAAGGGTTATAGGATGAGTTAAAAGCAAACGATGCTGTGACAACTCGATAAATGTAAAACAAAATGATCCTAGAACCTACTTCAAACCATATCAAGAAATATTCCAAGATGTGTCATGGTCCTAAAGGTAAAAGCTAAGAAGGACCGCTTCTTGCTTCTGGACCGTGCGCCAGCGGGCCCAGGGGACTCGTCGTGTGGGGGCGGCGCGCGTCGCTATAGGGCCTTCCCGCCCGGCTCGCTCTTCCTGGGCGGGCCCTCGTCCGGTCTTCCCCACGCGGCCATGCTCGTCCCCTGCGAGGAGTGGGTCCCTGACCTTGCGGTCTTCACTCTCTTGATGCCAGCTTGCAATAGATCTGATTATTTCCACACTCAGTATATCTAAGATTGGTTACTTCCATACCGATTGTCTTGTGCGGATGGTTGGAAACAATCCATATGCAACTGCAGAAGAAAATTCAGCAGAACTCAGTACAAATGCTGAGGTTTACTCACTGCCTCAAAGAAGCTAGTGGCTCTTCAGTTAAGATCCCTTTATATTAAGTATAAATCCAAGCCATTCTGTGAAAAACTAGTTTCCTGGGTGAGAAGTACTAACTTTGCCAGTTATTGTTCTTTCAAGCAGTCATTCCTATCAACTCAATGATTTCCAGCTTCGAAGTACTCCCTTCCGGTACCTACTCACATCTTTTGTGCATAAAACTGTTCAAAATAAAATAAAGAGCCTTAACTGGGAAGAAATGGAAAAAAGCCAATGCATTCTTCAAATAGAAGATTCTGGGTTTTGTATCCGTATTCCTGGAGGAGGTATCACAAAACTACTCTGTGATGTAAGAAGCTGTTTTAAAGAAATCCAAATGGTGGTTCTGCTGAAATTTGTTTCAGAAGGAGACAATATCCCAGATGCATTAGATATTGTTGAGTATCTTAATCAGTGGCTTCAGGTAATCAAACCACATAGTGAAGACCCCACAGCATCTGCCTTGCCATGGAAAATACCAAGTTCTTGGAGATTGTTCTTTGGCAGTGGCCTTCCCCCTGCACTGTTTTGATATGTTTTTCAGTTTTATACCATATGTTCGAAACTGCCTATTACCAGTACAACTTTTAAACAGGCTATATAAAATTTGTATCACCTGAGAATGTATTAGGAAATAAGTATTTGCTTTTTACAGTAAAAAGGATTACCAAAAGGCAGGTTTTGCTATACTTTTCATCATGCACAACAAATGTAAATTTTGTACAATAAAGATTTCTTAATTAATTTTGTCTCTTTTACCTCAGACTCTCTGTATTAGTTTCCTGTTGCTACTTTAACAAATTACCACAAGCTTAGTGGCTTTTAAACAACACAAATTTGTTACCTCACAATCCTATGGGTCATAAATCCACCACAGGTCTCACTGGGTCAAAATCAAGGTGTTGGCAGGATTGCATTCCTTCTGGAAGCTCTAAGGGAAAAATAGTTTCCTTGCCTCCACATTCCTTGGCTCTTGTTCCCTTCCTTCATCTTAAAAGTGAGCAGTGTATCTTCTTCAACTCTCTCTTTAAATAACTCTGACCCACTGACTCTCCTGCCTCCTTTTTCCTTTGTAAGGATGCTTGTGGTTAAATTAGGCCCACCCAGATAATCCAGGATGATTTCCTCATCTCAAAAGAATTTTAGTATTAATATTCATTTTTTGAGTACCCACTACTATAACCCAGCCACTGTTTAGATGCAATCTTATGTATCTATCAGTTAGCTGTTACCTCTGTGCCTTGCTTTCTCTTCTGAAAAAAGCTTGTAATATTAAGGGGTACACCTCACTACACAGGACTCACTAAAGGTTCCTTTTTAATATGTAAATTATTCTGAGTTCTGTGACCTGTTTCTACTTCCCTTTCATTTAAAATACTAGGTGGAGAACCTCAGAAACTTTGCAAATCTAATAGAAATGCTTCTTCTATTTATAAAGTATCTTAGTTTAGTAGGCTGCTAAGAGAGATACCACAAAATGGCTTGACTTAACCCAAGGAATTTATTGGCTCACAGTTGCAGAGCCTGGAAGGCTTGCTTCCTCCCGGCATTTGTAGTTGTCTGGCTGGCCAGCAATCCTTGGGTTCCTTGGCTTTCCAGTGACACGGTGACATTTCTCTTCTGGGTTCCGCGGACTTCCTGCTTCTGGCTCCTCCCCGTGGCTTTCTCTTCATCAAACCCCCAATAATAGAATTAAGGCCTAACCTCATTCAGTTGTCCACACCTTCTCTAAAAGTAACATCTTCAAAGGTCCTTGCGAATATTCTCGCTGTCCTGATTTTGTGATAATCAGGGTAGGCTAAACATTCACTATATAAGAAACCATGCATGTGTCCCCAGACCTAGTTTATCTCCCTAGGTCCGGTTTTTAGAATGCTGGTGATAAACTAAGCCTGATTTATTATATGACCATCCTGTATGGGAAAAGACTGTAATTTTGGGGCTCTTTGGTCAACTTTAAGAGATATAGCAGGGGTCGATGTGGCTTGGGTGGTTGGGCGTCCATCTCCCATATGGAGGGACCTGGGTTCGACCTCTGGGACCTCCCGGTAAAAAGAAAAAAATGAAAAATATAGAAGGCGTGTGGGCCACCAGGCCCCACGCACAGGTGCGCCGCCAGGTCCCGCAAGCGGGTGAGCCACTAGGCCCCCTGCACGGGTGAGCCACCAGGCTCTACGAGCGGGTGAGTCATCAGGCCCTGTGTGTATGTGTGCTGCCAGGCCCTGCGAGCTGTTGAGCTGTCAGGTCCTGTTTGTGGGTAAGCCGCCAGGCCCCATGTGTGGGTCTGCCAGACCCCACAAGCCACGCAGCAAGATGATGACATAACTGGAGAGTGACCCAATAGAGAGCCAAGATGAGACGCACCGAAAAACCAGAAACTAAGGTGGCACAGGTGGTAGTAGGAACAAATCCCAGTGAAGACAGGAGGAGAAGGATGAGAAGTGAGGGCAGGAAACGGACACAAAGAGTTGCCCAGCAAATGGACACAGAAACCACAAAAATGGGGGGGGGGTTAAAAATGGATAAAAGTAGATAAATAAATAAATAAATCCTTAAGAAATGTATAGGGGATGAAGATTCGAACTACAGTTAGTAGTAATATTTTGACAATGCTCTTTCATGATTTGTTAACAAATGTTTCACAACAATGCAGGATGTTTTTTGGGGGGGATGTGTGGGTGCCCTGTATGATGTTATGCATGTTTGTTTTGTAAGATAACGATGTTTACTGAACACTTATAGTTTATGTATGTTCATATATGAATGATATACTTCAATAAATTTTTTTTTTAAAAAGGTAAAAGCTAAAATTATAAAGCTGCTATAAGAAAATGAATGAGAATCTCTTCTCTAACATTGATTAGGCCACAATATTTTTGTGACAACATAAAAATTGCTCATTATAAACATTTGAAAAATTTGATTTTATTAAAATTAAAAATACTAGTTAATCCAATGAAACAATTAATAAATGAAAAGATAAACCACAGACTAGGAGCAAATATTTGCCATACATATATCTGCTAAAGCACTTAATATCCAGAATACATGAAGAAATTCTAAAAATCAATATTAAGTAAACAATAACCTAATTTAAAAAGACAGAATTATTTGCACTATTCACAAAGAAAGATATATGAATGACCAGTAAGTCCACGAAAAAGTTCTCAACATTATTAGTTACCAAGAAAATTAAATTAAATAAAACCCACAATAAGATACCACTTCATGTTAAAAGTAAAAGGACTCACAAGACTAGACGTTACTGAGGATTTGTAATAACTGAAACTTTCTTATATTGCTGATGGGAATGTATGATACAACCACTCTGGAAAGCTCTAGAGATTTTTTTTCCCCATAAACTGAGATATCTACCTATTCTATGACCCCCCAATTCTAAGTGTTAGTATTCATCCAAGAGAAATAAAACATATTTCCACAAAAAGGCATACAAAAATGTTTGTAACAGCTTTATTTATAATAACCTACAATCGGCAATCCATCAGGAGGAGAATGGATTAACAAATTGTGGTACATTCATAGAATGGACAGTTAACTCAGCAATAAAAAGCAATTAAACTCCAATGTCCTCAACAACATGGAAAATTTTTCAAATATTATTTCAAACTAAAGAAATCAGGTACAAAAGAAGAAATATTGTATTTTTCCAATCATATGAATTTCACAAACATGCCAAACAAATATGTGATGACAGAGACCAGTCATGAAGGATGGAGATTGATTAGAAGAAGGCAAAACTATCATAGTATTCAGTTGGTCTGAAGTGGTAGCTTGGTGGGCTCCCTGTAGAGAGCCATGGAGATAGGATAGGGTTGGGAGTACTGCTCAATCTATACAATCAGCAGAAATCACAGGTGGAGCATGACAGAAGATCACTCCCCCTAAGTCATGAGCTAGAGTCCCCAGGGAGAAGGACCTGCAACAACATAGGAAGGGTATACAGCAATGCTTTCCCTATTCCTTCCTGAGGGGAACTTTGACCATTTACTCAGATAATCTTTCACTAGGTTAAGGGAACACCCATACATTTCATAGCCTACACGACAAAAGTTCCATGATACCTGGAGACCCTATCCTATGCCAATCATATCCCTACTGTTAGCATAGGGGTATACAGAGGGTAGGTAATATATGTAGATTTGGCCCCAGACTTTTTAAAAATTAGTGCACTTCATCCACACTCATATAGGGCCCATTTCTCCAACAATGAATATACAAATGGAACAGACATACTTGGTAGTTTGCAGAACCCCACATTGATTCTTAGCTAGAGGGGTAAGAGTTGTTATCCTGAAGAAATCCAAATGAAATCCTCTGATTCTGCCTCAACCATCCCAGCCAAGATAGTAAATACAAAATAGTATCGCATCTCAGGGGAAATGGCAGAGATTTGTTCCATCCAAATGATATAAAGGATGCCGTGGTGGTGGCTCCTACCATAAAAACACAGGGATCCAGAAGGATAGCAGTGGAATGTGAAACTTAACCAAGTTGTAGCTTCAAATGCAGCTGGTGGGCCATACGTGCAAGAGCAGATTAACACAACCTCAGGTGTATGGTCATTTATATAGCAATGTTCTTTTCTTTCCCCTTCAAAAGGGAAGACCAGAAGGAGTTTTAATTCACATGGGATGGACAAAAGTATAGATTTATGGTCTTGCTCCAGGGCTATGTTAATTTTTTTACCATATGGCATAATTTAGCCCATCATAAACTGGACCATGACATTCCACAGAATATCACATTGTTTACCTATGTCAATGCTTGTGTTAATTCCATGTGATGAATCAGAGCTACTAAACATGAATATCAAAGCACTGGATATAAACTATGATGATTCAGGAACCTGTATATCAGCAGTTAAGCAGATGTGACAATTCATGACAGGAGGTGAAGGACTCAATATTTTGCAAATATACAAGATATTGCATTTTTATGTCCCACCATTGAGACTGAATCACAACACCTGCTTGGCATCTTAGAGTTCTGATGTCAGCAATTTCACATTTGGGAATGTTACCCTGATTAATTTGCCAAATGACTTGGAAAATTGTCAGTATTGAGTGGGGTCTGGAGTAAGAAAAGTTCAGACTGCAGAACAAATTGCCCTGTCACTTGAGCCACATGACCTGGAATACCCCATGGTATTATCTTTGGAGAGAAAAGATGGCATGTGGTGTAAGTGGTAAGTGCAAAAGAAGAATTTCAAGGTAAAGCCTTATTTTTCCAGGAATTTCTATTTGCATGAAAGCTCAATATAGCATTTTTAAAAGAGTTCCTGATGTTACTGATGTCTAGAAAAGACAGTGCATCTGACATCTGACTATGTACCAGTTCTGTCAGACCCACCAAATCCTAAGGTTGGGCAAGCCCTGCAGGAATCCATCATAAGATAGAAGGGACACACCTGGGATCAGGTATGAGCAGGGTTGGAGGACAAAAGTAAGTTGTCTGACCAAGTGGCCCAGAACACCACATTTTGTATTGTCATCTCTCCTTTCTCTCACCCTTTGCCCTCATTAGGGTGGAGGGCAGATGACCCAGAGAAGATGGTGTGAGGTGTAAACAGAAAAGTGACTGTTACTGCATTATAGCCCCACTAAAGGTGGACCTTTCAGACAGTGGTGAGGGCAGTGAGTAGTGACTGGAATGTTCAATATGAATGAGCTCATGAGTAGAGGTAAATGGCCTGGCTTGTTGGAGAAAGATGACTAGAAAGTCAGAGGAAGAAGCATGGCAATTAACTTAGGGGAATGGGGATTGAATATAAGGATCTTTTTATCAAATGTTAATACCAACAAAGAGCAAGCATTATGGAAGAGACATAGAACAACCAAACATGTAGAATGACATGACAGTTAATATTAGTCAGCCTCTTTGCTCCCCCAGTGCTGGCACAATGGGCTCATTAGAGAATAGTCTTAGAGAAAGGGGTAGAGGTAATGTGTGCAACAGCATGGGATCCCACTCACCAAGGCGGATCCAGCTGCTGCCACTGCCAGCAAGAGATCAATGCCGAGTCCTGGATATGGTATTACCCCTCAAGGAGACCCAGCAGCCACACCAGGGCAAGTAAATTGCTCTGAACTTCTTTTACCCTGGAAAGAACAACAATTCTTCTTGAATGGAATTGACATATATTGTGGACACAGAATAATGTCTCTTTGAAGGCTTTCAGGAGGTTTAATCCACTGACATATCACCCTGCATAACATTATATTGGACCAAAAAACACTCTTTATAGCAAAGAAATGTGGCAGTGGGCAAAACAAAAGTAACCACTAGTCTTTTCATCTAACACACTGCCCAGAAGCTGCTGTCTTGATAGAATGATAGAACAGTCTTCTGAAGGTACATCTCAGGTGTCAGCTTGAAGAAAAGACTTGTGAGGATGGAGCACCATCAATGAATAGTATAGGGTAATGTGTCTCAAAATGTAGAGTTCAGGGAACAAGGAGTAGAAGTAGGTATGACCATGTTTACAATCACTCCTAGTGGCCCACTTGAAGGACTTGAACTTCCTTTCCTCACAACTCTAGACTCTGGGGAGTTAGAGGTACTGGTTCCCAAAGAGGGATACAAGTGTCCCATTAAATTTTTATCTGTGGTTACCTCCCAGTCACTTCCTTCTCCTTCTGTGAAGAACCTGGCAATAAGGAAAAAGAGTGACCAGAACTCTGATAACTAAAGTGTAGTCTGCTATCCCACATAGGGACAAAAATGTTTGGCACCAGATGAGCCAATTGAGGGGGTCTTGGTAAATCTCTCCCCAGTTTTAATGGTACATGATCATATGCAGCATCCCCAGCCTGAGTGTGGCACTGTGACCATGGACTCAGACTCTTCAGGGATGTGGGTCTTGGTGGCTCATCAAGTCAGCCTAAATTAGAATAGTTTCAAGTCAAGGGTGAGGGGAATATGGAATGGG
The DNA here is from genome assembly GCA_026826555.1 of Tolypeutes matacus. Taxonomy (NCBI): domain Eukaryota; kingdom Metazoa; phylum Chordata; class Mammalia; order Cingulata; family Chlamyphoridae; genus Tolypeutes; species Tolypeutes matacus. Next base: position 5,839,753 of record JAKSZT010054515.1, read on the forward strand.
GAAGAAGAGGAAGAAATCGAATACCACTTCTGAACTTTTGAGATTAACTGCAGCAACACAAGCTGTAGCTTGTCTCACTAACCTTCCCTTTTGTAAAAGTATTCTCAAGACAAGAAACCAGTTGAGAGGAGCTGCTCCCAGATGGCGTAAACTCATTCTATGAAGCAGGTGGAGCCTGGCATCATAAGAGGTAGATTGTAGATGATGAGGTGGCTCATCATCCAAATCTCCCTTCAAGATATAGGTCCTCCATCCCCTGACTGCTGGGAGAGTTGGCTGCTGATAGCTCACAGCTGCATCCTTATGTGGAAATTGTTTTCCACCCAAAAAAGCTTTCTCTACCAAGGTTACACTTCATTGCCACAGCGGTTTGCTACTTGTGACTGGACAATGTAGGAGTAAAAAGGCCTGCTTTCCTTGACTTGATTTGAAAGTTTTTTAAGAAGCTTCCCAGGTTCAGAACTCCCTGGGAAAAAGGCTGAAGCCATATTTGCCTCTGTACCACAATTTATCCTCAGCTCATGCCCAATCTTTATTCTCTTGCTCCATCACTATTATCTTTGCTGAAAGAACGCCTCAATAAACCTAGGAGCCTGAGAGGCTATTTCCTGTAGAACTCTATGACAAAACTCTGGACTTTAAAAAATAAATATAGGGGGAAATTATGTTTAATTTTCATTTAAGTTGTTATCCTAATTCAATAGGCAGGAAAAAAGATGAAATATCAGGGTAGAATTGACTCATAAATAAAGTCAGTGTTTTAGGATGCAGTATGATTGTACTTGACTTCTGAGGATTCTAGGCAAAATGAGATATAAAAGCATTCAGAAACTTTGAGATTGATCTTTATTCATGAAATTCATGAAGGAATTTTGGTTAATTGTCATATATTTAGGTTTTCAAGCAATATACTAGTCCTTATTTTCATTTGCTCATTTACTCAACATCTGTTAAGCTTGTATGACAGCTACTGTGTTAAGTACAGATAATTCAGATAAGATGCAATGCAGTCCTGAAATGCAAGGAATTTATAAGTCATTGAGAAGATAGACAAGTAAACTAACAAATATAGTGTAATAGATGCTCTAGTAGTCGTGTACACAAGATCTTATGCATACTGGGAAAATAGTGAATGGGTTGGGATGGGAGCCAGCAGAAGGCTTCTTCCTGGAGTAAGTAAGATTGAGTTGACCTTGGGAGGATAAGAGGAAATTATTAAGGCAATGACAGGGGAAGTGAGATTTGAAAGTATTTTATATAGGAATGACACCATATTCTGAGGCACTCTTGGTTGTGAATTAGATGTAATTCAGAATAGCTAACATAAAATATGTTGAAAAAATAAGGCTAAAGGGGTAGGTAGTAGTCAGATTTTGGTGGTTTCTGGGTGTAAAGGAAATGGGTTTGAATTTACTCCTGTCACAGTTAGAAGGGGTGCTTTGAAAGAATTAAAATGGAGAAGTCACATGATCGGACGTATGTTCTAGAAAGTTCACTCTGAATGCAGGCATTTATCCTACATTTTAAAGATGAAGAAAGTTATGTTACAGGATCTGCAATGACATCATAGTAGTCCTACCCCTTTTCTAAGATTTAAAATAACATGATGCACATAATTCAGATTCATGTCGGACTAGATGATACCTGAGGATGTAGGCAGAATCGAGGGGACTAAGAAGGAATGATAAATCATTCTGGGGCTGCACCAATGAGAACCCATTAGTACCAATGGATTGAATGGTTACTGAAATCTAGTTCTCACGATGGGAACATTAGCCAGAGACATAAATTAAATTTTATATTACATTAAAATGTCATGAGTCAGGGTATGATGTGGTGTAAAAGTTCTAAAAAGGCTCCCAGGGCAGGAGGGAGGGAGAGGCAATGAAAAAAGATAGATATACACTGTGTTACCGGAACTTCCTAGTGACTAAACTCAACAGGAAATCAGAGTACAAGGAAGTACAAGTCATCAAAGCTATAGATGTCAGTCCAGAGTTCAAGGGAGCTCAGCTGATGGTGTCCATAAAGATAAAGCTCAGGACAAGCAATAGGATGGAGAAGGTTGGAGAATGCAAGGGAAATGGAAGTAGAGGTTATTCACCACCCTATACGATGAAGCACATGGTCCCCAAGTTCCCTCCCTCCCTCCCTTTCTTTCTTTCTTCTGTTCTACCTTCTTTCCCTTCTCTCTCTTTCATTCTTTCTCTTTCTTTCCTTTCCTCCTTCTGTCTCTCCCCCTCTCTCTACATCCCTCCCTCCCTTCTGCCCATCCTTCCTTCCTTTCTGTTTTTCCTTTTTCTTAATCAGTAAAGCTTGGACAAATAATTCCAGGAGTGAAATTGCCCATCCTTTCTCTTATATTATCCATCTTTTCCTCTCATTTGTGAGCACATTACTTGTAGTTATTTTAATGTTCTTCCCTGCTCCCTCATTTTACTGGATCATTTATGATCTGCTTCTCTCTCTTTTTTCCTCCTAAGAATTGCACTTACTTTTTGTATTATGTGAAAACTTGAGTAAAAATGAATCTTAGAAGGTTCAAATGGTATTATTCTTCTTCAGAGAGAATTTCTTCCTTTTTCTGTTAGGCAGATTGGATGGATGAGGGACTGGCTGATCACCTCATTCCAATCTGGGTGTGCTGGGTTGGGACTGGACTGTAGTTTTGGTAAGACTCAGTGTGGTGGTATATACCCCATAAAAAACATGTTCTTAAACTTTATCAGTCTCCATGGGTGTGAACTCTTATAAATTGGGCCTTTTGATGAGGTTACTTCAGTTAGAGTGCAGCCCAACTGTGGGAGCCCAGGACCCTGGGATACCCCCTCCCCTAAATGAAACACAACCTGAGGCACATAGCCACTGGCATAATCTGGACACTCACTAGTTAAAAAGTAACAAGCCCTCCGGAGGAAATAATGTACAGATGGTACTGCAAACTTTCATCTTTTCAAGTCTGTATACTCCCTTCCTGCGATAGCATCACCAAATTCCCCATTTGTGTGCCTTGTGTAACTCTTGCAGAAACTCTGTTCTCATACCCTATGGGATGTGTCTGTTCTGAGACTCCTTATATTGCCCTTCCTTTTCTCATTACTTTGCGGAGCATTATCTTCATTCTCCGACTGGCCGCCATTGGAGAGTCTCTCCTGTTCCTTCCACCCAATAAAACTCATATCTAACTCTTTGGCTGGTGCGTTCTTTAGTTTTGTGGCTGCCCTGACCTGTGCCCTTCAGGAGTTGGGTTGGAACACCAACTCACTGAGGTTGGGTCTTAATCCTATTACTCACAGGGAAGGTCACAGAGAGAGGAAAGATCTACAGGGAGCAGCCAGAAGCTGAACATCTATACAGCCTGGAAGAGAAGAGAGAAGCCAGGACAGACAACATGTTCACTGCACGTGACAGAAAAGCCAAGGACCAAGGCTCACTAGCTGCCAGCCTCAGAACTGCACAGTCTTCTGGGAGAAAGCACCATCTTGATGACACCTTGATTTTGGACTCTTCCTAGCCCCCAAATAATAAGCCAATAAATTCCTGTTCTGTAAGCCAATCCATTGCATGGTATATGTCAGTCTACTTCTATTGGATCCTGTTTATAGCGTAGTTTGCCCAGGGTGTGTGTATCCTGCACTGAGATTTAAGCTCCTTCACAGGTTTTCATCTTAGTTCTCTAGGCTCTTGCCCTGCACAGCTTGAAAATTTGGGAAATGTTTTGTGGGTTAGGCCAACCATGTTTTGAAGAACACACGTCTAACCTTTTACGTGTTATTGCTTCCTGATCATCATGAGACTGAAGGATTTATTTTGTCTTTAAGAAGCATTTGGCTGAGCAATCCAGACCAGCACAGTGTGTCAGAATGCACCAAAGTTCCATGTATTTGAGACTCTTGAGAATCAGATTCATCATTCCAGTTCTATATAGGAACAAAAAGCTTTCCAGGTTTCTCTTCTCCCTGCTCTCTGTGTAAGCTAAACCTGATCCTTAGTCCATGCCCTCTGCACATCCCCAGGGCTAAAATCTCTGACAATCTTCAGTTTACTTTGAGTGATTCTTCTCTGGAATTATAGTTCTTCTAGCCTTCATTGCTTCCACATTTCTTTGATGCCCTTAAAAATTTGATTTCATTTTGTAATTTTCTGGTCGTTTTCAAGTCGTTGCAGTAACAGCATTGGCCATCCTAATCCACCATGGCACCAAATTTTTAAAGTAAATAAATTACAATTTTTATTCCCAACATGATAAAAATGTTACTTTAATCATCATAGATTTTAAAAATATGTAATGAAGAAAGGTATGATGAATCTATTAAATCTTTGAAATAAATTTGTATTTTACTAAACACATGAAATTTATAAGCATTTGAAAAATAATCCCATACACAGTTTATATTATACTTTCAGATAGCACATAAAATGTTGTGGAATGTGGATTCACAAAACTCTTGCATGATCAGAGTTTACAGATGGGCAAACATGTGATTAAGTGTTTTAACCAAACATACTCAAAATCAATATCCTGTGCAGAAATTAATCAAACTCTGCCAATTCTAAATTTTGATCTCAAAATCCTGCAACTTCCTAGTTTGAAGGTAAACTCATAAGCAAAGTAAATATTGGTATATGACTTCTGTGAAAAAGTATATTTTAGGTCTGAAAATTTTTGGTTTAGTTGTGTACTTTTATATAAGCTAGATCATATAAAATTGGCTGTTATTACGGCATTATCATTACTATTAAAAATGTATACTTGTTTTATAAAATGGTAATAATGCAAGATGGGTGATTCTTAAGAGAGTAATTTGTATTTGTTTTATGTCTTCCAATAATAAATCCAGGTTCTTTGTCCATCCATGGTTCAAAGGATTTTTGCTGTTAGGCTGAAGTACAAATTGCTTGCAATCTGTTTTCTAGACTTTGTTTTCTGGATGTTTGATTTTTGAATGGGGTAATGTTAAAGAGACTGGGATTGGGGGCATGGTAATTGGGAGTAGAAACAGATGGAGTTTGGTGGGTTCTGCTCCTGGGAGAATCCTAAGAAGATGGCTAGCCGTGCAAGAGGAATGGCTGTTGACCCAAGATATAAGTATTCCCAAGACAGAGAACCCGTGCTATCATGGTGTTATGCTTTTAAGTGACCCATCTGAAAGTGACCGTGTGGGCTTAGAAAAAGAGGAGTCCTCCAAAATCAGAAAGTTTCCTCGATTCTTTTATGACCCTAGGGAAGGAGAAAGAACTACAATAAAAACAGAGATTGAATTTCCTTGCCGACCAGTTGATAGGATCTTGGAGATACATTCAAAAATAATTTTTAAAAGTTCACAGTTTTTGCTCCCCCAGTTTTGTGATTCCAAATCTTACATGCAAAGGTACATAAAATAAAGTACCAAAATTGACATTAGACTAATAAAATTATTGGCGGCAATGAGGAGGTGAAATCATCAACATTGATTAGATACTTGGACTCCAAAGCAAACACTTTCCCCAAGAAAACTGCAGAAACAAATGTCTGAATCCTGAACCAAACATTTATCAGCTATAATTTAAACATTTTGACTATTTTATATGTGCACACACCGCTAGTGAAGCATTATTGAATTCTTTAGGCACTTTGTAATGAAAACTGCAGAAAATATTAAACAGTGTTTCAGAATTGGCCTAGTGAAGAGCTGAATGAGAGGAAAAATGGTTCAAGGTTTGTTGTAGAATGGAAGGGAAATATCAGATATTCAATTCAGGTAAGGACATTGTGCATCTCCCTACACGAGAGCTCCTTCTAGCAAATGACCCTCCCTAGTTGAAATATTTTACTTTGTGCAGTGAAATGACAGCTCCTGAAGAGTTAATATTTCAAAAGAAAAAAAAAAAAAGATTGAGGAGGTTTCTTATAGAAATTATTTGCAAAAATAAGTCTCATTGTAAAATGTAAGGATTACTGTGTTAATCAGAGCTTTATGAACTCTCACATTAAGCGGCTTTGTTATGCTAATTCACTTGTAAATGAAGAATGGAATGATTCTCCCATTATTGAATATCATTCCTAAAGGTCTGATTTAGAAAAATAGAGATGCCCTTTATGCTTGCAAATGATGGTAAGTTTTGGATATTGGGTCCATTTTAGTAAAAAGATCACTTTCTCCTCCCCAGATTGCTACATGTCTGTTAAGTTTTATATTTAATGTTATTAAACCCATGAAATTTACAACAAAGTATCTGCTCAGGAAGGAAATCACATAAGAAGGCTTTGGGAATTTGCTTCTTTATAATCTCCCATTAAAAGACAGATATATTAGAACGCAGGCAATATCTTAGTACATCTATGCCAGTGGTCAAAGTTGATGACCTGGGAGTTATATAATCAAAAGAGGTGCATTGTATACCCTGTATATTTTGCTTTGCTTTTTAAAATTTTGAGTTTGTTGTAAATATTTGGAAGTTGAGAGATTGCATATCAAAATACCAGTTTCTGGTTTTTGTGGAAAATTAGATGTGACAATACTGGGCCAGTATTCCTACCTGGCAACAATCACCTGAATCAGAATGGCAGCTATTGCTGTGAGACTGACAATGTCTGCAGTTCATGCCAATTGTTAGGTACTATATATTATCATGGCTTGTGCTATTGTTTTTCTAATAATAGGATTAAGGGGAAAGTGATCTATTCTTATAATCTGTCTCTATCAAAAGTGGGAAAATAAAGGGTTATCTGAGAGAGCTGCAATTTTCAAGAAAAATATTGGAGAATATATTTTATGAAATATTAATAGTATTCCATGTTTAATAGTAAGAATGTTTCTACTTTTAAAATATTACAAATATACAGAATGAAGTGTACTACATGGTTGAGAATACAACCAACATTAAAGGACTGATGAAAAACTTAATGAACTGACAAATAACTGAATTTCATCGGGGTTATTTTTGTATTTTGTTGGTTTTCAAAGGTTTGTTTGTAAGAAAAATCCTGTTATAAAATGTAGTTATTTATAATATAAAATATCACTCAAGTATTAAAATCTTCTGCTGATTTAAAATTCATAATTGAGGGTCTATTGAACTTAGCACACGGTAAGTATTTTAATCATTTGCAAATGTAAATCTATCTCAAAATTCTGTAGCTCAATTTGCTGAAGATATGGCTGAGTATTAACAGAATAAGATTAATGGAAAAAAACAAAACATATTCCAGTGCAGTTATCCAACCAGATATCCATATTTTTCCATGGTGTTGAACAGATAGTAAACACTTTGGGCCTGGAACTTCTGAGAAGCACAATATCAAGCAATGGTATATTTTTTGTCTGTTGAGAATTCTCCAAATATTAATAGGTTAAAATGAATAAGCAAGAATACAGATGCTTCTCTGATATTTATTGAGTAACAACAGATTTGACATGAAAATTAAACTTGATGTGGCAATGTTTCAAGGTCAGAAACTCCTTTGCATTCAGAAATCCCTATAAGATAAAACCTTAAAATAGAGTGCAATAGGACTTGGCAGTTAATAATATAAACTGAATAATCAAGAAACTATTCTTATTCTGCTTGATTAATTAGCTCTGCAAAAGAATGGTGTACAGTAATGCTAGGAATTTACATGACTTGGCCTTGACCAAATTAAAGAAATCAGCCTGCTTATGTCACTCAAGAGTAAATTTCCACCTTATTTTTTTTATCAAACATTGGCTCAAAAATGCAGACTTTTTGGTTAATATCTAATTTTGGATAAAATTTAGTCAGATTAGCCATAATTCATTGTACAAGTCTATGATTACAGTCACCCATTGGTTAAAATGTATCTTTGAGAAAATCAATTGTTAAGAAATCATAGAGATTTTGTTTGCTAAAATCTGTTTTCAGAAATAACAGTGATGGCACAACTACATGCCAATATTGTGGACCTCAAGATTAAAATCAAATAAAGATTTTCCTCATTTCTGACATTGTGAAAATTAATTTACATTGTTTAATTAGCCATTCATAATTAATATTGACAGTTTGAATAAAGAACTGCAAATAGAAGTCATAAATATGTAGTATAATGGAGTTCTGAAACTAAATATGACAGAATTAAAATAATAGAATTCTGCAAATATTTCTAGAGTAGTATCCTATGCGCACACACACACACACACACATACACACATGTTCAGAAAATACTGGTTTGTGAACAGATGCTTCCCATTATGAAAATAAATATCACTCCAAATTTTAAAATTTAAAGATGAATTCTTAAAACAAACCACAAAAATCACTGCAAATAACAATGATATGAAATCTAGGTACAAAATAAAAGCTGTTAAAACTCCAGTTCCTACTCAAGAATGAAAATGTTAAAAATGAATAATTAACTGTAGATATTATTTTCTATTTCTAATTTAAAACAGAAAATTCCAAAACATTCATGTTTTGTTATATTATGGACTTGCTTATGGCTTTTCTGTAATCATGCTCTTCAATTCAATATAATGCAATTTTGTTGAATTTAATCAATTAATCAATTCAATTACTACTTAATAATATTTCCTAAACAGTTATCAATTTGTGTTTGGCTTTATATCGGTTACCTTTCGGTACACGATAAACCGCCCTAAAGTGGTTTATAAATGACATATAAAAATAACATTAATTTCCTATGTAAGCATAGGCCACAGGGGATTAAGGCTGGGCTTGGTTATTCTCAAGTGCGTTTGCATGTCCTCATGTGTTTACAGGAGGACTATGCTTTATGTGCCCCTCCATCCTTTCTTGGGAGCAGCACAGTAGTCTGAGTATTCTACCTTGGCTGTATCAGAGGCACAGGAGAGAAAGTCTCAATGTACAAACCCACTTTCATCAGCACCTGCTTCTTCCATGTCTGTTGTCTTTGCATTGGTCAAAGTAAGTCCCGTGAGTGAGCCCATAGTCAAAAGGTATGGAAGTTCAGCCATCCATGTGGGAGAGCAGTACGAATTGCACAGTAAAGGGTGATGAATTGGTGATATCAAGAAATCTATCACATGCAATTTGGCAGACACACCCATAAAAAAGTGTTAAGAATGTGTGAGAGAACAAAACAGGAATAAATAAACATGTTTCAAGAAGAGAGGCACAGAAAATTCTGTCAAATGGTCTTGATATGTTTAGATAAGGGCCAAAATATCTATTAGTCTTGGCAACATGAAGATTGTTGATGATCACAGGTATGGAGCAATGCTGGGAATGAAGCAAGATGTGTGTTAACAAGTAAAGGAGGACTTCTGTTTCTGTAAATAAATTGGGATAAATAGCCTAAAATAGTCTTACTGCAAAACAACAGGAAATGATATTGTTCGAAAAATGATATTGTTCAATAATATGATATTGTTCAAAATCCTTTCAAATGGATAACTAAACTTGGAAAAGTACAATGTAAACCTTCAGGAGCCAAAAAAGAAAAAACAGAAGTTAAAAAATTAGAGTGAGAAGTATGAACTGATTTCCTTGGCTTCACTTGGGATGTCTGCCAGACACATTTTGTTGCTCTGCGGAATGAAAAGTGGCCTTGAACCTGGTCGAGGTATAAATTTGGGACTGAAGACCCTGAGTGATGCCTGAACCCTCATAGACCTCCAGGTCCTGTAGCAGGGTATGAGACAACTGGGGCCCTTGGTTAGAAGGAACCTCAAAACTTCTCTGGAGGTATTTAGCCTAACCCCTCGCAAGAATTCCACAGACAAAGCCTTCTAACTACAAGCCCACAAAACAAAATTCAGAAAATATGAGGAAACAAACCAAATAAACAAAAAACCAAGAAAAATAGAAAAGTTAATTCTATTAATACAATAATTAAACTCGCAGTAATATTGGTAGAATTCTCAGCTGCAGACTCTTAAAAACTGTTAATAAAGAACAAAAAAGAAATAATCATGATAACAGAGTAGACATCTATGGAAAAAGATTAAGTCAATTTTAAAATGATAAAATAGAAATTTTAAAAATAAAATGCATATAATGATTGAAATTTAAAAAAACATATGAAGAGATTAAATATATTGAATATTGAATTAATGAATTGGAATAGAGCTTTGAAGGGCCATGACATTTCTGTACCAAAATGGAAAGGAATGACCTATTTAAGTCATATTCTGATAGAGTACTGAAAATTTATTAAAAGTGCATTATCTGGGAAGCAATTGAGCTCCTGCCTATCATATGGGAAGTGCCCGGTTTCGGTTCCAGTGCCTCCTAAAGAAGACAGTGAGCTGGCGTGACAGGCAGGCACAGCAACCTGACGTAACAAGAGACACAAGAAGAAAAACATAATGAGAGACACAAAAAAGCAAGGAATGGAGGTGGCTCAAGCAATTAGGCACCTCCCTCCCACATCAGAGGTCCAGGGTTCAGTTCCCAGTACCTCCTAGAGAAACAAGGAAGATGAACAGACACAGCAAGTGCAAACAATGAGGGGGTGGGGAGAAATAAATAAATAAAATAAATCTAAAAACAAAAAACAAAAAAAACAACCAAGTGCATTATCTGTATCTCTATCTCTTATAAAGATTTTAGTTAAAATTTCTTTTAAATTGTATTCAAAGTTTGACCAGAAGACAGGTCAAAGACATGAAATTGACATGAACCATGCAGTGCTCACAGATTCTTCACTCATTCAATATCTAAGACATTGTTATTGGCTTACACTTATTATTCAAGTCTCTCTCATCCCTGAATTTGGGTTTTCTGGCAATAGGTGCCTTAGCCCAAACACAGACATGCTGTTACCCTAGCCAAACAATTTTCCAGACCTGCTTAGGTGTGTATGAAGGCTACTGTTGGTCAGAGCTCAGTGTGGCATTTCTTTTAACAAACAGCAACTGGTAAAGTGAACCTTTTTGTTTTCTTAGTGATGAAACCTTTAAGATAACTTTACTAATTTGGATTTTCAAAAATGGTTTTATAACCTGAATATTAAAGCTGAGCAAGCATTTAACTACAGAGATTTTGGTTCAGCTCCAGGCATTTTTTAAGTTAGTTTCTTGCAATCTTATTAACAATAACTTTACATAGACTAACTAAGCAAACATCAATAGTCATTAAAATGAATATTATTCTTTAGACCAATCATCACAAAAATTATTTCTTGCCTTCGCTCCATTATAAAAACACTCCAAGGAATGTTCTTATTTATGAATTTAACAAGGAAGTGGTTAAAAGCATAGACTGGAGCCAAAGCATTTTGATGAAGCTGTATGATATTGGGGGAATCACTTTGACTTGCCATGCCTAGTTTCTTCATTCACAAAGGGAGAATAATCTGACTTAAATGGTTCTTATAAGGAGTAAATTAATTTATATACATACAACATTTAGAACTATGCAAACTGTAAATGCTACATAAATATTAGATATGATTAATAAAAAACATTCAGAATCTCATTATTTTTGCTACTTTCCTTCTTAAATATACATCCATTATGTTAATAATAACTACTTTAATTCCCATTTTAGTGCCTGCACCTATAACATGCATATATGGTAAATAAATTGACTAGAGAATAAGTAATATTTGTTCCATTTATTCCTCCATTCATCCATATATTTATACCTTTAGTAATAAAATATTTATTAAATTCCCCCTTTTCCAGGTTATGCAAATGAAAAATTACATTAGATTTTCCCATTAAAACTATTATACTTACATATGTCTGAGGGAATTATTAAAGGTTTATAGAATAGCTAAATTTGAGCTGAAACATGAATCATGATGAAAATATGTCAAGCTAAAGGACTCTGGGAAGATATGCATAACAAGCACGAGGAAACCTGAGAAAACAGGCCTAACCCTAAACACAAGGCATACTGGAGAAATTTGAAGCTGCAGTACACTGAAGTTACCCATGGCAACAACCAACCTCAAACCCAGCTCAACTCCTGACTAGATTAACTCAACCACTCACATTAATGTCTAGCAGAAAGGAGGACCATTTGCCACCATAAAAGTCATTTATCTCAATCACTACTGACCTACACTAGCTGTCCAGTTTTCAACAAAATCTGTGAGACATATACGAAGACAAGAAAAAATGCCAAAATGCTGCCAAGAGAAAAAAATCAGTCAACAGAACAACACTGAAATGCAGATGTTGTAACTACCTAATAGGGGAAGTAACAATAACTGTGATTAACATGTTATAGGTCTAATGGAAAAGATGAACAGCATGCAAGATCAGATGGGTGCAAAAGCATGCAAGAGCAGATGAAAACTAAAAGAAAGAATCAAACAGAAATTCTAACAATTAAAATAATAAAAACCTACAGTAACAGAGAGGAAGAGCGTTTTCAACAAGCTTAATTGTAGGCTTGACAGAGACAAGAAAAGAATCATTGAACTTGACAGACAAATCCAAAATTATAGTTGGAGACTTCACCACTATTCTCTCAGTAATTGAAAGAAGAAGACATTAAATCAATAAGGACATAAAAGACCTGAACAAAACTACCAGCTGACTTTACCTAATTGACATTTATAGGCCACTCCATCCAACAAAAGTAGAATAAAAATTGGTTTCAAATGCACATGGAACTTTTTCCAAGATGGACCATAAAACAAAATTTAATAATTAAAAAATATATAAATTACACAAAGGACATTCTTGGACCAAAATAGAATTAAACTAGAAAACAACAGAAAGCTATCTAGAAAATGTCCAACTATTTAGAAATTTAAACAACACATTTCTGAAAAACCCATGGGTCAGTAAGAAGTCTCAAGGGAAATTAAAAGTATTTTAAGTTAAATGAAAGTGAAAATACAACATTTCAAAATTTTTATTATGCAATTAAAGAAGTGATCAGAGAGGAATTTATAACAATAAGTACTTATATTAAAAGAAGACAAGCCTCAAATCAATATCCTAAACTCTTACCTTAAGAATAGGAGAACAAAATTAAATTTAACACAAGCAGAAGGAAAAAATATTTTTAAAAAACAGAAATCAATGAAATTTAAAATAGGAAAATTATACAGAAAATAAATATAATCAAAAGCTGGTTATTTGAAAAGATTCATAAAGTTGATAAATCTTTAGTTAGACTAAACAAAAAAATAAGAGAAGGCTACAAATTACCAATAAGAATGAAAGCAGGGACAGCTCTACAACCCATATAATTAAAAGGATAATAAAGGACTACTATGGCCAAGTCTGTGCTCTTAAATTAGACAACTATGATGAAGTAGACATATTACTTGAAAGACACAATCACTAAAATATACTCAAAAATAAAATAATAAACTAAATTTTCCTGCATCTGTAAGATACTTTGACATTTTGGTTAAAAGCATTCTAATAAAGGAAATACCAAGCCCAAATAATTTCATTGCTGAATTGTGGCATTATGGAAGAGATAATACCAATTCTTCACAATGTTCTTAACATTAGGGAAAGCTAAGCGAAAGGTATCTAGAAACTCTCTATTTTTGTCATTTTCTGTTATTCCAAAATTATTTCAAAACTACAAAGTACAAAAGAGTAAAGGGAAGGAATAAGATTGGAACTTTAAAACAATTCATTGAATAATGTCACTAGGAGTATCTTATAACCCATGTTATTGAAGTTTCAGAGAGGTCTTGAGTCTTCCAACTTTGACCTCCTTTTCAGGATTTTCATCCAATGATTATCTTATCTATTCAAAACCTATTATGAACATACAGTAACAAAGAGAGTGGGGTATCACTGATGACATAGACAAATTAATCCATAGGCTAAAATATAGGGTCTGGCAATAGAACCACACACTTGATTTTTGACAAAGGTGCTAAAAGGAAGGTCTTTATCTTAAATAGTGCTGTAGCAATTGGATATGTGAATGGGGAAAAAATGAATCTTGATCGCTACCTCCCACCACATACAAAAATTGAATCAACATGTATCATAGAACTTAAATGAAAACTAAAGCAATATTGTTTTTAGAAGAAAACATAGAGTGCTTTCAAAACATTAGGTTACTTAAAGATTTCTTAAACAGAAAACAAAGAGCAGTATTTACAAATTTATAAAATTGGCTTTCATCAAAGTAAAAATGTTATGCGTTTGAAAATACACCATTAAGAAAGTTAAAAGGCAAGCCACAAACTGGGCAAACATTCTTGTTATAAATACAGCTGTCACACTTGAATACAGAATATATTTTAAAGAAACCTTAGAATACAAGAAGAAGTTGACAAAATAACTCAATAAAAAATGGGCAGAAACTTTGACATTTCACATAGGAAGCTACACAAGAGAACAATTAATATATCAAAACTTTAGTCATCAAGGAGATGCAAATTAAGATCATAAGATACAAATACACACTTGTTAGACTGTCTAATAGAAAGATGGGAAACACTAAATTGTGGTGGCTATGTGAAACAACTGATACTTTTCAGGTGGGAATGTAAAATGGTAGAACCGTTTTGGAAAAGTTTTGACAATTTATATTAAAGTTTAACATATACTTTTCCTATAACCCAGCAATTCTACTTCTTTCAGTCTTGAAATTCCTGAGACATATAAAAACACACATCTATAAAAAGACGTGTGTCAGGATTTTCATAGCATTTTCCAACAAGCCAAATACCCACCAACAAAAGAACGGCTAAACAAATATGGTATATTTTATACAATGGAATATTACATAAGAATGGTGAATGCTAGTGCCAGATTCATTGTGTGGAGAAATAAATAAAAGGAAGAAACATGAAAACATAGTGTAAATTTCACCCTTTGAGCAATTGATTCTTGATGGGACATTGCTCTCTAGGAAGCACTTTGGATACATATGTGTGTATGTGTACTTTCACATTAACTGGCAGTTATTTCTGGTATTTAGTAGAAAGGTGGGTTGGAGAAGCTAGGCTAGAATTTCACAATTCAAAGGACAGTTCCACATAACAAAGGAATTTCCTAGATCCTGGTCAGCTTTTGAAATATCTGTGGATATTCGTATAGTTCCAAAAATCTGTTAAATTATGCCTAAACTCCACTTCAATGGACATATAGTCAAAAATATGTTTTTTCATATTTTAATGCGCATTGATTTTCCAGGAATGCAACCACCATGTAAATCAATAGAAAATTTTACTTTGTTTACCAAATGTTGTTCCCTATGTCAGAAAATCACCACACTAATAGCAATGCTGCTGTTATTGCTTGAGACTCGTGTTCAACATGTTGAGCCAGTCTGTATTTGTAGCTGCTATATTAACAGAGATTCTACACAGAGGTGTAAGCACCTTTTTTTAAATTATGTCTTCCATGTATAGCCATGTCCAAGCATTTTCATACTAAAATGCATATTATTTTATTATAAAGTACTTTGTATTTACTTTTAAAAATATACAGTATATAGATTTTTATCTATGCATTCTGTTTTAAGAAATAAATTTGGGTGTTAGAAAAATTTATAATAAAAATAAGGCATAAGACTTGCTAGAGTCTACTGATTTAGAAATTTGCTGTGAAAATAAAAAGAATGTGATGTTTACTGTTTTAGTTTACTTGGCTGCTTGAGCAAATTTGTTGTGATGGGTTGGCTTAAAAAATTGTGTTTTAGTTTGCTAAAGGTTGCCAAGGGAATATACCAGAAATGGGTTGGCTTATTAACTTATAAGCTTAGTGTTCTGAGGTGGAGAAAAGTGTCCAAATCAAGGTACCAGGCAATGCTCTCTTCCCAAAGACTTCTACAGCTTTCTCTTTGCTCTAGTTACTTTCTCTCTCCTGGGTTACATAGATTTCAGCTTCCGGCTTCCAGGACTTTCTCTTTCAGTTTCTGGGGGTTTCTCTCTGTGCTTATGTGTGTCTCTGTGGCCCCCTCTCTTCACACTCATCCCAGTTTAAAGAACTCCAGTATAAGGATTAAGACCCACCCTGGGTCATGCTTACTGGAGTAATCTAATCAGATGGTCCCACCTACAACAGGTTCACAACCAAAGGAATGAATCAGTTTCAAGAACACGATTTTCCGGGGTACATACAATCTTAAACTACCAAAAAAGGGAATTTAATGGCTCATAGTTTTAAGCACAAGACAAGTCCAACCCAAGACTTCATCAAGGTAATGCTTTATTCCTGAAAAATGGCATTCTGGGGCTGGTTGCCAATGGTCCTTCATCCTGGGCTCCTCAGTCACATGGCAATGCACATGGTGGTCTCTCATGACCTCTCCCTTTTTGTCCGGGTTTCCTTGACTTTCAGTTTCTTCCTTCCCATTGAAATTTTCTCTCTGTTTGAATTTCATTCTGCTTATAAAGGACTCCAGTAATAGGGTTAAGACCCTTCATGGTTGACGTGGCCACACCTTAACTGAAGTAACTTCACCAAAAGACCCTAATTATAATGGATTCCCACCCACAAAAATGGAATAAGTTTAAGAACATGTTTTCTGGGGTACATACAGCTCCAAACCACCACAGTCACTATAGATATTTATTTATTTATTTTAATTTAATGTACAATTTCAAAAGTTGAGCATGCCTTAATTGTATAGACTATGAAAGAGTTGGCAATGCATAAGAGATTAAAGTACAGAGGGACAATATTAGTACTAAAATTGATTGAATGGGATAGTTAGAAATAGTTTTATATAGTTAATATATATATATATATTAACAAGAGCTACCTGATAACTCCTCCACACTTACCTACATCAGAGAGTCAGAGTATGTATTTCTGTGAGGAATTTGATGCTGTTTCTCTTACTATTGCCTCCCACATTAGACTCTAAGTTCCGTAAGAAAAGGGACTCTGTACTTCAATATTTGTACATTGTCTAGCACATGATTCAACACTGATTAAATGTTTTCATAGTTAATTGCCCATTTGAGTATGGAGCCTGACATAGAAGCTGGATGCAGAGAAGGGTCTGGGGGAGATAAAGTGCACAGCTAACTTTCTTACAAATGACACAGCTACACTCTTCACCCTCTTATTTCTAGCTCTGACTTGAAAATTTCAGAGAATGGATGAGTGGAATCCCAGCAAAGCGTAACAAATAATTTGATTTTGACCTTTGCAAAGGTCAAGCTTTAAGTTACAGTTGTGACTTGTGGGAGAAATTACTTTGGCAATGGAGAGCAAATACCCCAAATGCTGAATAAAGGTTAAATTTATTGTGTCTCGTTATACTGTCTTACTATGGCTTGATTCTTCTGTATACCAAGGCTTTAGAGCTATTCACAGTTTGATCGTAATGATAAAAGCCAGAAACTATTCTTATCTCTGTTTTTCAGATGAGGAAACAGCAAGCAGGAAGTTATATGACTTGGGTAAGATCAGTCAAGAAATCAGTAAGTTGTAAACAGACATCAGATCTCCTAAGGTCAAAATTTGTGTTCCAAAAAGACAAGTTACCAAATCATGCAGAAATATAATAATTGAAAGGAAACATCTCTGAATTCATTCTCCCAGATTTTGATCACTTGAACTCAGGTTAAGTGAACCAGCACACTCTATAAAAACTTTTATAACTTGAAAAAAAATATTACTTTATAATATTAAATGACATGTGCATTACTCAGAAAGTACCACTCCCTACCCCCGCACCCACTTACGTGCAAGTATGAAAGGCAGAAAATCTGTCTCAGGAAAAGAGGCTGCAATCTTTTATGAAGGGAAATATGTTCAATATTTTATAGTCTATTAGATTCTATCTTATTCACATTGTTAGAACTTCCAGTGTTAAATTATGAAAAACATTTTTAGTATTATCATCATCGTCGTCATCATCATTGTCCTCCTTTGGCAATCTATTTTTTCCTTTCCCAGATTTATTTTCACCCATAACACTTGTCACAACCTGACCTACTTCATATTTCAGAATTGTAAGCTTCATGAAAAAAGAGATTTTTGCCTTTATTTTTTTTCCTTTTCTTATGCCCCCTGCACATAGTACACATTCAATTAATACTGATTATGTATGATGAATACAAGAGATTCTGAGAAAGATTAGTTTAATCAAGACATCTCAGTTCAGACTTTAAAAGAAATCCATGTTCAACTTCAAAGAAAAACAGTCATATATATGCAATTTTACCCATATTCATATTTCACATAATATATTTAGTTCATAATAGCACAATCACCCAGTATCTGTCCTTTTGTATCTGGCTTGCTTCACTCAATATAATGTCCTCCAGGTTCATCCATGTTGTCATATGTTTCAAGACTTCATTTTTCTTACCACTGCATAACATTCCATTGTGTATATACATCACAATTTTTTTATCCATTCATCACTTGATGGACACCTGGGGTTGTTTCCAACTTTTGGCTATCATGAATGCAGATGTCTGTTCGTGTCACTGCTCTCAGTTCTTCTGGGTATATACCTTGCAATGGTACTGCCGGGTCCCATGGCAAGTCTATATTCAATTTCCTTAGGCAATGCAAAACAGTCCTCCAGAGTGGCTATACCATTCTACAGTCCCACCAACAGTGAATAAATGTTCCTATCTCTCCACCTCCTCTCCAACATTAACAATTTTCTGACCTTTTAATGGCGGCCAGTCTAATAGGTATGAAATAATATCTCATTGAAGTTTTGATTTGCATTTCCCTAATCGCTAGTGACGTTGAACATTTTTTCATGTGTTTATTTGCCATTTGTATTTCTTCTTTGGACAATTGTCTTTTCAAGTCTTTTGCCCATTTTTCAATCGGACAGTTTATCTTTTTATTGTTGAGTTGTATGATCTCCTTATATATCATGGATATTAAACCCTTATTAAATGTATGATTGCCAAATATTTTCTCCCATTAAGTCAGATGCCTTTTCACCCTTTTGACAAAGTCCTTTGAGGTGCAAAAGTGTTGAATTTTAAGGAGGTCCCATTTATCTATTTTTTCTTTTGTTGCTCGTGCTTCAGGCATAAGGTTTAAGAAATCACCACCTACCACAATCTCTTGAAGATGTTTTCCTACATTTTCTTCTGGGAGTTTTATGGTTGTTGATTTTATATTTAGGCCCTTGATCCATTTTGAGTTCATTTTTGTATAATGTGAGATATAGGGGTCTTTCTTTCTTTTGGTTATTGCTATCCAATTCTCCTAGCACCAATTGTTGAATAGACTGTTCTGGCCCAGCTGGGTGGGCTTAACAATCTTGTTAAAAATCACTTGGTTATAGATGTGAGGGTTGATTTCTGAGTTTTTGATTTGGTTCCATTGGTCAGTGTTTGGTACAGCCAGTACCATGCTGTTTTTACCACTGCAGCTAAGAAATTTGCTTTAAAGTCAGAAAGTGAGAATCCTCCAATTTCATTCTTCTTTTTTAAGACATTTTTGGCTATTCGGGGCCCCTTATCCTTCCAAATAACTTTGATTATTGGCTTTTCTGTTTCTGCAAAAAAGGCTGTCAGGATTTTTATTGGGATTGCATTGAATCTGTAGATCAGTTTGTGTAGAATTGACATCTTAATGATATTTAGTCTTCCAAACCATGAACACAGAGTATTCATCTATCTATTTACATCTTCTTCAGTTTCTTTTAGCAATGTTTTGTAGTTTTCTGAATATAGGTCCTTTACGTCTTTGGTTAAGTTTATTTCTAAATATTTGATTGTTTTAGTCACTATTAAAAATGAATTTTTTTTCTGATTTCCCCTCAGATTGCACATCAGTAGTGTATATGTTAATATCAGACCAAAAAAATTTATACTAAGTGCAGGAGACCAGACTCTGAGTACTACATAGTGTATGATTCCATTTATATAAAAATGTAAGTATAAATCAATTTATAAAGATGAAATTAGATTAGTGGTTATGTAGGGCTGGGAGGGAATGCTAAGAGTCATGGAGTCTTTATTTTCAGAGTAATGAATTGTTCTAAAATTTTTGAGGTGATGAAAATACAACATTGTGATTATACTTAAAGCCATTGATTATATACACTTTGGGCATATCATATGGTATGTGAATATATCTCAATAAAACTGCTTAATAAACAAATAAATAATTGTGCAAAAATAGCCAGAAGTAGCCTCTATGTACAGCAGGGGAAACAGAGAGAGATTGAGAGGTGAGGAATTTTCTTTGTCTTTTTTTTTTTGCTTATCATTATTATTGAATTAAAGAAAATGCTCTAATAATGATTGAAGTGACGAGTGCACAAATATCATTGATTGTACACTTTGAATGAATTGTATGTTTTACTAATATGTATCAATAAAATTGATTTGTTTAAAAAAAATAAAAAGAAATTCATGTAAATCATCTATGTACCCAGATACTTACTGAATGTTTGTGCTATGGTTAGAAGCTGTGCCTGCCTAATTGATCACTACAAAAGATAAGATTGGTTCCTTGCCCTGTCCCCAAGAAGATACAATTTTATAAATGAAACAAATAAATAATTGAACCAAAATAGGATTGTTAAAATATGCCATCCAGATATAAATAATTAATACTTTTTGAGGAATAAGAGTTAACTTCCATGGAAGAGGAAAAAGATGGTGGAAGGAAATAGAGGAAAGCCACATAAAGTTTTAGGGCTAACACATTTTAGAGATATACCACTATTTAGTATTTACACACAACTAGCTGATAAACAATTGAATTAATATGGTAACATAATCTATCTAATAAATAAAGTATCAGTTAAAATCTTTACAACTAGTTTTAGATAGATATGGCCATGCATTCTTTTAATAAAGAAAGTCTGTTTTACCTTTTTTTCCCCCTAAAGTCACAGATAAGATGATAAGTCCTAGAATTCATTTCAAATACTCTCTATTATTCTGAGGGTTATATCCCAGGAAGAAAGACAGCATATGATTACTAGGTCTACAATAAATTCTTCCCACATAAATGAATTAGAAGCAGCCAAAGAAAAGTGAGAGATTTTCTGCAAATATTTTATAACAATGCAATTATGTAATTTGTTTCATTTTAAACTGCTGTTTGTACATTGTCTCAATCCACACGGTTACCATAATTATAAGCATAAATTATACTTAATATGTTACACTAAAAACATTAACCCTGGGGGACGGATGTGGCTCAAATGGTTGGGTGTCCGTCTCCCATATGGAGGGACCCGGGTTTGATCCCCAGGACCTCCCGTTAAAAAAAATAAATAAATAAAAACATTAACCCTGTCATTCATTAATTCAGCAAAGATTTTCTGAGTAACTGGCCATACAAGGTGTTTGATCTACCTTCAAGGAGGCTTTAATGGAGAAAATTACCTTTGAAATAGATGATTACAATACAGATTGATAAGCAATAAGGAAAGGGAACAAAGATGCTTTCGGTACTCAACCATGTCTTTGAAAGTTGGGGAATTAATCAAAATAGGCAGGATTTAATGACCTATCAAGCACCTTCCAACTCTCAAGGCTTGATTTATAAGAAAGCATTTCTCACTCACACAAATTTCATTGCAGGTTGTTAGGGGAGCTTTGTTCCACATACCCATTCAGAGAACAGTCTGAGATGCTGGGCTAACTGGAGCCAGGTTTGTCTCATAGGCCCAGGTAGAGAGAGGTTCGGGAAGCACTCTCAGCCTAGATATACCACACCCCATACAACTCACATTCCATTGATCAGAAATATCCAAGAGCTGGGAAGTATCATTTTCCAGATTTTCTCAGTATCAAAAGAGAAGTAAATCCTTTCTAGCAGAGTAAACTTTCCTGAATAAGCGATATCAAAGATGAGACCTCAGACTTGGGATGAGTTATTTCTAGTTATTTTTGACCAGTGAATTATAAGTAGTTAGGTCTGTTCCCTCCTAAAACGTTACAGAGATTTCTATTAGGAATTAAAAAGACATAAACCCAAGGAAACAAGCTGAGAGCTATAAAATATTTTGAAAACAAAAGGGAAATAAAGATGTTTGTAGACATACAAAAGCTGAGGAATTCATCATTTGCAGTTCTGCACTTTAACAAAGGTTAAAGGAGGGCCTTTAAGGTAGAAGGTAATGATATTAGATGGAAATATGGAACCACACAAAAGGGAAAAAGGAGCATCAGAAATGGTAATTACATGGGGAAATATATAAAATATCTTCCTTATTTATTATGTAATGTGGCATTTATAACATATGTAAAAGCAAAGTCCATAACAACAGTAGCACAAAAATTCAGAGGGTGGACATGGAATGAAAGCATTGTAAAGTTCTTATATTAAACTGGAGATATTATACTGTAACTTCAAGGTAGACTATGATAAGTTAAAGAAATATACTCTAAACCCTACCCTAAAGTAACTACTAAAGTAAAATAGCACAAGAAAGAGTTATAATTAATAAGTCAAAAAAAAACAGATAAAACAAAATCATAAAATATTCAATTAATCAAAAAAGGCAGAAAAGGAGGAAAAGGGAACAACAAACAAATAAAAAAAATTTTTAAAGGCAAGATAATATATTTCAGCTTAACCGTAACAATAGTACAGATTTTCTACTAATGAAAAAGTAGAGATAGAGGTTGTATTAGTCAGGGTTTTTTAGGTACACAGAATCAACAGGAGATATCTGTCAATAATATGAGATTTTATAAGAGTCTTTCACGTGACCATGGGGATGCACAAGTCCAGGTTCTGCAATCAGGCTGCAAACCAAGGCTTTCGATTAAACTCCAGTGAAGGTCCTTGATGAGTTTCCAAGAGACTTTGGCTGTCCACAGATGAGCTGGGAAATTCTCTCTGAATGTTGATATCACTTCCCTTTTTAAGGCATTCAACCGATTGGATAAAGCATCACCCATTGCTGACAGCAATCTTCCTGATTGATGCAGATGTAATCAGCCATCCACGCAGTAAACTCACAGGGTACCAAAGTCCATAAATGTCCTTGTATTACAATTAGCCCAGTGCACGCTTGACCAAACACCTGGACACGATTATGTGGCCGAGTTGCCACATTAGTCTAATCATCACAGAGGTGAATGGTAAACAAAGTATGTTATACTCATACAATGAAGTACTTCTCAGCAACAAGGAAGAATTAACTATAAGTACATACTGCAATATGGATGGATCTCAAAATAATTATGCTGAAAGAAGCCAGACCAAAAAGAGTATATACCACGTGATTCCTTTTCTATAATAAATAAAAAAAGCAAACTAATATATAGTGGCAGAAAGCTGATCAGCAGTGGCTTGGGGATGGGGCAGGGAAAGGGAAGCAAGGCAGGAAGGGCCAGGAGATAATATTTACAAAGGGGTATGGATATGTTCAGGCTCTCATTTGTGATGATGGTTTCACAGGGAAAACAAGTTAAAAATTATTAAAATTTATATTTTAAATACATGTAGCTTGTGTGTCAATTGTTCCTCAATAAAACTAATAAAAGTGTGAAAGATGAAATAAGTAAAAAATTTCAAGTGTTGAAGAGGATGTGGAGAGATAGGAACGCTCATTCATTGCTGGTAGGAATGTAAAATGGTGCAGCCTCTGTGGAGGACAGTTTGGCGGTTCTTCAGAAAGTTAAGCATGGAATTACAATATGATCCAGCAACCCAGTTTCTAGGTATATACCCAAAAGAATTGAAGGCGGGGACTCAAATAGAGATTTCCACAATGATATTCATAGCAGCATTATTCACAATTGCCAAAAGATGGAAGCAACAAAGTGTTCATCATCTGATGAATGTAATATATCAAACAATGGAATATTATTCAGCTGAATATATTCATTCAGTAAAAAGGAATGAAGTTCTGATGTATGCAACAACGTGAATGAACACGGAAGACATCTTGAGGAGTGAAATAGGCCAGGCAAAAAAGGACAAATATTGTGTGATATCACTTATATGAAATAATTAGAATAAGCAAATTCATGGAGTCAGAAACTAGAATATAAGTTACCAGGGAATGTGATAGAAGTAGTGAATGGGAAGAGAACACTTAAATTGTACAGATTTTCTATTGAGTAATGGATAGTGGTGATGGTAGCACAACATTGTAAACAATTAATAGCACTGAATTATATATTTTAATGTGATTAAGAGGGAAATTTTAGGTTGTATAACATTACTAGAATAAAAATTTAAAAAAACCACAGACACATAGGACTGCAAACACAAACAGTGAACCCTAACATAAACCATGGATTACAGTTACTAGTACAATTATAAAAATGTTCTTTCATCAATTTTAACATATATACCACACTAATGCAGTGTTAATAACAGGGTGATATACAGGAACTTTGTATTTTATGAATGATTTCTCTGTAAACCTACAACTTCTCTAATATAAGTTAAGAAAAAAAACACATAAAAATAAAATAAAAATAGAAATAAAAAATATCAGTAGAAACTTTAGAAGATTTTTAGTGAATGCAAAAAATAAATGAGAATAATGGGAATAAGAAAAGAAAATTATTACAGTATTAATCCAGGAATTTCACCATCTAATGTATGAGTTCTAGAAAAGGAAAACAGAGAAAACAAAGTAAAGGCAATTACTAAATAAAGTAAGAATATTTCCAATGACCAAAAATCATGAAGGTCCAGACTGAAAGAGCTCAGTGTGCCCATCAAAATGAATAAAACCTACCACAATAAAGTCATTTTGAGAGGATAGGGAACAAAGCAAACATATAGACCAACAAATAATCTTGATCCTGAACATTTGCAGAAAGAAAAATAAATGGTTACATTCAAAGAACTGGCACTAAGGAAAACATTGTATTTCTAACTGTAACATCTGAAGGTCAAAGGCAATGAAACATTGCCTTCAGTGTTCTGGTAAAAAATTATTTCCGGGAAGCGGCTGTGGCTCAATCAGTAGGGCTCCCGTTTACCATATGGGAGGCCCCGGGCTCGGTTCCCGGGGCCTCCTGGTGAAGGCAAGCCCGCCCGCACGGCGTGGTTAGCTGACCCAGCGAGCACAAGCAGCAAGGGGGGGACAAATGAATAAATAAATAAAATCTTAAAAAAAAAAAAAATTATTTCCTACCTTGAATTCTTTATTCAAACCACCAATTGTGGGGGTAGAGGAAAGATATATTCACCTATGTAAGGTCTTAAAAATTTTACCTCACATGTTCCCATTCTTCTCAGGAGCTTTCTGGTGGATGCATCCCATTGTAATCCAAGAAAGGGAGGGGAAATGGGATACAAGAAACAGAGGAGTCAATCAATATAAGCGAGGAAAGAGGAGAATTCCGACATAATGTTAGTAGAAAGTCTTGGAGAACATGCACAGCATGTCTAGAGAGCTGTGAATCCAGGTGGGAACAGAAAGACAGAAAGCTCCAGGTAGAACAGCTCCAATTAAAAAAATAAATACTGATAAATTACCTTCTAAATTAGGGATAACATCTTTTGGAGATTTTGCAATTAAATTAAGGGAAGACAAAATAAATAAAGCAATTCTGAGTTCCAGTTAATATAAACGTATTATATTACCTGGCTCAATTAACAAGATGTAAATAAGTTGTAAATAGATTTTAAAGAATAATAATATGAACACTAATTATTAATTTAACAAAATTGTTATAAAATTATACAGGGATGATATAAGTAATTATGTATGTGCAGTATAAGACTGTTGGATCCTTGCCTTTTATACTAGGAAATCAATTGATTATATTTAATACTGATAAGAAAAGTGTTCATTACACATGTTATTTAGATAGCTCAGAAAAACAGCTTGAATAATTGAAAGTGGCTGCTTTTGTGGCACTGCTATCTCACTGATATGTGACCTGTGCAATTACACAGGGCCCCACTATTATGGCCCTGATACTTCCTTGAACACCTACAGTAGATGTTTCAGGGAGGCTGGCATTCCGTGTGAATCAATTTCATCCCAAGGAGATGTGCCATGAAGAATACAAGACTGTTGTGGAAAAAAAGACCACTGTGTTGAAAGATGAAGCCTGCCTCAGTAAAAACCGACCATTTCTAATGATAATGTGGAAATATATGTGTGGTAAAGTATCTTTGCAAAAGACTCAGAATGATGTCATCCATGTGCATTTGTGCATAGAATTGGAAATGCCTAAAAACCTTGCCGCCATAAAATTGTCATTACTTCAGATTCTTTACTACTTCTGTCCTATAGGTTGCTGTTCAAAAGGGCCCCGACTGGAAAGCTTCAAACAAAATTTCAAAGAGTTTAACTAAACTTGTCAGATAGCACAGTATCCATGTGAAGGTCTACCCACAGCCAAGTGAATTACTTAAATCTATCCATAAACTATATTTGTTATTCTTAGGTATAAAGAAAATAACTTTTGCAACCATTATTCTAATTAAAATGTTAGCTTTACCTTTATAATACTTTATTCTTTCAATCACTGTATCTTGAGGGTCCTTATGTGCCAGACACTCTTCTACTCAGTGGGATTACATTGGTGGACAAGGTAGATAGTGACTCTCCTTTAAGGGAGTATATATTAATTTGATTTTGAATCAAACAAAACCCCACTAGGGAATCAATCATTGTTAATCCTAGCTTCCACAATGAAGAAATCTAAGCTTTACAGAATATGTTTTTACATGCCCAGATCAGGCCAGTGGCAGTTAGGAAACCCAGACCGGCCTAGGGATGTTTAGTTCTGTCATCTGTCAGCAATAGCAGGTTTCCAAAAACATCTGATCATTGTTTCATGTGAAAGACCTCAAATTCAGGTAAAAACATTCCTTCTTTACAAAGGTTACTCATCACACAATTTTCTAAAAAAATACCCTGATAATTTAGACTGTTTTTAATCTGACTGTAAATTCATTCACTGGATGGTCATGGCTAGGTATTTTCAGAATCTTCAGTCAGGCAGGCTCTTCTAAAAGCCCCTAAGTCCCAGATTTCTGCAGCCTTTGGGAGAGGTGTGTGCAGAGGTAGCACAAGACATCCATCCGTATCAGGATTTATTTTTAAATAATTTGGGTAAGTTTATCAAAGGAATCAAAATTTACTACAATGCCTTCAGTCTCAAAATAGAAAAAGCACTCTAGTTTTTTAAAATATGTAAAGGCCTATCTTTTTTCATAAGTAATTACTTTTACCTCCCCAGTGCAACACAGTGTTTTATTCTAGTTACTTTATATAAAATTGGCCATAAAGTGTTTTCAGGTCTTTCTGCCATATCTTACTGCTGTTTTATCTTTAAGTTCACCTACAGAAGAGGGATTTTATTTCAATTTTGGATTTTCTTAAACTGATCCTTGCCTAAATGCAATGACATCTTTGCTTGGGGGAGAAGGGCTAAGCACAGAGTTATTCAAGTCTACTGAGTAAATTTTTAGATATTATGAATAGCTAGAAATAGCTAGAAATGTAGGCAAGGCTAAATTTCCTTTGAGGGAGTGGGTGGAGATGAAAATCATTAATGAGCCTCTAAAGAACAGAAAAAAATACAAATGTCCCCAATGTTCCCTCTATCATGTGCCAAAAATGTATTTAAAATGTTGAACTACTGTTACAGTTTGAAAGCCTGAAAATTGTGTAAGTTGCAAACAGAAAATGGAAGAGATAATATAGAATCACAAATTTGTGGATTCCTCTCTTTTAATAACTCACCAAAAATTATTTGATAAAGTGAATTCTGTTGACTGATACTTTTCTTCAGCAGATGGAGGCTCTTATCTTGAAGCTATGAAATACAAAAACTGCTCATAAAAACCACTTTGAATGTCAGTTACCCTGTACTATTTAAGTTTAGGGTTTCAAGATGCACAAATGCATGAGATAAAAGATTCTAGTACATGGTAATTTACTGCCATTGTCACCATTAAATAGCACATTCTTGTAGCAAACATTGCTCCCCTTTCAGAAGTAATGCAGCAGATTCTAAGCTATTTTCTCCAAAAAAAAAAAAAAAAAAAAATTCTGTACAATATGAATTTCTTTCACAACAACACATTTAACAGGTTTTACTTGGTATTTTCCTTGTTAATGCAGTCAGAGTTCTTGAAAACCACATACATTTGGTTCAGTTCTAAAAGACTGGCTGAAAAGAAGATAGAAGAAAAGAAACATTTTCATGGTTGGAAAAAAAAAAGACCCACAATGAAATTGTCAATAGCTTGTTAAAATTTCTGCTGTCTTTTGGAAAAACTAATTATATCAGATTTAATCGTGTTTTGTAAGAACACGATTTGCATTCATTAACTTAGTTGGCACAATAGAAATTTTAAGTGGCCTTTCCCCTTTGGATGTGGGGTGCAGTGTTGGCAACAGCTTTCAGAGACAGTAAAATAACTGAAGTTCAAGATTCCAAAGGTTCTTTTAGAAAGAAAATGCATACCTTTTTTGAGTAAGAGGAGTCTATAGTTTGACCAAGGGAAGCTTTGCAGAACCTAGTGAAAAATACTTTACAATCAAGTGCTTTAGGATAGAAAGTCTGGCTGGCAATCAACAGTTGGGATAATTCTTGAGGGCAAATCTAGCAGTGGGTTTATTTTCTTCTTGCCTAGCATATATAACCCTGGCCTTAATGATGCCCTGCTGGGAAAGCAAGGTATTAGGGATGATATAAATTTAGACCCTACCACTGTGCTCCAGGTTTAAGGTTTAAATGTGTTTTTTTTAGAAGAATTCTAATGAATAGCACCACATTATATAACAGAAGATCAAAACACGATTATTAAACTTTTACAGATTTGTAAAGAGCTTTGAGCTTGTGTTTTGGGTTTGTGTGTGTGTATGGTGTGTTTGTGTGTTTTACCCAAGCTGGAGAATTATCAGTGAAGTAAATTTGAAGACCTTATAAGCCTCTGAATATTTCATGGCTCTTCCCGGGCAGTGGAGGTCAGTAAGTTGAGAGGGTTGTGAGAGCAGAGAAGTACTTGGGAAAGCAGGCACTTGGTTTTTTATCTCAGTGATTCTGGAATGATTGTGGAATATCTTGGGATCATCTGGCTCTTTATTGACCTCTATGATCCACAGCTGTAATTTCTTTCACTCACAAGGATTCAGGGGTATGGCCAGGTGATATTTACAAAAAGCTTTTTGACCACCAAGTACATTCCAGCTTCCAGGGAACCACTAATTATGGAAGGGGATTAATATGGCAAGTGGTGTTAACTTAATTAGATGAACATAGAGAGTAGCAAATACAAAGCAATCATTTCATCACTATGTCTTTTGGGAAAAGTCTTGGGTAGATAAATCAGGCAGGAAACCTCTGCACCTCCTATCCTCCTCTCAGCAATGGCTTCATTTCTATTCTTTAACTGTTGTCTTTAAAGATTCCATTTCTTTTTAGCTTATGATTAAATCTCTTGTTGAAAGCCATTTATTTTCCTTTGGAAGATAGATTGCTTGTGGAACAAAATTGGACTGCATTAATATATCTACTCTTCCATGTATTGGGAGACTCTTGTAATCTACAATAAAATGTCAAAGATATCAAAGAAACACTATAATATCTGCTATGAAAACATTTCCATACTAAAGTTTACTATAAAAACAGACCTTAAAATACCAATATTTCATTTTTTGACAAGCTCACAAAAACATAAAGATTTTTTTAATACATGCTCTACTATATATATAAATGGAGAATTTCTCTAGTTTTAAAGTATAGCCTTTTTTTTACTGGCAATAGTCACAGTTTAATGGGGAAGAGGTGTCCACCATTAAGAATCTATTGATCATAAAAGAAATTGTGTGTAGATTTAGACACTGCCATGCAAGATCTTGAGAGAAAAATGTGTCATTGCCCTCCCCAATATTACCAGTAACTATTCATTTTTTTATTTCTTATTTATTTTTAACAAAAATGTCATTGTTATTTCAAGAAAACACCAGCTTTCCTAATAACCCAAATCTGCCATTTGTGACCTTGTGCCATTAGGAGCTGAAACCTCCTGGGATATGCTATTGTCATAATAAAAGCTAACATTAATTGAATTCTTGCTACTTGCCAGGTGCTTTACCTATGTAAGCACATTTAGTCTTCATAACATAACATAGCACTCTTGTCATTCCCATTATAGGAATGAGAAGCTGAGGCAAAAATAACTTTGCTAAATGTTCCAAGTTGACGCAAGAAATTGTGAAGCTGATAGTCAAGTGAGAGCGTCTGAGTCCAAAGCATACTTTTAAACCACATTGCTCTAATTTATCCTCTTGCCTATTATAGAACTAACTTTCCTGATGTCTCACCCAGTCCCTATCAGTATGCTAATGGGGAGGAGCTATTTTCTTTTATTTGTATTTTATGTTTATTATTGTATTTTACCAGGGTCTTTCTTGGCCAAGAGGTCTTGGTTTTTGTTGTCTATCACATTGAATATTCTAGGGGTGGGATGTATGACATTTGGGACGCATAGACTTTCAGGGTTTCTTAAATCATATTCTTTTTCTCTCAAAAACAGAGGAATGCTTTAAAATACTTTTTTTAAATTTTTGCTAATTTATGAGAAAATATGGGGGCAATGTTTTTGAAAGAGATTTAAAAGAGTATAGAGTAATCTCAATTTAAATGTAGATTTTCAAAGATAATTTTCAAACAAGAATTTTGCACAATACTAGCCCAGTAAAATCAAGCAACGTAAAATATATGTTCACGCGGAACCCAAAGAGTTGCAATCACTTGTTGGAACTATAACAGTTTAAGACTTGGTCGTCATTCCTTTCTTGTCCAGAACTTTGATTGTGTCAGTGTGCTCTTCCGTAAATTCCAAAGATTCCAGAGGCTATTGTATGAGTCAAGATGCTAATGAGCTAATTAATAATGAGACTTATAATTACCAAATTAGGTAGATCTCTCATGTTTTAGTGGTTAGAATTTTCCTTCCTTGTCAGCTAATTTCCCTTTAAAAATAAATTAATGGAGGGTGCTCACTGAACAAAAAGGAGAGCAAAGACCTCCAAAACTGAAGTGACTTTAATGTCGAATTTACCAGGTAATCATTCCTTCAAAAGAGAGAGCTAGGTTATAGGGAACATTTTTTTTCCTGATCCCCTCCTGTAATATTTTGAGACAGAGTGGCTAATATCTTTTTAAACTTTTTATTAGAACAGTTGGATAGGTTTACAAAACATGCAGTAAGTACAAAGTTTAATATTTTAAACCCTTCTTATTAATTAAAAGACTTTTTTAAAACCAACCCTTACTTTTATCAATTTTATGAAAATCTAAGTAATTACTAGTATACATACAAGAATATTTTAAAAACTATTATTTGTGTGAGCTCCATTAACTTTAAGCCCCTCACAGGAGACAGCATGAAAAATCTCTCCAATGGATTTGTGGGGAAACACTTTTTATGCATGGGAAATATTTCATTACATTCTGGTATAGAGCTAGACAATAAAAATGATATGGATCAAAAACAATATCCAGGACTCCCTTTTATTTTCCTATCACTTTCATTTTTGTCTTTCTACCTTTCATATTTGTTAAAATTGTCATTCAACGGCCATTTGAAAATTATTAGAGGCTTCATAGCTTTTTTGGATTTGGAGATAATGTGATACCAAAACACCGCTGACAATTGCTCTGGGTATTCATTTCTCTCCCAATTCACAATCAAATTCATTCCCACCTTGTGAGACCCAGCTGACATCAGTCACCTTGGTCTATCAAAACAATAAATCTACATAATGGGAAAATGTAAAAATCCCAGGGTCAGAAAAGAGCTCTTGCTTTTTGAAAGCTACAGAATATTTTATTTACATATCATAGTGATCTTAGCTCTGCAGTCAGCATAGGTTGGAGAAATGTTTCCAAATAAGGTGGAATATAGTTTTTGAGGTTAAGTTATATTTTCATGTAAACCTTCTTGAAAAAAAATTAAATTTCCCTCCATCTTCTTGTTAATCTACAACACAAGTATATTTTTCTAAATCTATTCTTGAAAAATGATAGAAGCAAGTAGCATAACTTGCACCTTTATTTAAGTATGTATCTTATTTCAGTCCCCAAATCAGTATAGAAAACAAAATATTGGTTACTATTTGACATTTAGATAATAAGATTCTTTTGATTAATCTATGCTTGCCAACAGTTACAAAGACGTAAGATTAGTTCGTCTTCCAAAATTTCTTTTTGTGTTTGCTTTTGTAATGATTCATAGTAGGTAGCCTAAATTTTAGAGTCAAGAAATTTTTTTGAGGATCTGAAGAAGGAATAACTGCAGAGGGAAAAGAATTCTTAAACTAATTGAGTTTTGAATTTTAAGGAAAATTTATAAATCAGGAAATATAAAACATCCAACTGTAAAAATGTTAGTGCCCTTAAGCCTGCAGGGCTTTTAAGTGATTTGAAAAACAATAGGTTTTGGTAATTATTAGATAGGTAAAGTTTACTTGCTCTCAGTGTTTTATGTCAAAATAAGTCTATGCTTTGAAATCAGTTTGGAGTCATTTCCAATTTTCCTATAATGGCTTATCTAGGTCAATTGACATAAAAAGGGCAAATTCATTGAGGAAAGTCAACAGAGCTAAACTAAGTTGAAATATAGTGAAAACTGTGTAAGGCAGAGCATTTTAGTTTGGGAATCATAGACATGGAGAACATCTAATAAAATTGCTACCAAAGGGCAAAAAGAAAACTGTAGCACAAATATCTTCATGAGGAGGGTACTTCAGACTTGCTTAAGCAAAGGAGACTTGTCTTTTGAAAGCCTAAAATAAAATGGTGCAAAACTTCTTGATGTTGTGTTTCTCAGTAAGAATAGAAATAGAGTTGGGGAAGAGCTGAAAATGAACCTGCAGCTCTAAACAAAGTTCAGCAGCTATGCACATTTTTTGAAGAGCTTTACAACTGCTTCATATCAGTTTTTGAGGGTAGTTTAAAGCAAGACCCTTCTAGAAAGTGGAAGAAATGTGCTAAGTGGCTCATCAAATATGAAGAGCACAGACATGCAGTATCAAGCAAAATAGAGCTGAAGGCTGCGTTCTTGTCTGCTTGCAAACACCACTGCTTCTCAGATATCCTGACAAAGTGTTTGCTTTCTTCTCACAAGATGTCAACCCCTTTCTCCTTTTAGTTTTTGTGATGGTTAGGCTAATGTGTCAACTTGGCAGATAATGGTGCCCAGCTGTTTGGTCAAGCAAGCACTGGGCTAATTGTAGTACAAGGGCATTTATGGACTTTAGTCATCAGTGAATTTACTGCATAGATGGCTGATTACATCTACATCAACCAGGAAGATTGCAGTCAGCAATGAGTGACGTTTTATCCAATCAGTTGAAGGCCTTAAAAGGGGAAGTGATTTCAGGATTCAGAGAGAATTTCCCAGCCCGTCTTTGGGCAGCCAACGTCTCCCAGGAACTCATAAAGGACCTTCATCAGACTTTCATTGGAGTCCCTGGTTTGCAACCTGCCTGCAGAATCCAGACTTGTGCATCCCCATGGTCACATGAGAGAATTTTATAAAATCTCATATTATTTACAGATAACTCCTGTTGATTCTGTTTCCCTAGAGAACTCTTACTGGTACAGTTTTCTTCTCTCTCTCTTTTTTTTTTCCCTTTAATAAAGCTGTCTTTGGCTTTGTGTGGTTTTCACTAAAATATTTATTAGACACTGTGTGCAAGGAATCATACTAAAAAGAGTGGAAAATGCAGTTCCTTACATTGAAGAGCTCAGGCAACAAAAAAGCCGCAAACAAAACAAAATAAAACAAAAGAAGCAAACTCCAAGCCCCACTTGCAGATGCACTTCCCTGATATCTTACAACTTTGGACTCTTCTTCATACCTTTGTTGGCCATCCATATAGCTTCTTTTGGGAACTGACTATTCCAGCCTTTTGCCACTTCTTACTGAGTTCTTTGTCATTTTACTATTGAAATGTAGATGTTTTTGAATATTATAAATACAAGTTCTGTGTCACTTATTTGTGTTGTGAATAAACCACCACCTGCAGGTTTATTTCCTTAATAGAGACTTTTTTTTTTTGAGGTACCAGGGATTGCACCTGGAACTTCATACATGAGAAGCCAGCGCTCAACCACCAAGCTACGCCTGCTCCTCTATAGAGTCTTTTGATACATTTGTAAAAGAATTCTGACAGCTCAGTGATAATAAGGGAAACAACTTCATCAAAAAATATGGGCAAATGATTTGAACAGACTTTCCATAAAAGAAGATATACTCGTGGCTAATAAGCACATGAAAAGATGTACAACATCTTTAGCTATCAGGAGCATGCAAATTTAAACTAAACTATATACCACTATCTACTAGAGAGAATGACTCAAATTAAAAAGAATAATAATAACTGGAAATAGCAGGTGAGCCTAAGATGTGGAGTAACATGCACTGCTGAAGACAACATAAAATGGTGTAACCGAACTGGGAAACTATTTGGCAGTTTCTTTAAAAGTTAAACACTACTTTACCATATGACATAGCCATGCTATTCTCAGGTATGACCTAAAGGATGTGAAAATATATATATTCACAAAGATTTTTATAGAAGCTTTATTCAATATAGCCGAAGCTAAATACACTTCAAATGCCCATCACATAATGAATAGATAAACAAAATGTGTATCCATACAAGAAATAATTCTCACCAGTATAAAATAATGAACATTCAATTCTACAAATCTCCAAATCATTATTCTAAATGAAAGGAGCCAGACAGAAGAGTACATGCCATATGAATCTATTTATATAAATTACACACTGATCTGTCATGACCATAAGCAGATCAGTCATTGGATCTCGGAACAAAGAGAGACACTGCAGAGAGGCATGAGGAATCTTTTTCAGATGAAGGAAAGGTTCTGTATCTCGTTTGTGGTTGTGATTTTATGGTTGTACACAACTCCCAAGATTTATCAAATTGTATTCTTTAAGTTGATGCAATTCATTATAAATATATAATCCCTTCATAAAATTAATGAGGAAAATTGCTTAGAATAAATAGAATTTCTATCTCTGCTTGTAAAATTTCAGTAACAAGCGCAAGAAATGTTGAAATAATTGATTTGGGGGGTAGTGGGCAGGAAGTGGAGTAGAGCGGTTAAAAAGAGACATTGCAGAAAGAATGTAGCACAACAGGTGTAGCTCAGTGGTTTGAGCACCTGCTTCCCATGTATGAGGTCCCGGTTTCACTCCCTGTTACCTCTTAAAAAACAATAAAAACATAACCCTTGGGAGTGGGTGTAGCTCAATGGTTGGACACCTGCCTCCCACATACGAGGTCCAAGGTTAAATCCCTGGTACCTTCTTTAAAAATAAAAAAGAATATATAGCAATAACTGCTATTGTGTCTCATCTCTTCTCCCAAGGATAACAATCCTCCAAAGGAAGAGAAAGTTCAATATTAAGGCATGTTTCATAAAAAAAACACAGTTAAAATTAATTAATTTCAAGGCTTCAGACTCAGATATATTGGATCAAAATATATTGAAAGAATTTGCATATGTAACTAGAAAATCTTGAATTTTAATCATGCAGTGAATGTTTGGAGAAAGGAAGAAAAGATGATTGAAATAAATTGATTTTACAAAACTGATAATGTGAGACTGTTAACTAACCATAAAGGAGACAACAAAGGTTCTGACAATAGGGAAAAGTGAACTATGAAAAACACTCACAAAATTTGAGAATGAATTACTACAGAGATGACTTGTGAACAGTTTTAGGAAAGAAAGCAAAATAGTCAGTATGGATTAACAAAGAACAAGCCATGATGAATATTAACTTCACTTTTTAATATGAATCACCAACACACAATGAATGCAATCATCTTAGAATATATGTCTTCAATAAAGTAACAATTCTTGAAGGTAAAAATAAATATGGATTTTAATATCAATTATATTAGAAATATATATGATAATACTATATTCTGCCAAGAAAGGCCATTCAACTTTTCATTCTACTGCCATGTCTTTTGATTGATGACTAAATTGATGTAAACCTGAAAGGAAGTTCCAATGGCATCAAGTAGATTAAGGTTAAATATCAAATATCAGGCATGACTTTTGCAATTTTACCTGTATGACTTCTAATGTATTCACAAGCACTTTGCTTAAAATTATTTCCATTTAATATTATACCTCCTTTCTAATTCATACTATTATAACGATAATGGAATTTATAATAAGTGAATAAATAAAATTGTTTTCATCCAAAATGGATTAATAGGAATTCTGAGGTATTCAACTTCTTTATTAGCATAATAATAATATTGATACCTATTTTTTTATGATATAACTTGAAGGTTCATAATTTAGAATATAATCCTGGATTTTCTTTGAGGTAGTAAAATGATAAGAAGATATTAAAATAACATAAATATACAATATATAGTATACACTTTTTTCTGTTGCAACTTTTTAATACAGGGAACTTTTATCTTACAAGCTAAACTGTGTTTTAAAAAGTAAATTAACTTTAGAAGAGGAATAATTATTTATTGCAAATAAAAGATTTATAATATATTTCACTTTGAATAAAAATATAAAATTCAAAGAAGCCTGTGTATATTTCCTTCTAATATATACGGCCTGCTCTCAGCTATATAGATATTTGAAAATATCTTTTGAAAGTGAAAAGCAAGTTAAAGTGGTCCTTCATCTTTTGTACAAATCCATTTTCTGATATTCATAAAACAATTCATATTCCAACATAGCAGTTCACTAGAGACTTTTTCCAGTTTTGCTGTAATTCCTAAAACACAGTGGTATAGAAAGCAAGAAAAATACCCAAATAGAACATGGTAGTACTAGTTATAAACATTTGTGTAGTTCCTTAGAGAATGCAAACACCCTTGTGGTTAGCACTTCCTGGGCTGACAGGAACGTAGGTCTGCTTATAGCAAATAGTTTTTGTTTTGTTCTTTACTTATAGCTGTAACTTCATTTCTGATGCACGTCCTTCTGTGACTGTAAGTAAGACAATATATGAGGGTCCATTTATCTAGATCATGACTCTGATAGCATTCTTGTCTATTGCTGCAGAGACCCAGATCATAGCCTTGCATTTCTATGAAAAGAGCAAATATGAGACTAAGACTTGCTTTATTCTTTAATTCTTGTTTTATTTTGACATCACATCAGATCTTTATTTGATCTGATTGCCTTACTTACATCCCTGACATCTGATAGCCCATCTACATTTATTTTTTGCTCCAAAACAAGTGTGTCTTGGTAATTTCCATGTCAGGAAATGGTGTTGAGCACATTGTGTGTTAAATTTTCTTCTAAAAATATATGCTTGACAGATTCTTGTCATTCTAATGGCCATGTCATTATATTGTAAAAATTATGCTGACTCCATCTCCGATATTAACTCTGCATAATCATTCAAAGCTATCAGATGAGCAGTTTTTTAAACACTTCATTGACTATACCTGCAAATAGATTAAACTCATTTCACTCCCCTTGGCAATACTGTGCTATATAGGTCACAACAACTAAACTTTTCTAGTTCATTTTATTGTACCTCATATAACTTCAAAAATATGAAAATGAGGACGTGTTCTGCTGCTTTGCTTCATATTTTCAAGAAGTTTGTATTTGTCAGCAAAAGTGACTTAATAGTACATTATTTGAAGGCTAAAAACATAAATCTTCCAACAGAAATAAAAACTGTTTACAAGTGTGCTTCCATTTCCTTTGTTTCCAGTAATATAAAAGCTGTTGAAATTAGCAATTAAGTGAAGCTACATAAAAGTGAGTATAAAAAAAATATACATATATAGTAAAATTTATGCATTTGTGGTTGTTTCTTACAACCTTATTTAGCTAATTTGATCTGATCAGATCATCTTTTCAAATGTCTAGATTTTTATTTTTTAATTGTGGTAAAATTATGTACAATAAAATGCATACATATTAAGTGTAGAATTTTATGAGTTTTGTCATTTAACTGATACCAAAATCAAATCACACAATATGCTATGTTTTGTGATCTGTTTCTTTGCTCAATATAAGGTTTATCTGAATCCCATATGTTGTGTGGCCCCTTCCTTTTTAATTCCTGTATAGTGTGACTTTGTGGAACTAGAGCACATTGTGTTTATCTAATCTATAAATATACATTTGGGTTGTTTCCATATATGTGCTATCATGAATAAAGCTGCTATTATGAATAAGCTTTGGAAAAAACTTTTATGAGGAATATATTTTTATTTCTTTTGGGTAACTATCTCGAAGTGTCTACTGCCTATTGATTTATAGCATCTCAGATCCAAATGTGAAACTTGTGCCTGCTCTGTGAAAATGGATCTGGGACTTTTAAACATTTTTCCTTTGTCAGTGGAAGGAACGAGAGAAACGTTGCAGGAGGAAGTGGGTTTGCTTCCTGGTTGCAGTGTGCTTCTCTGCAGCCCCCTGCCAGGCACATAGCTTCCCCAGTGCCCAGCGCCTGCAGGGTGGGGACTTTTCCAACCTCCAGCTCCTGCAATGCACGAGCTTCTCTGACATCCAGCTCCTGCCATGCAAAGCTGGCAGCAGCACCCAGTAGACAGGGGCTTCCCTTGGCAGACCACTTGCCTTGGTGGTTTTGCAGCAGAATGCTTTGAGTGAGATTCTTCTCCATTAACAGTTTTCCTTAGCACTTTTGAGGACAGATTTGCCACAAGTTTCAGAGAAACAGATTGCCAGCAAATTCCCCAGTGCAGCAACCACAGAACTTCTCTGCCTTTCAGTAAGTTACAGTTATGCCTTCCCCAATCAGGGAAGTTGTAGCTCAACGCTAGGGGTGGTGTCTGCTCCTTATATATGCTATTCTTGTATCATGTAAAGTTCTCTTTTCTCTTTCTATACAATCCCTAATTACTCCAATCGCTTTTATACTTAATCATTTTTATATTAAATTTGACCTGTTCAAATTACTGTATGGATTCTCTCTCCTGATTAAACCTAGACTGATACAGAGTGGAATTACTGGATTTTGTGTTACATGCATGTTTAACTTTATTAGAAACTGCCAATTAGTTTCCCAAACTGATTTATGAGATTACGCTTCTGCCAAAATTATAAGACTTTTCTACATACCCCATATTCTTTATAGCTTTGGATATTGTTAGTCTTTTTTATTTTGGCCTTTCTAATGTGTTTAAAAGTGTCTGTGGTTTTATAGGCAATTCTCTGAAGATCAGTAATGTTGAACCTTGTTTCATGTGCTTATTGATCAATTATATGATCTCCTTTCCTTTTTTTTAATCCAATTTTTAAAAATGGGTTATCATTTTATTATTGGCTTATGAGAATTCAGGATATTCAGGCTACAAGTCCATTGTTAGATAAATGTATTATGAATATTTTCTCCCACTCTGTCTTGCTTTTTAAAAATTAGCTGTGTACTTTAAGGAGCAAAAATTTTTAACACTGATGAAATCCAGTTTACAAATTTTAAATGTTTCTTTAGTATGCTCTGTATTTTCTTTATGAAATCTTTCCCTACAGCAAGATCATAAAGATCTTCTACCACACTTTCTTCTCAGTGCCTTGTATTTTAGCTTTTTACTTTTAGGACTATGAGCCATCTCACATTATTATTTGTGTACAGTGGGAGTATGGTAAAGGTTCATTTTTTTCCATATTGCTAGCTAGTTGACCCAGCAACATATGATGAAAACATTTTCCTTTCCCCATTGAATAGCATTGAGACCTTTTGATTCCTTTACTTCTCTTTTGCCATTGGCTATAACTATCAATATAATGTTGAATAGAAATCACAAAATGGACAGCCTGCCCTGACCCCAATCTCAAGGTAAAACATTCCATATTTTTCCTTTTATAACTTTAATGACATATGACATATAATAAACGGCACATAATAAAATGTACAATTTGATAAGTTTTGACATATGTATACAGTCATGAAATCATCTCCAAAATCAGGACGGTAAACATATCTATCACCCTCAAAAGTTTCTTTGTGCTCCTTTGTAATCTCTTCCACTTACCTGTCCCACCTTCTTTCCTCAAGCAATCACACTCTACTTTCTGTCACTATTGATTCATTTGCATTTCTTTGAGCTCTTTTTCATCTGACTTCTGTCATGCAATACAATTATTTATAGATTTATCCACCTCATTGCATGTATTGTTATTTAATTCTGTTTTATTGCTAAGTAATAGTCCATCGTATAGATATGCCATAATTTGTTTATCCATTCATCTATTGATGCATATCTGAGTTGTTTCCATTTTTGCCTATTGTAAACAAAATATGAACATTCATGTACAAGTTTGTAGATGAATGTATGCCTTCATTTATCTTAGGTAAATGCCTAGGAGGTGAAGGGTCATATGGTAGGTTTATAGTGACCTTTTTAAGAAACTCAAAAGCCACTTTCTAAAGTGGTAATTTTTTGAGTGAATTGTATATGGTGCATTGTGGAAACACAGACTCTGTCACAACAGAGACTTTCAGCAAACGACTGCTTTATTACTTATACAGCACAAAGTTTCCAAAAGAGCAAGCAAAGAGGTACCATAATAGCTATAAATGTTAGCCATAAATGTTAGTACATATATATTCACACTAAATATATGTATGTATATATGTGTGTATGTATACATATAAGCATCCCGTGAATGTGTGTATGTGTACCTACATACATATGTATATATCAATAATACATCATTATAGAAGATATAAAAATAATCCATTTTTTCTATTTTGTGTATTAACACAACTCATCATATTACCATATTGAAGGGGAGTATGATTATCTCAATAGCTGCTGAGAAAACATTTAAGAAAATACAACACTCATTCATAATAAAATCTCTAAGTAAAATAAGTTTAGAAGAAAACTTCTTTCTCCTAATAAATAATACCTATTGAGGAAAAAATAACAAAAATCATATTAATGCTAAAACTTCACAAGTATTACCACTTTCAGAGTTAGGTAACAGAGATGTATGTTAAACCTTTTGCTTACTGTCATATATTGCCAATTAAAGTTGTTATTATAAATCTTAAACCAATAAGAAAAGAAAAATAAACATATGATAAAATGATGAGTTATAAAGGGATTAAATTGCTGTTATTTACAAATAATCTGATTGTCTGCAATGATACCTAAAAGAATCTGGAGAAAAACTATTAAAATAATAAGAAACTTGAGCAAATTGCAGTATACTGATAGCATTAAAAATAGTGTTTCTATATTTACCAACAACTAACTAAAGTATATAATCTAAAAAATATGAAAATAAAGCACAGAGAAATTACAACTGGAAAAAACATATCTACTCAAAAGACATGTATAAAAACTTTAAGGCTTTGAAAAAATCCAAATGCTCACAGGGCATAAAAGTAAACATGAATATATGTAGAAGTATAACATATTTGTTGATGAAAAGACTCAGTATTTTAAGATTCAAATTCCTCCCAAATTTATCTAAGATTAAATGTAATTTTGGTCAAAGTCTATATGACTATTTGTAGAATTGAGAAACTGTTTCCAAAATATTTGTGGATGAGTAAAGTTGCTGACTAAACACCTAGAGGCCACTCAGATTTTTGAATGAGCAATAATTGTCATAGCCAGGGCATGAGAGCCATATAGGAAAAAAGCAGTCCTTCATTCAAGTGAGAACCACATTCCACCTGTTGGAGGAGCTGCTTTGACTGTCTAAATTGCTATCCTACTTGTTTTCCTTTGTGCAGTATGCAGTGAAGTCACATGTCATGAGATTTTCTTGGTTAGAGGGTGCAGGACAGAATTCTGCCTCTATGTTGAGCATTCATCACTGAACATACATGACAGTTATCTATTACCCAAGATTGTGCCCAGAGTGGTCCCTTGAGTGTGCTGCACTTACTTTATCACTCCAGGCCAACCATAAACAGGGCCTGCTTCACGGGCATTTGCTCAAGGTCACCCAGCTAGTATGTGGTAGAGTTTCTTAGAAAACATTTTATATGGAAGGTGATCTTTGAACTGAGCAATTATTTGATGGGATTTTATGTAGGGATGTGTATGATAAAAAGCACATAAATATGCCATAGTATGACTTTTTTGAGGACTGTGGTATGTTGAATTATGTTCCCCAGGTGGGGGAAAATGTTTTTACTCTTAATCCATTTCTGTGGACATGATATACATGTAATTAAGACATTTTGAAGATGTTCTTTTTAGTTAAGGCATGGCCAGCTGAATCAGGATGGGTCTTAATCCTACACTGGAGGCCTTATAGAGAGAAAGCCATAGGTAAGGGCCAGAAGCCAGAAGTCAAGGTACCCCAGAAAGAAAGGAGCAAACATCACCTTGTGAGGGAAAAGCCATGGAACCCAAGGATTGCCACCCAAACAGAATACTAGGAGGCCAGCCTTTTAGCCTCTGAAACTGTGAGCCAATAAATCAGTTGTTAAGCCGACCCATTGTATGGCATTTGTCTTAGCAGCCTGGAAATGAAGTCAATGATCTACAGAGAGTTTAATTAAGCAAGTATGATTGAAGTTTAGGTGCAGCATTTAGTAGGGAAAGTAAAAAGAATAGCAAAAGATCACATGCAAAATTAATTAGAGACAGGTTGATGAAAGCCTTGCTTGCCTTTATTCAGTGG
Source organism: Tolypeutes matacus (assembly GCA_026826555.1). NCBI lineage: Eukaryota > Metazoa > Chordata > Mammalia > Cingulata > Chlamyphoridae > Tolypeutes > Tolypeutes matacus. The sequence goes on from JAKSZT010054515.1 coordinate 5,882,144, forward strand.
AAGATTTTGGCCAGAGTAATGTCGGTAGATTTGCATTTTAATACTCATTACCCCTTCATGATGGGAAGAATGGCTTGGTAAGGTAAGAGAAGGAGGCCAAGAGCAAAACTCTGTTTTTTTAAATGCTAGCTGGAGGCACAGTCTTTTTTTTTTTTTTTTTCTTTTTAATTTATTTATTTTTTATTTTGGGTAAAAATAAAAATTTTCACAATACATACCAATATTTGTAAAATGATATATAAATATATATGCATATATGTTCATTTGCTTACAAAAATGTTATTTATATATATATATATATATATATATATATTTTTTTTTTTTTTAAGAGGTGCTTAGATTACCTAAAATATTGCACAGAACCTACCGGGATTCCCATGTTCCCCACCTCCCACACCTCCCACCACATCCCACACAAACATCTCCCACAAGTGTGGCTCATCACCCTCAATGGACTTACACATCCTGGGGCCTTGCCACCAACCACAGACCACAGTTCACATTGTAGACCACACTCTCTCCCACACAGTTCTGAATGGTGTGTGCTGATTTAAAATGGCCTACATCCGTCGCCACAACGGCACTCAGGACAACCTCCAAATCCTGAAAAAGCCCCTGTATTTCAACTGCACATCCCCTCCCTGCCCCGAAAGTGTCCAGTGGCCACTGGCTCCACCTCACTGTTATAATTTCTTCCATTGCTAGAATCACCATATGTGTACAACAGAATACCATCAAGTCCACTCTAGTCCATAGTTCTTACCCCAATCCTGAGGGGACTGGGATGGTGATGTCTACTCCACCTCCAAGTGAGAGGGCTTATATCCTATGGATATGGTGGGTGGGATGATCCTGCCTGCAGATGCAGGCCCTCTCCATTCCCTGGGATGGCCGTTGCCCATCGTTGTCTCCTCACCAGGTGACTTGGATGAGTCCATTGAGCTGTAGGGTAGGAGTTGCAGCTCCACTGAGATTCCACACACACCTGGCACATAGGTAGGCCAGCGGCTCCAGTCTCTGGAAGTTTACCTAAAAACTCCATCACCACATATAGGTTTGAATAGAAGGACTGATGAACCATGTGCAGGGAAGACTTATTTGAGTCCAATTCTGTCACTCTCAAGAGCACAGAATCCAAAATAGAGCCCACTGATAAGGCATCAGTCTCTGGGGCTATCCCCCCTTATACAGGATCTGGGTGTCTCCAGAGCTCTCAGGAGCCCCTCTGTGTGGGGCAATATGCACTTTGATGTTCTATGAGCTCCTACTGAGGTGTGCGTAAGTGTTACCTCTGGGATGACCTCCCAACTCTCTTTGAAGTCTCTTAGCCACTTGAACTCATTTGTCTTTACCATTTCCCCCTTTTATTCAAGGTCTTTTCCCAGTTGTGTTGCCAGTTGGCACTTGGTCTTAATCCCTCGTTGCCAGGGAGGCTCATCCCCGGGAGCCATGTCCCACGTTGGGGGGAAGGTAATGCAATCATATGCTGAGTTTGGCTTAGAGAGAGGCCACATTTGAGCAACAAGGAGGCTCTCAGGTGGCAACCCTTAGGCACCCCACAACTGCACGCTAAGTCTCAGTTACAAGAGCAAAGACTCACAAAGGTAGTCATCAATAAAAAGAACACATCAGTAGGTCATCCTCTTTTGACAGACACTGCACTCAGAGGACTATTGTTGCTCCCTTGGAGACTGTGGAGGCACAGTCTTTACAACAATAAAAGATGGTGAAGCCTAAAGGTCAAGAGGGGTATGGGGAGGAGAACTGGAGAAGATGGGGACATCCTGATCAAGGTGGGTGAGTACAAAGCAGAGAATTATTGAAAATAGTGTCCAATGCCTCAGAAGCATAAATGCTGTTTTCAGATCCTTGGGTTTTACAATCAGGAACTCAGGATTGAATTTCCCACTGCAGTTTTAGTGGTGTGTTTGATGTGGAAGCCATATTTTGTGATTCAAGAGTAAGTGGGGGGAAGCGGCTGTGGCTCAATCAGTAGGGCTCCCATTTACCATATGGGAGGCCCCAGGTTCGGTTCCCGGGGCCTCCTGGTGAAGGCAAGCCCGCCCGCACAGAGTGGTTAGCTGACCCAGCGAGCACATGCAGCAAGGGGGGGATAGATAAATGAATAAATAAATAAAATCTTAAAAAAAAAAAAAAAAAAAAAAAAGTAAGTGGGATTTGAAGAAAAGGCCACAGTAAATAGAGTAAATTTGGCTTTATCTGCTGGTAAAAGACAAAAGGGAAAATGACAGGAGAGTGACACAAGTTAAATACACTGGATTTTTTTTTTTTTTTTTTGTAGTTAGAATGTCCTGTCTCAGTTTTCCAAAGTGTATATTTTTAAAAATTCTTCTGTTGAGGCATATACTGTTTTCTTGTTAATGATAAAATTAAGTAGTTATCTATGACTATAATCTCAACTAGTTGAACTCTTGGAAGACAAGGACTATATTTTATTCATTATTTTAATCCACAGAATATGCAATTTCTAGATGCATAAGAAATGATAATTTAATAATATTTAAATCACCAGTGTGTTGTGTTTCATCTTTCAAATGATTCTTAAACATAACATCTTGAACTGCAAAGCTTGTCAGCAGTAAAATGTAAAATACCACAAATAATACTTTATGTCTTCTTTATTGGAAGCAGCGTGTCGGAGAGAGGAATGGAGCAGCGGTGCTTGGAGTGTGGCGACCAGGCCAGCAACAGCGCTCGGGGACTTGTTAGAAATAAAAATCCTAGAGTCCCATCCCAAACCCACAGAATCAAAAACTCGGGGGCTGAGACCCAGTCCTCTACAAGCTCTGCAAGTGATTCTGATTTACCCTACCATTTGAGAACAATTGATGTAGAGAAACGACAAACTCCTTGGATCTGACTCTCACTTTTGTCGCTTATCAGCTGCATGCACTCAGCATGATATTAATAACTCCAGAATGTAGTTTCCTTAAGCAAGGAAGGTGGCGCTACCTTGGGGAATTGTTAGGAGAATGAATGATACAATAGGTGAAAGCCTTTAGCTCACTCTCTGATACAATGTTGATATTAAATCAATATTACTTTTCCTATTTAACATACAGTGTTTTGCTATTATGGAATTATAGTTTTGTAAAGAAGTCTAGAAATTGGAATAGCAAACTTAAAAGAATGGGGATGGGAATTTACGTAGGCTGAATACTTAATTTCTTGGGTGAAATTTTCACAAGTGTCATCTGGATTTGAGCCAAGGCCTGCCTCACTTCAAAGTTTATTTTTAGCATCATTTCATTCACTTTTATGCCAAGAATGATTTTATTAATCGCAAAAAAATTAAACCATAAAAACAAACAAAGATTTCTATAAAGATTCTAGCTTTTTACTTACCAAACTTAAATCATTTTTTTTTTTAACTAGGAAAAAAAAAAATCATGCTATAGTGAATGCATTAATAGCAAAATCTTAAATAAGGAAGATTTCTCATATTTGAGAAAAATAAAGACACCAATGATTGTTTGCCCTGTAAATGCTTTTTATCATCTGGCAGGAATGGAAAGATAAAAGGATCAATCACAGAGAAAGGCATTCATTTTTCAGAGCTTTGTCTCTTACCATTGTTCAGCTTTCGCAAGGGTATTAAAACAGCTTCCTATAAACAGCACTTATTCATACTGCTCACCCTTTCATATAGCTTTTCCCTCATCCTCTGTCTTCAAGTGCAAGGTCAGCTCAACACTGCTATGAAGAAAACGGTTTTGAAATTATCCTCCCCCTTTCTTTCACGCCTCAAATAAATATCTCTGAGCCCTGTTTTTGAATTGACATATATTTAAAAACAATTCAATCCTGGATTGATCAGCTGATCTGGTGATACAGAGGCTGGAGCTTGCTCCAACCATTGTTTCTCTTTGTTGTTGGTGGGTCTTTGTTTGAATTCTGCAGCATCAGCCCTGACTGCAATAATTGATTGACTGAGCTATGCCACAGGGCACAAAATAACAAAGGAAGAAAAATATGAACAGTTAGTGAAAGAAGCCCTGGGATAAGACATAAATAAATGGAGTGTACCCGAATATTGCCGTGTTAGTGGAATCCAAACCAGGACAAGATAAACCAGCTGGCTGTATCTTAATTTTAATGTTTGGGAGGTGAATTCAAGGACAGATATTGTGCTCTGAGAATCAAAGTAAACCTTTACATGATCATTTCCTAAGCTCAGGGAGCAAACACACCCACATACAGATCATTCGGAACCCAAATGGCCTTCACACTTTAAGCTCCTTAGGTAATATGGTAATGAATATTTCAGAAAATTCTACATAGTTAATAGTCATCAAGTCAATAAATACAGACCAGCTACATCGCTGTTCTATTTGCATATAAATCCTTTTGAGTGAAATGTTCAGAACATAGCAGTAAGGCTTTTCCATAAATTTGAATAGGACCTAATAAAATCCCTAAACTTTCTTTGAGCTTAGTAAATCATGAAAGAAGTCACAGCCTTTTAAAATCTCAGGATTTGAAAGGACCTTAGAGGTCAGACAATCCAGCTACTTTGTAATGAGTTATTTGGAAAAAAGCAACACTATCAAGTTCTGTCTCTTGTAAACATACACAGTCGGTAATTTGGGTGGAAGCTCAGCATCTGGGCACTTTAATTGGTAACAATTAATGTAGCAAGTTTCAGACAAAATTGTTTAATCAGTGAAAAAGATCATTTTGAACTAGGTGACTTTTTAAAGAGGGCACGGCATCTAAGTTGTATTAAATGAAGAGATTTCCTTAAAATATCCTTGGCTAAGTATACATGGGCTGATTTCTTAAGACTTCTTTCCCTTTCCTTCCCTTTCTCCCTCCCTCTCTCTCCCCCTCCCTTCCTACCTTCCTTCCTTTTATACAAGAAAACTAGTTAAGAACAAATTACAGAATTAGTAATGAATTTAGAAATATGCCTATTAAAGTTCTTTATTCAAGAATATAAGGCTGAGGAGAGAGCACAGATTGGGGACAATGTACTCTACATAAGAATTTAATAGGATGTTGTAGGTGCAGTCAGCTGGGGGTTAGAGAAGAGGACCTGAGCAATTGCCTTAAAATATCTACCTTTGAAAAAAGAATCCAGAGGCTAGAATGATTTGCTAATTTTTATGATCAGTGATATTTCAATATTTTAAAATATTTGCTGAGCAGTGTGTGATATAACATCTTTCTCTTTCTTCAAGACTTTAATACATTATGCTCATATTAAAGCATTTTGATATATTGTATTATTAATCTATATGAAGAAGTAGTAATGAATGTAAAGGTCTTTTGCTTGCTGAGATGAACCCAAAGCATAGAATAGCAGGTTATGATGCTTTTAACATTTTCTATTTTCTTTATTCCCAGATGCTACACATATTGAAAGACTTGCAGATTAAATAAATTTATGTAATTTTCAAAAGGAATATAAATAGTTTCTTTTAAGAATCGTCTCAGAAGTAAAAGGTGACTAAACATGATTTAGCTTCAAAGAAATTTCATAAAAATAAAAAGGGGATGAAAAATGGCATATACAATGGAGTTGCATTATTTAAAAATATAAATGTTTTTAACATCTGCTTCCAGTAAAGATGGAGTTACAGTAACTTGACTTATCCTCTATCTTTAAACACCTAAAAAAATATATACGAGAAAATAATTCTCAAGTAATTGGATATTAAGAGATGAAGGGGAGTGATTACAATGATGTCCCAGCTTAATGCCTAGAAAAGTTACCAGGATGTAGATTGAGGGAGGCTGGAGGGGGGTGATATATTCCTGAGTTGCAAAGACTAAGCTGGAAGTTCAGGAAAGCCAGAGGCTAGAGTTCACAGGTCAGAGAATGGAGGTGAGGCAGGCTAATGTAAGAAACAAGGGAAGGGCAGCTGGTCAGAACAAAGCCATAACTATCACCGCTGAGACCCCCCCAAGAACAGGGCCAGGAGATCCAGCCCAGAAGGACCCTGAGGGAAGGCAGCTGTTTGAAAACAAAGCTATAACCCTTACAGCCAAAAAGCCTACCAAGAACCTGGTCATGAGGTCCTGTTTGAAAGCCCAGGGCCTCCCCACTGGTTTCCTGAAAGCCAAAGTGCAACCTGAGTGGTCTATAGTACAAACCACTAGGAAGGCAGAAAAGCAACCAATCAAGAAAGCAAGTAGTTAAGATCCCTCCTTAATATGGGGAAGGCGGAGGAGTTAAAATCAGCCTTAAAAAGATCCCAGCCCCAGCCTGCTCACACACATGTCTCAGATGTATACTTTCCCTTTCTCTTGTTTCTCAATAAACTCTTTACTTGTTTGCCTACCCTGTGGCATGTCCTTAAATTCCTTTATGCCGCGTAGCCAAGAATCTAGAAACCAGCCGTTGGCAACAAAAGGACAGAGCTGAATAGAGAGAGAACTCTGGAGATTTGCTGAGGTTCCCTCAAATGTTCAGTTGAGAACTGATTAATTTTTGCATATGAGGATACAATCTAAGGCTGAGAAAAAAACAACATGCAAGTATTGAGAAAATGCTCACCAAAGTTCTCACAAAGCTGGGAATAGTGTCTGTAAAAAACAGCCAGAGTAGAAAACCTTATAATTCATGGGGTCTTGGTGAGAATAATAAGGATTTTGTCTTTTGGGGGATAATTAGTCCTAAATTAAATGCTTCCATTGTCATGCCTAATAAGACCCAAAAGGATCAAACTGTTTACAAGTAACTTAACTGCATCCCATATCAAAGCTCAAGAATATTTTCAGGAATGCAAAAATAACCAGCATCCATAAAGGTAAAATTCATAATGGTTGGCACATCATAAAAAATTACCAGACATGCAAAAATGGACATTTAGAAAGATATTATAACTGTATTCCATATGTTTAAAAAGCTAGAGGACATATTGGACATGCTAAGTAGATATATGGAAATATAAAAATGTCTCAAGTCAAATTTCTAGAAATGAAAACTTCAGTGTATGAGATGAAAAAATCCACTGGATGGATTTAATGGCAGATTAGAAAGTACAGAAGAAAAAGGGAAGTTGAAGACATAGTAATAGAAACTATCCACATGAAATACAGAAAGAAAAGAGAATTAAACAACAAAAAAAGAAAAAAAACTCACTAAAATGTGAAACAGTCAAACATATGTCCTGAAAAAGATCCTAGAGAATGTACTAGAGAAAGAAAGCAAGGCAGAAATTTTTTTTGAAGAAATAGAAGACAGAAATTTTCCAAATTCATGTAAACTATAAAATCATATATCAAAGAAGTTCAAAGAAACCTCCAGCCCCCCTCCCCCATGAAAAAAAAGTATATGAAGGCCTATTATAATCAAACTGATCAAAACCAGTGATAGAGTAAAAAGGGAAAATTCTAAAAATAGTAAAGTAAAAAGAGAGACATTATATAAATTGGAACAAACATAAGAATGACAGTAGATTTCTTGGTGGAAACAACACAAGTAAGATGTGGAGCACAATTTTTAAAGCAAAGTAAAGTAAAGTAAAAAGGAAAGAAAGAAGAAAGGAAGGAAGGAGGGAGGGAGGGAGAGAAAGAAAGAGAGAGAGAGAGAAAGGAAGGAAGGAGGGAGGGAGGGAGGGAAGGAAGGAAGGAAGGAAGGAAGGAAGGAAGGAAGGAAGGAAGGAAGGAAGGAAGGAAGGAAGGAAGGAAGGAAGGAAGGAAGGAAGGAAAAGGAAAAGGAAAAGGAAAAGAAGGGAGTGGGGGAGGGAGGGAGGGAGGGAGGAAGAAGAGCATACTTTACCCAGCAAAATAGCATCAGTAGCAGAAAGGCTGGAAAGAGAAAAAGGGAAGTATACTTCTGTAATGTTCCTACTTCATAGGTGAAGTAACATAATATAACTTTTAAGGTAGACTCTGATAAGTTACAGATGTATACAATAAATCCTATAGTAACAGTTAAAATAAAAAGTTATAGTTAATGAGTCAACAAAGGAGGTAAAAAGGAATCATTAAAAATACACAGTTAAACCAGAGATGAGAAGAAAAAGAGGAACAAAGAGTAGACAAGACAAACAGACACCACTCCAAAGAAGAAATACAAATGGCTAAAAAGCATATGAAAAGATTCTCAACATCACTAGCTATTAGGGAAATGCAAATCAAAACTACAATGAGATATCATCTTACACTCATTAGACTTGCAGCTCTTAAAAAAACAGAGGACTACAAATGTTGGAGAGGATGTAGAGGAAAGGGAACACTCATCCACTGCTGGTGGGAATGTAGAAAGGTGCAGCCATTGTGGAGGACAGTTTTGTGGTTCCTTAGGAAGCGAACTAAAGAACTGCCATATGATCCAGCAATCCCATTTCCGGGTAAATATACAGAAGAATTGAAAGCAGGGACACAAGCAGATATATGCATGCCAATGTTCATAGTGACATTATTCACTATTGCCGAAAGATGGAAGCAACAAAGGTGTCCATCAACAGATGAATGGAGTGGCTATATTAATATTAGGTAATGCACATTTCAGAGTAAAGAATATTTCATAAAAAGTAATTTTACAATGCTTACAGGGTCTATTCATCAATAGTATATAAGAATCCCAAATGTTTATGCACTAAACAACAGAGCTTAAAAATACATGAAGCAAAAACTGATGAAACTGCAAGGAGAAATAGATAAAGTGAGAGATTGTAATATCCTTCCCTCAGGAACTGATAGGAGAAGTAAACAGATAACCAACAAGGTTGTAGTATACTTAAACAACTCTATAAAGCAACTTGACTTGGTTGATATTTGTGATACACCCAACAACATCAGAACACATCATTTGAAAGTGCCCCCCAAAACATTTACCAAATCTCTTAGTTTGCCAGAGCTGCTGTGATAAACATCGCACAATGGGTTGGCTTAAATAACAAACATTTATTATCTCTTGGCTAGAAAATCCCAAAGCAAGATGTCAGCAAGGTCATGATTTCTCCCAGGTTGGTAGCTTTCTGATGATGACATTCTTCCATCATATGGTGAACTCTTCTCTCTGGCTTCTTCTGGCTTTTGGCTTCTACTGGATTCTGATTTCCTCTGACTTACTGCATCTGAATTTCATATTTTAGCTACAACAATTGGGCATTGGAATAAAACCAATTACTGTAAATAATAGCAACCAAAACTATGAAGTACTTTGGAATAAATTTGTACAAGACAGTATATTGAAAGCTATAGATTAGTAATGACAGAAATTAAAGGAGACCGAAATAAAAGAGATGGTCCATGCAATTTATCAGAATGAAACATAGAAGGCTATTTTTATAACCTTTGGTTAAGCAAAGGTTTTTTACATATGTCTCCAAAGTGGTGGTCCATCAAAAAAAGGAGAAATTGGACTTCTTCAACCACAACTTTTGCTTTTCAAAAGACACTGGTAAGAGAAGAAAAAACTAGTAACCATGGAGTAGGAGAAAATATTTGAAAATACCATACCAGATATAGGACTTGTATCCAGAATATGTAAAATTCTGGTTACAAGAACATAAGCTCAATAATAAGAAAACTAACAACCCAATCAAAAACAGAAAAAAGTTTTTAACCGAATCTTTACGGATACATGAAGAACATAAAATCATATGAATAGATGCTCAATATCATTGCCATTTGTGAAATGCAAATTAAAATCAAAGTAAGATACCACTACTTGCTTTCTAGAATACCACAAATTAAAGGCAGATAACATTGTGACAGAAAACAAACCAGTGGTTGGCTGAGAAAGGATGAGTGAGGAGGAGCAGAAGGGAGAAGCTGTAAGGGATACGAGGAAACTTGGGAGTGTTTGTTTATTATCTTCATGTAGTGATGGTTTCACAGGTGTTTCCATATGTCCAATCTTATCAAGTTGTACATTTTAACTATGTTCAGAGTGAATTCAGAGGCAGCTTCCAGAATTAGAGGGAGAGTTACATAGCATATAACCCTGCATTGGCACTTTCATAAAATTTTAGCAATGAGGGAATAAGAATATATTTTATTACCTTAGTAAGGATGATAAATTTCTAATTCAGGCAAAAATACCTGTAGGTGGAGGTAGGCATTAATTTCTATGTATTGCCAGGAAATAGGTTTGAAGATAATATCCATACCACAAAGTTGTGAAGATTAAATGAGTTAATGCATTAAAGTATTTAGAATATTCTCTGACCCAAGGTAAGTACTCAAATGCTAGACATTATCATGGGTCAGAAGTGGTTCCTTTATGTATTCATAGTGATTTTTAAAAATATCTACAATCTGCATTTTAAAGAAATGTTCACCTTCCCTTCTTAATCCAGCAGTGCCCACTTGGGTGATAGTGATCCTAATTATCTGCCTCTACCAATTAACTTTTTAATATTCTAAATATACATAAATAATCTGAGGAATTTCACATTTTCTATCAAATTATTTTTATTGATATATATTCTTTCTGAGGATGTTCTATTCAATTCCTTACTTTTCCACTTATATAAGTTTAAAATTACAAATATTTTTTTACAAAATATGGCATAAAATTAACCTCAGAATCTCTCAAAGCAGCAGGTTACTCTAGCTAAGTTTACTTTTTTCCAGGGAGATATATATTTATATATATATATATATATTTTTTTTTTCTCAGTGGAGAGAGAAAGAGAAGGAAAATTGATCTAGAAAAATTGATGGAAACTAGTTCAAAATACTATTTCATTAATTTTATACCTAATTTGTCATAGTAGTTTTCACTTTCTAGTGTGGGAAGAGGTCTTCTAAAAATAAAGCAAAACTTTGTTTACAATATATAACCATTTACAATATATAACCAATAAGAAGGCAAGAGAATGTAGTACACATCTTTGCCTTATTCACTGTGCATTTATGTATATATACATACACATATGAACATGTATGGTGTATGACATCTCTATGTCCGTTTTGTATATGTATATAATATTTCACACTGCATTTGTGTACAAATTCCCATACATTGGTGTGTACATATATATGTACACACTTGTATATAAATTGTGTTTATGCATGCCATGGTTTCTGTATTCTTAAGAAATAAAACAGTTTTGATTTATTGTTTGCAGGCATGTAAAATGTATGTGAATGTTCTTTAGGTCCATGGGAAATTATAGAAGTTAGGATTAGTTAGAAGGGAAAAACATGATAACTGGGAATTGGTAAATGTCAACTAGGTCAATGCAAATTTTGCAAGCTGTACATAAATTTTGTAGACCTAATGATTTCTGAAAACCATTTCCAAGACTATTTATGTCTCATGTGGAAATCTAAATGGGATCTTACAAGAACTGGATTAAAGAATTTAGCTCTTGTCAAATATTGCTGGCCTCTGCTTTTTAATTTTTCTTCCTCTTAGAGTTCTCTTACCTTTAATACATGCTCAGCCTTAGTAGGCCAAAAGTAGAATTTTCTAGCTAATATTTTTTCCTATTGTGCAAAGGAATTCTTCTTTAATGCTTACATGGTTATTTGAGTTTTACCATAGAATGCTGTGCACTGCAGTTTTGCTTTGAAATGAATGATCGTTTTATTTGTTTCAAGGTAAACAATTTTCTGCAGTGTTTTTGTTGCACATTGTTAGGAGGCATTCTATTGCTTAGATGTAGAAGGGGATTTAAAAAAAAATCACTGCTGTGAACAACTAGCTGTTTGATGGGCAATGCTTCCTTTGCTTCCCCTTCCCCTCTTTTGTATTGGTCTTAGTCCCTGCCTGTCCTCTATGACACAACAGGATATGACTAGCTGGTACCATTACGGTGGATACAATTTAATCTTTGTTAGAAAAATACCCTGTTTCTCAGAAGTCACATAAACATCTTAGAAAGAATGTGTGATTAAATTGTTTTACCAGCAGTTATACTTATCTGACCACATATTTTCTTTGTATAGGATTTGGATTTTTTTTCCCCTTTTCATTTTGGAGGGTATAAACAGGCTCAATTTCTACCTGTATGTGCATACTTGGTTCTTTGAGCATTTTCCATAGATAAAGTGATTTCCAATAGTTCTGGACTTACCCTTCAATATGAAAATCTAGTTGTTTAGCATTTTAAAAAGCAGAGCTAAACTCTATTTTTTAAACTTCCAATTGGTGGTTTGTCTTCTGACCAAAAAAAAAAAAAAATTGTATTTCATAAATTACACTTCACCTCATTGTCTGTATTATTTATTTCATCAAGCCAGAAGCTGTGTACATATTAAAGCTGGGTGAAGGGTTAGTAAGAAATTGGTATGAGCTAACTGAAAAATGATGCACTCCCCTGCTGAGAGCCAAGTCTAATTTACCTCACTCTTGGGAGAAAAATGACAATTGATGTTCTTTATAACTAGCTTTAACAATGATTAAGGGGACTTCAGTGACAAGTGTTTTCAAATTATAAGGCAGGGACAAAAATAGAGATATACAAAATAATTTGTTTGTTGGGGCAATGAAGGATCAAAACAGGAAAAAATATACAAGAATTATTCACTTTCATTAATACCTTGGAAAAATAGGTGAATTTTAGTTTATATATGGGAATGGATAATTTGGAAAATATTTTCCAACCCTGATTAAATATTAAGATTTTATATGTATTTATAGGTATTTTTGAAGATACTCTCATCGAACATATAAATTAGATTTTTGTAGTTGTCTTTGAGATTTCTCAGCAATATATAATGGTATTTTAAAAATAGAGGTGCAAAAGCTTTAGCAGTGAAGGTCAGGTGCTGGTTTATTTAAAAATCAACAGTAAAATTATCTGAACAAGATATTAAGATTATTGGAAAATGTAGAAAATTTAAAATATTTTTGGAATATTTAAATTACTCTGAATAATAAGGGGGACAAAACATTATGCAAAAATAAGAAACTATCACATCATTATGAAAAAGTCTTGAGTTTCCTTGTTCGTTGATCTCACTAGAAAGATTTAAAATGGTACTTCATAATAAATTTTTGAATAGAATCTATGGAAAGGAGACAATGAAGAAAACATGGTTGACAGTTTGCAGCCAATAAGCTGATTATTATAAAGGATTTAAATGTTTATAATGGGAATATTTGTTACCAAATGTGAGCAGATATCACTCCATTATCCATTTTTAATTCAACATGTGCTTGGCCAGGAAATGACCACAACACTATCAGGTATAAACCAGCCATCTTTAAAATGTATATTTGATTCAGTACTCCCATAATGATATTTTTGCAAAAGATGATTTTTTCCTGATGAAAAAGGAATAATTTCTGGTTGTAGTCAAAACATTTTCATTTTTTTTTGTCTTGAGAAGATGTCTATAATATTCCTTTAGATAAATACTCTGTCAAGATGCAATTTTATTTTCTTTTTGTGGAAACTGCTTTGAAACAAAAGTAAAACAGTTTCCATTCACTGGAATAGGGGAGAAGGTAATTTCTGTCCCTTCCACAGTTGCTATTCCCCAGCAGTCCTTTTTGTACATAATTTCTTATGAATCCAGTTGTCCCCCATGCCTTTCAAATACTGGGTTAATATTTATTTTAATCATCGGTATTCTGTGTGCACCAGCCATATTTAGCCAATAAGCTATTGGTGATGTGCATATTCAAACTATAAGAATGCTATAGATTTTTATTAGCAATTGCTAAAAAAAAAAAAAAAAAAAAAAAAAAAGCTAGAGTTAATTTAAAAGGAACTCCATGAAACAGTAACATCCGTTTCTATATTGTAATTCTCTTAAGCAAATGTTTTCTATCTGTTGTATTAATCGATGAAGCAAAATCTAATACTAGACTTTTTATAACAAATTAGAAAATGAAAAGAAGTGCTTTCAACCCTAGAGGAGAAAGAGAAGTATCTTCATACTTTTAACCTTACCTTCTCCCTCTATCAAGTGTCTACTTAGTGTTTTGGGTTGTGTCATTTATTTTTTTACACCTCTTCTGAAAGTTCAGATATGAAGCTAGGAGGGGCATTAAAGGTCACTGGGATTGGGATTCTCTCCTCCTTGATTAAGTATGCATAATAAATTATCAGTTACACATGGGATAGGGGTCATTGAAAGACTAGCAAAGGCTATTACTCCAGGCCATCATGTGAATTTGGTTTATTCTAATTCTTATAATATTCTATTCTTATAAGTTTGGGATTTTCTTAAAACATATATATGACCTTTTTTTCACTAATCCTGAATTGTGATAATTTCTTATCCAATTTTTTTTTAATTTTAGGAAAATTAAATGCTGAATTGTGATAATTTTTTATCCATTTTTTTTTTTTTAATTTTAGGAAAATCAAGCCATCTCCATTTATAATTTGGATTATTTAAAGACCATTTCTTTTTGTTAAATTTTTCACTTTGAGATAATTGTGGATTCACAAGCAGCTGTAAGAAATAATACAGAGAGATTCCATGTGCCCTTTACCCAGTTACCCTCAAGGGTAACATCTTATAAAACTTTCAAACAATATCACAACCAAGATATTGACTCATTGCAATCAAGATACAGAACATTTCCACCACTACAACCATCCTTCCTTTTGCCCTTTTATAGCCTCCCTCACCCCCTGCCTTAATCCTTGGCAACCTCTAACCTGTTCTCTGTTTCTCAAAATCTGTCATTTAAAGAATGTTTTATAAGCTACAATTTACTGAGCACCTGCTGTAAGGCTGGCACATATTTTCTTCGTATTTACTCTATGTCAGAGATCTGGACAGGTGCTGGAGATACACTGGGTGACGGGCAACAAGAAAGACATGGATACTGCCCTCACTGAGCCTGTGGTGCAGTAGGCTATTGCCATTCGATGTAATAAGTGGCATGATGGAGTTTTAAAGAGTGGTGGTGACAGATGGCAGAGGCCATTACTCCAGCTTTTCTATTACAAAACAGGGATACTCAGGATATATGAAAAATAGGAATGTAACATTGAAATATCACTTTCCATGAATATATCATGAAAAGAACACAGGGATCCAGGCTTTTGCTTCTGAAAAAAGTAAGAGTATTGGACTCACAGTGGAAGGGTATTGAATGACATGATAGGGTTAGATAAGAAAAACCTTTCACTACTAACTCTCAGTTAGGGTGCTCTAACTCGTAGTGGAACCTCATGGACAGTGATATCATGTATCATTTAGGAATGGTTTCAGGTGCAAGTCGGCTAAATCCCCACTGACTGTGGCTTGAAAAATAGGAGTCAGAAGTGGATTTACTGAGAAGCTAATGAAACTGTCGCTTGAGACCCCTCAGTAGCTTGCATGAATCTTTCCAAAACTCTGGAAATGACCCATGCAATGTGCTCACATAGTCATGTGTTTTTGTAAAATTTGTAGAAGATATTTTAATCACAATTGGTTAAAACCACTGTATTTTTACTCTGATGCTCCAACAGTAGGCTTCCCTTGCGTCCAGTGGTACTGAAAGAGCCATGGGCATTTTCAGAATCCTTCTAAGGGCATGTTAAGTTGGAGATACATTCAGTTTGGGTTTAATGGAATGTATTAGGTAGTTCACAGTCACTTCTATGTATAAATATGTTATTGCCTGGAGTCCTGGTACAGAATTGACTTCCAAGAATATTCCTTTCATCTTTGATGAAATGTCTCTTCATGTCTTTTTCTTGTTTTCTATTTGAATTGTTTGGGTTTGTACTGTCAAGTTTTGAGATATTTTTTATATTTTAGAGACTTATACCTTTGTTAGGTATTTTCAAATATTTTCTACCATTCCATGGCTTGTCTTTTCATACTCTTTACAGGGTCTTTTACATAGCAAACGTTTTAATTTTGATGAACTATAATTTACCATTTTTTTTTTATGCATTGTACTTTTGGTTGTAAGCCTAAGAACTCTTTGCTCAGTTCTAATTCCCAAATATTTTCTCTTGTACTTTGTCCTAAAATTTTATACTTTTATGTCTTACATTTAAGCCTAGGTCCATTTTGAGGCAGTCCCTTTGCCTTCTCATATACATTTTAGACTAATTTTATCTATTTTTACAAAAAATATTGCTTGGATTTTGAGAGGAATTTTGTTAAATGTATGTATCAATTTGAGGAGAAATAACATCTTTTCTATGGTGAATCTTCCAGTCCTTGAATATGATATGTCTTTCCATTTATTTAGGTCTATATTTATTTATTTAATTGGTGTTTTAGATTTCAGCATGCAAGTCCTGATATGTTTTCTTAGATTTACACCTTTTGAGTAACTGTAAATGACAATGTACTTTAATTTCAGTGTCCATATGTTCATTAGTAGCATATAGATATGCAATTGGTTTTTGTATGCTTATCTTGTATCCTCTAATGTTACTGAACTCAGTTGTTAGTCTTAGGATTTTTTTTTTTTTTTTTTTTTGTGTAGATTCCTTTGGAATTTCTGCATAGACCATCATGTCACCTGCCAATCAGGACAATTTTATTTCATTTTTTTCTGATCTGTATGCCTTCTGCTTGTTTTTTTTTTTTTTTTTTTCCTGCCTTATTCAACTGGCTAGAACTTCGAGCACTATGTTAAATAAGATTAGTGAGAGGAGACATCCTTATTATATTCCTGATCTTAGAGAGAAATCATTCTGTCTTTCACCACCAAGTGTAATGTTAGCTGTAGGCTATTGTGGATACTCTTCATCAAGTTGAGGAATTTCCCCTCTAATTCTAATTTTCTGAGAGTTTTGATCATGAATGGGTGATGCATTTTGTCAAATGCTTTTCCTGTATCAATTGATCTGACCATGTGACTTTTCTTCTTCAGCTAGTAACTATAGTGAATTGCACTGACATTTCAAATATTAAGCTGGCCTTGAGTCTCTGGAGTAAATCCCACTTGGTCATTGCACATTATTTGCTGAATTCTATTTGCTAATAATTTGTCAAGGACTTTTTCACTTATATTCATAAGAGGTATTGCTCTGTACTTCCCTTCCTCCCTCCCTTCCTTCCTTTCTTCCTTCTTTCCTTCTTTCCTTTCTTTTGGTACAGTTTTTGTCCGGTTTGGACAACAAGATAACACTAGCTTCATAAAATGAATTGGGAGTTCTCTCTTCTTCTGTTTTCTGGAAGAAAGTGTGTAAAATTGATATTAATTCTCCTGTAAACATTTGGCATGTTTCTCTAGTGAAATTGTCTAGGCCTGAGGATTTCTTTTTCAGGGGTTTTTTAATTATAAATTCAATTTCCTTAATAGTTACAGGCCTATTCAAATTATCTATTCCATATTGGTGAGTTTTAGTATTTGTATTTTTAGAGAAATTGATCAATTTCATCTAAATAATCTAATTCATGGTATAGAATTGTTCATTGTATTGTCTTATTTTCCTTTTGATGTCAGCAGAGACTGTAATGATTTTCTCTATTTCTTTCCTGATATTGGTAGCAGCTTGAGATCTTCCTTGGAGAGCTAGCTAGTTCTTGGTATGGTAAGTGCTTTTCTACTGAAACCCGGTAGTATGTTATGAGACTCTGTGCCTTATTTACATTTTGTTTTAGCTGGCTTTCTCTGACACTGCTCTTGCAGTGGAAGATGAGAGTGCCACCCACCTTCAGTACTTCCAGGTTAAGGTCGATGATTACCTTCTCATCCATCATTGATACCAGACATGGAGTGGTTCTCCTCTTTAATACTAGTTGGAGTTGAGAGTTCTGTCCCTCCAGGAGGCTGCTGCTGAGGGGTAGGAGTGCCTGATACTGGCATCCA
Source organism: Tolypeutes matacus (assembly GCA_026826555.1). Taxonomy (NCBI): domain Eukaryota; kingdom Metazoa; phylum Chordata; class Mammalia; order Cingulata; family Chlamyphoridae; genus Tolypeutes; species Tolypeutes matacus. The sequence continues at coordinate 5,899,794 of JAKSZT010054515.1, forward strand.
CTGACAGTGTGGGGGTGCTAGGCAGTGGTGAATGTCCTGACTCTCTGCTAGGCCTCCTCTGACTCCACCTTAGTGAGGAGGCAGATGGGTGCCTCCTTACTGCTGGGTGTGGGTGGAAATCCAGGATCCCTATATGGTCTCTAATAACACCAACTGGGAGCCTCAGTACTGCTCAGCAGGAATGAAATTTCCAGCTCCCTACTTAGCCTTCTCTGACACCACCCTGGTGCAAGTGCTGGGAAGCCTCATTACAGCCTCCTGATGGTGGAAGTCCAGGCTTTACATTCATCTTGGCATGGTGGGGTTGGGTCAGTTTCTTCTGTGGTTGATCACTAAAACAAACTAAATAAAGGAGATTTACAGATTAAGTAGTCACTGACAAGTTGATAGTTAAAATAGCAATATGATTCTTATGGATCCAGCCAATGCACCAGTTTACTATACCACTAGAGAGTATACTTTTAGCATCAAACAAGACATCCTTGGTCAGTTTCCAGTTAATTTTTCATCTACAGTGCTAGACTAACTGTCCTAGATTTACTGGTAGGCTTGTTTCATAGTCCATATGATCTACCCTAATTCTACCTTGCACTTTGAATTAATTCTGACCATAGTAGAACTTAAAAAAAAAAAAAAAAAGGAAGAAAACATATAAGCTGTAAAGCAACATAAAAGAGACTTAAAACCAGATTGAAAGACTTGAAATTGTGGATTTCCTCAGTCAGGTTCCTTAGAAACAGAGCTTTCCATATAGATTTTTATTCTAGTGATTTGTTTATTTGGGGAGTACTTTCAGGAGACGAATGAAGAAAGCAGGACATGGCAGAGGGAAACATACTAAGCAGGAATGTGATCTCAGCCAGAGATTAGCTTTAGTCTTGTTCTCTAAGGGTCACACTAGAGCCCAAATTACAGGCCAGAGGGAGTCCAAACTTGACATAAGGGTGACATTTTTTGGATTTCCTCTCAGTTATATAATTAAACAATGTTGGAGGCTGGGGGTAGTCTCCTGAACTCCCATTTGGCTGAGTGCAAGTCTCTGGAGAATGGCTACCTGATTTGTTGTCAGCCAACAGTCACAGCAGCTAGGGGACCACTGCACCCACTGGTAAAGGGGACCCACGCAGACCATCAACACTATCCACTGGAGTGTATAACACAAATACTTCTTTCGATATTTCCAGATGTAGATTCATATTTCAAACACAATACGGTCAGGGATTGTGAACTGGCAATATAACATTAGGATATCTGTACTTTGCAATCCGTTAGCCTTCTGTAATCAAAGTTTTCCTGTAGTTTTCAGAGGAGCCTTTAAGATAATCAGTGCTGGCAGCTCCTTAGGATATGGTAAGATCTCCTTCTTCCAAAATAGAAGGTAAACTTTCAGGTGGCTATCAGATTTATAATCTCCCATTTTCTTTTTTAACTGAGACAAAATAAATAAATAAATAAATATTCCACATGGTTTATGCATTCATTTATTTAACAAATATTCATTGAGTGTTTTCTATATACCGGACAATGTAATTTAACTTGAAGATATGGCAGTGTAGAAAACAGTTTCTGGAGACAGTTCTCATGGAGCTTTCATTTTAGTTGAGGGAGACAAGGAACAAACAAACAAATGAATAAACTATAGTTCAGATGATAAGTGTTACAGGAAAAAAATAAAGCAGTGTAAGGGAATTGATACTGGTGGAGGCCGGGGTGAATGATGCTATCTTAGATCAGATGGCTAAGGAGAAGTTGACATGTAAGCAAAGATCTGTATGAAGCAAGGGACCAAGCACTGCAGATGCTGGATTTCCAAGCTTAAAGTGTTCTGTTAAAAGCACATAGCACAAAATACTTTTAATAAATCTGATGGTGGACTTCCACCAATGATGGAGAAGGCATTGCCTGCTTCTTTTGTAAACATGATAGCACAGCACCAATAGCCTCTCATCATTATCCATCACTAATGCCAAAATGTGTCTGAACTGTACCAAAGAGTGAACAGATTAACTTGAAAAGCAAAGATGTTTATGAAACTTATTGTAAGAAAACACCAACGGTATGCAATAGGGAGTTAATTTCTTAGAAGTTGAATGTGTTCTTAAAATAAATCCCCATTATTTCCACTATAAATTTTTAGGTGTTATGTTATAATTTAAAGTTTATAAAAATTTATTTTTTCTATAAGGTATAGGAGCATAAAAGGGGCTATTGATTCTAACAAGCCTTACTTAGATGGACATTACAGGTTTGACCTTAGGGAAAACAGAAAGCAACATAACTTCATTTTACGATTATCAAAGGGATGAAAGATGAAGTCAAATGAAACTGTTCATAGTGCCTCATAAAATGAATAAGTAGAGATTTTAGATTAAATTGTGAGCAGTGAACCGAATATCAGTTTAATTTATTAACTATGTAAGATCTAAAATTTTAATAATTTACAGCATTTTTTCACTTATTGCTTTATCGACTGCTAAAGCTCTTAAACTCTGTGATGGAAAAAGAGATTTCAGAATTTATTTACTAACATCTTCAATGTGGATAGTCTTCATCCGTTTAGAGTGGTTTTAATAAACTAGGTCACCACTTAAATAAAACTAACTTTTAACATAAAAATTAGAGGATTTTTTCTTAATCGTATTAAACTTGTTAGAGTCAACTCTAAAAATGTGCCACATGCAATAGAATGGATTGCATATGGCAATGCGGAAGGATTGTTGGAAACATTGGCTGTTTACCAAATCACATAGTTTGGTTTTATTTCAAGAACAATATTAGGAAAGCCTAATCAGTAATGGAAACCCAAGCCAAGTTCTTACTGTGATTTCCTTTGTTAAAATTTGAGACTCCTTTTATTCTTTCTGTCAGATTTCGGAGTGAAATAATGTCCTGAGGGATAAATGGAAAAATTTACTTTCCAATAATACCATCTTTGTGAGTCAATTATTTAGAATGTTATGAACAGATGGCTTAATCAGAAAATTGATGTAAGAAGAGTAGCCTTAGTTCTCTATCACTGACAATACATTGCTTCCAACATCTAAAGAGACTGCTTGGATTTTGTCTTATGGACCAGAAATTGTATGCTGCTGAAATAGTTACCCTATATTTGGAAGACTGCAGATTGTTATGTGCTGCTGATGGTATGTTCACCTCTCTTCAGGTTTTAATTCAGGCATATCTATGTTAAAATTGGTTAAAGAGTGATAGTTCTAACTGAATTATTTCCAGAATATAAAATATTTCTTTAGATTTGAGCAAAGTTCACTTACAGGAAAGTATTATAAACCAGTGATTCCAGACTAGACATTTCCACATTTAATATTAGATATGCCTTATTAAATGAACTTTTAAAATTATTATTGGAATGATTAACTTTAGGACTTTAGAAAGAAACTCTTTCTTATATTTTCACATGTTCAAATCAAATATATGCATCTTCAAATGAAATTTTCTGTATGTTTGCTCAACAGGAATTGTTCAATGAAAACACACTAAAAATAAGAGGTTAAAGCATGCAGTTATGCATGGAAAAATCTTCCTGAAAATAATAATGGTTTGTGGATTACTAATTTTAGGTATGCATTTTCTATTTTTCTCAAGATGTTCACAGTCCTTATATTAAGGCATTGGTTGTACAGCATGAATTTTAATTCATGGCATCCATGTGATTGGTATGTCTATTAAAATAGTATTTGTATTCCAAATACTGAGATTCCAGAAAGCAGATTGAAAGATATATGAAAATAATATAAGAAAATTTTTTAACTCACTAAAGCAGCGTGAGGTATTTTCCTCCAAAGGGTAAAGATGTGAAGCATGTGACACGTCTTTAAAAGACATGAGATCTTAAAGATGAGGAGACAGTTTATATGCAATGATAGCTATGCTTCTATAGACTCTTTCAAACCATACAAACTCCGTTTGAATCTATTCAATATTTAAATGTCTAAGTACTCTAGAACATTAGGTGATATTTTTAAGGGGGAGGAAAATTCAAGTTCATCTGAACAAAGACATTCCATAGATTTCCAAATTAACACTGAGCACAGAACTATAGGAAAGTTTAATTTAGCACCTATGTTGAGAGTCAAAGATGTTAGTAAGACTTGTACAGCAAATAGAAGGTGAATGAGTGTTTCTGGAGGATACAAAATCATGTGCCTGATATTCTGAGGGTTCTGTGTTTATCGTTTCTGAAAGAAGTGTGAAAGTTTCAGAAGCTATAAATGAACCACGTCAAATTCTTGGTTAATAAAACTTTAGACAGAAAAAACCATAAAGGAGTGAAATCACAAGTATTACCAAGGGGTGTGGCAAGTACAAATTGGTCACTTGGACCACACTTCCAATATTGTGTACGTTTGTAAAAATTTATATGTTGGCTTGAAAATGGAGAAATCAGTATGAATAAAACAAGAGAGAAAAAAAATTAAAGAGTGGAGTCTTTCTCATATAATTTTTCCCTCACTAACTAAAGATGTGGACCTGTTCCCCAGACTCTCTTACCTGATTTTTTTTTTTCAAGTATCACAATGTTTATTGATAGATACAAGTATATAAAATCAGGGCATGAACATGACTTGATAAATTAAGTAGACTTAATTTCAATACTATAATAAGAGGAACCAATTCAAATTCTCACCATTTGTTTTGAAGTTAGGTGTACCTCTGGAATTGGAGTTGGCATGAAAAATACGGATTGAAGAGTAAATATAGAAAAATTTGAAAGCATGCAGACACTATAGATTTCAATTACTGGTTGATTGTTGTTTTCATTGTAACTAAGTACTATCTAAAGGAAACTAAAGATCCAGAAGACAATGTAGGAAAATGACAGTCACTCAATATTAGCCAGGGCTTGGGCATGTCCTCCTTCATACTCAGAATTGTGTCTTTTTCTTCCTTCCCAAATCCTACATACTGATATTGACCTTCTTTTTCTTATTACTGTAGAGTAAGTGAGTAAGAGGGAAGCAGAGATTGCTATGGTTCATCCACTCCAAGGTTGGTCAAAGATGACCTTCCAGACAAATAGCACATTTTATTTTAAGGAAGGATTTGACTTGTGGTGTCTTAACAGTGGTGAACTATATTGGTCCATATGTTAGCCTCAAGGATACTTGTTACCTTCTGGCCAATGGCCCAAATTAAATTAAGTAAATTATTACCAGTCATTACTTTCCCAAGGATAGTGTTTCTCGAAATGTGAGCCACAGATCATAGGCATCAGCATCACCTGGGACACGTGCTAAAAATGCATCTCCTTCACTCCCAGGCCAGACACCGACACTGAATAGGAATCTCTGGAGGTGTTCTCTGGGAATCTACATTTTCAACAATCTGTCAAGGTGACTTAGCACACTGAATGAACCTGGTCGTTGTGCTTAGGCTCTTACTCTCCAGGCAGAAAAAACTGATGGGAGGAAAACAAGAGTGTTTGACCAAATCCTTGTGCATTTAACCTTGTCTTACTAAGGGTTTCTATCTAGTGTTTCTCTGACATCTTCATCTTCAGGATGAATGGAGGCAATGAGTGTCAGACACAGGTCCATCCTTAACATTCAAGGGATCCATATGCCATGTGTCTAATCCTTAAAAGTTATAAACCAAGCTGACAAACTGTTAAATGAAATAGGTTTTATTGTGGTACTTTGATAAATATTTCTTTATAATGGCCTGGAAGGCCAAATCCAACTTAGAAATTTCAGATTCCTTGAAGTTCTGTGCCTGTTCTTGGCACCACAGGAAGAGCCAGCTCACAGAGCCTCAGACTGCCTCCCATAGCCCACCCTCTTCCCCTCTCATTCTGCCCAGGCCTGCACTATGAGGGGATTCACACACATAGGTGTGAATGTCACTTCCTGCAAATACAGGGGCTATCAGTCCCTACACACAAAAAGAGCCACTCTCAGGCTTAGGGTACTCACGTCAGTCCTTGGAGGAAAAGGCCCTTGGGGCACCTGGAGATGACCCAGGGGCTGTTTGGGTATTGAATTCTCAGTCGTTCTTTCAGAGGGACTGGCACAGTCCCCTTGGCCTGAGTACTTCTCACCTTGTGGGAAGTGATGTGGCTGGAAGAAAATCAGACCAGGACTCCATAATGCACAAGACCAAGGCAGGGACCCTAGCTCTAGCTTGGAAGTACTTATTCTTAAGATTTAAGTATCATCTAGTCTAAGTTTGTCACTGACTGATTCATTCATTCATTCGCCAAGTATTTATTGAGATATATACCAAGTATTGATCTAGATCTTTGGGATACATGAATCAATAAAACAGACTAAGCCTTGTTTTGATGGAACTTACACTTTAGTAGATTCTTGACTCCCTTCTATCACATACCACATGCGTGTCATCTGAGCTCTAGTTGAGCATATATCCATTGATGTTCACCTTCTTCTATAGTGGGCTACCATTTTCATCTGATTTTTTCTACAACTTGATATTCTGGCATCTTCCAAAAATTGTTAAAATGCCTCTAGAAAAACTTTTGCAATTACTTTATTGCACAGGAAAGAAAGAACTCTTCAGTAGATAACTATTTTTAAAAAGACAGGACAAATAAAGAAAAAGCAAAAGTAGCATCATAATCACATGAACTGCTTCTTGATTGTGTCAGGCATTCCAATTATTTTAATATCTTGACATTGTTTTTAAGAAAAGCATAATTTAGAAGTTTATAAACATTTGTAAACACATACAATTTTTGGTTGTCAATTTAAAAGTTTATAAATTCCTGCAATTATTGAACAGAAAATACCTTGCATTTTAATCACCCTTTAAATTTTATAAAGCCATGAGTTATCCAATAACAAAGTATTATTACAATACTGATTTTTCACATGTGAGAAAATTGTGGTTCAGAAATTTTAATGAGTCATATCACAAACAATACTACTGGGGAGACTGTCAATGCTCCAAAAAATTCACTAGAAAAATCTGTTGTTAAAATAAAAGCTGGGAAGCAGGTGTAGCTCAGTGGTTTGAGCACCTGCTTCCCATGTATGAGGTCCCGTGTTCAATCCCTGGTACCTTGTTAAAAAAATTTTTTTTAAATTTTAATTAGACTTAGTGTAATGATACTTGTTAGTATCATAGTAGTGTTTCAGAAGTAAGAAATGTGGGGAAGACGTTTATAATATTTTAGGAACTGAGCTGGATGCTTTTTAGGGTTTAAGGCATGGACTTGGTGATTTTAGGGTGGGCCTTGCAAGATAGAATGGGATTGTATAAAGTTTATAGCATCGTAGCTTTGGATGAGTGGGTACAGAAAAAAGAGGGTCTTAGAGCATGTACTGATGGGTAAGCTGTGTTAGTAGTTCAATTGTCTTATCTTCCCAGAAAAAGTATTTCCTAGAGAGAGTAGGTAGGTTATTCTTACCTGGTCCCTGCATTGCTTATACTGTTTAGCACAAAATCAGGTGTGTTTGCTTTGTCCCAGAATTGAATAGCATAGGGACAGAGACGTACGGTGGCTTGATTTCTCAGCTGAAACCAATATTTCTGTTTCTAAAATGCTGTGGTTCTAAGGAATTTAGAAGTTATATAGGTTTAATTCATTTAATATGAGAGAAATCACAGCTTAATCCTCTTACCATTTATATGAAAACTTGATGGCCATACAATCAAAAAACCTAATTAATCTTCCATTATACTAGCGATACTGATAGTTCATGTTATTATATACTTATTCTTAACAATATTTCTATTTTTTTCTTTAGTGTCTTGATTTTAAAATCATATGACTGAATGAGTAACAAATTAAATGATAAAAAGCATAATCTAGAGGACGGAGAAACTCTGGAATTTGTAATTCATTTTTTTTCCCACTTTTGAACTGCTATGATCTTTCTATAAGAATAGCTTCCTGTAAAGAAGGAAAATAAAGTATTCAAGTTTCTTTGCTTCAGACTCTCAGCTTTAGAAAATTACCCAGAGACCACCCTTGAACTGAAATTGATGTGCCAAGAGCACTCTTTCCCTTCCTTTACTTGACTCTAAAACAAATCAACATTGGGAACACAAAGCTTGCACTCATCAATTTGAGATGCCTTCCATCTCCTGTCAAAGCAGCCTGACCTAGGATTCAGATTCCTGTGTTACTCTATGTAAACAATTTTCAGCATTAGGCCAGGAATGAAATAACTTTAAAAACAAACACTTAGGAAACTGAAGGGGAGATTAATCTGTTAAGAGTGCTAATACTTTTGGCTTATTCTTATTCTATCACTATTTTATATTGACTGAAACATTTAGTTGTATTTTTTCTTTTTTGAATATTTTCAGAAGTGTTGCTGGGTTTTAAGGTTTTCTCTAACTTCTTTAACCACAATAGCTTTCTAATATTTTATGACCTTCTGCTCTAGTTTTAATCTGTTCTAATGTTTAAGTAGCTATTCATTTCCAAAAAATGATTACAAGCATGCCTCCATGCAATGAGAACTAGAATAGGGGTCAGTCAGTCTGAGTTCTAGTCCCAGCTCTCAAAGCAGCTAAGCTTTTAGGACCTAAAGTTTATAAACCCTGATCTTTGGATCTGGTGCTCTCCTTCTTGCAAAAACCTGACTAAATCATAACTTGTTTGGTTTTTGTCGTTGATGCTGTCTTCTGTTCTTCTTCCTTTTCTCCTTTTTCCTTTTCTCCCTTCTTTTCTTCCTTCTCCTTAATTTCTATTGGATATCCAGAGAATTTCTCAGATTTTATTCAAGGTGAGGCTTAAAACATAGAAAAAACACTTTCTTTGTCTTGCCAGAACAGATAAGAATGATGAGTAGCAGATGGGCATGTGTCTACTAAAATGAGAGAAGAAAAGATTAATTGCATACTAAAATGATAATGCTTCTGAGCTGAATAGCATTTTAAGGACCATAGAGCACTCAGTTATGATGGAGGAGTTTAATTTGGATTCACCATTAGGAAAACTTGGATTTGAGATTCCTGATTATAAGATCCCTTAGAATAAACAAGCCCAAAGTAACCAATTTAAATAAAAGCATATTTGTGAATGTGTGCTTTTGATACATATTTAATTCTTACTGTAAAGTCCTTCAGACTAAAGGAAAGGTATCAGATAGTATGTGTATGTATTATATAATATATTTAAATTTAAATTTCCATTGGATTTGAAATATATTTCTTTTTATATATAATAAAACACATATATAAAATATCCAATTCCTTTATCAAATTGAGGGGCAATTCAATATATTAACATTTTATGAGCATTTAAATTTTAATGAAGTTCCTCTGTTAGAGAATAATTCTATTTCATATTCCTTTAATTCTGTAAAAGTAACCCATTAAAATGCTGATTTCAAATGGTTATTGGAATTTTTCCATCTATAGATTTAACTCCCCACGTGCTACAGCTCTACAGCATTTTTAACTCTAAATTATTTACAGATAGGCAACCTTCAAAAGATTTCATGTGATTGGTAGCTGGAAGACATATGCATTTTCTGTTTCTTATATTATAAAGGAATTCGGCTCCTTTACCTCTTGCAGACGCTTTACTCAAGTGATAAGGTATATGACACTGCACAGCATGTTTTCTTGGATCAACATCAGCTCTTCAATCCCAACATATCTCAGAGTGTATTTTTGATGAATAAATTGCCAAACTAATGATATGCACTAAGAAGTTAAGGATTGATCAAGTACTTAATCTTTTTAATGAAGGACACAGCATGAAACACATTCCTCCAAATAGATACAATAAACAATCTTCTAAAACCCAATTAGAATAAAAATACAAAGAAAAGTGTAGTCTTAGAATTTGCCTACCAGGTCATAACTTAGCTTGTTCTGCAACAATTCGAAAGCCTTAGGTCTGTTACCCCTATTTCTATTTGAACAGTTTAGTCCTAGAAGTTCACCTGAATAACATAATGGTATTTTAATATGGAATTTTAATATGGTTTGATGCCACGGAGTCTGTGAAATTTGCTTCAAAATATGGCTTTAGAGCTTTTGCAGAACTTTCTGGGAACTGAGAAGTTTTAGCAAATATTTTGGAAATCTTCTAAGTACACATATTTTTTGAAGCATTAGTGACCTGGATTTATCCCCTTTTGGGTGTCAATTTTTTCAGTGTGATTTAGAATTTAATCATTTTTGAATTCTTATTCACTTTAGTTTGGATATTAAAATTTGTTTTATAGCTTTAGTAGGAGCTTTCATGAAAACTGCTAGCAACAAATATTTTTTTTCATGACAAGACTTTATAAAAACAACAATAACAAGGGACCAGATGGCACATTGAACCAAGCGGCTTACATGGATTAAACAATAGAGAAAAAGAAATAGCACTTAGGAAGGTTAATCTAAATAAGAGCCTAAATTCGGGTTGGTGATGCACATACTTACATAATTCTTCCCTTTTCAAGTAAGGTATGACAGACCAATTATTAGGTAACATTATCACTGATTAGTTATACCACAATACTGTTATACAGTATGTACTGGAGTAATATTCTCTTTTATTCTCTAATTTTTCATACCATCTGCTTGAGTTGAATATTTAGAGTATATTGCTAACTGTATCTCCAGATATTACCATGGTATTTAACAAATCACAACTGTGTAATTCAATTTTTCTTCCAAAAACTCTGGAATATCTTGTAAATTTATTTAACAAAAGACCATGTCCTAATTGTGGTTTCAAAGTTTATAGTTTTACTCACTCCTGGTAAAGAACATATGAACTATACCATCGTGAAGGCAATAAGATTCAGGGAAATTCAATTCAATTGCATGTATCCAAAGTTGTACCAGATCTCAAAAACAAGTTTTAAATGAACTTCTTTATTTAAAAATCAGAACACTAGCATCTGTCTGGTAAACCTTAAATAGCCATTTAGCATGGAATTTCAGACAGTGCTTAAAAGGTGAAATAGCAAATAGAAGTAATGGAATGTGCAGTTGTTAGGATATCTTTTAGGAAGCCATGGGGTACTCAGAAAGCACAGGGCCTCTCTGATGAGAAAGATGGACCTCATTAATTATAGTTAAAATATAATAGACTGCATATTCCCAATTATCTGGAAAGTGCCAACATTTTGCCCCATTGGTTCTCATATAAAATAATTTGTTTCCATGCAAAATAATACATATTCTTGTATACTAAATCTCATTTAGTGAATCGCTTTCTCTTTTTTATGATTCTGTGCTTTAGAAGAGTTAAGTTATAGTAGTTAACGTTTATTTCCTTAGAATACTAGAACGCCTGCAATTATTGTTAGAATAGATTTGTTTTCAAAGTGTGCTCTAAGAATTCTAGTGCTTCCGTGAGAACCAAAGGTGGGTAGGACAGTGGGTTGCTTAGCCCACCACTGAGGAGATCTGATTTAATCTGTGTGCATACTGGACTGCCAAGAGAGACTTTATTTGAATGAAAAGCAAAATTCTTCAAACTCCTAGAATTAGAATAATTAGGAAAGTGAAATTCGTTCTAAAACATACATTCATTTCAGTATCTTAAAACATGTCTCTTCACATATATATGAGTGTATTGGAAAATTTGTTAGATCTTAGCTAACGACACAATTTTTTTATTTACCTGCTGGGTTTAAGCTTCCTCATCCATGAAAAAGAGGTTGCAATACTCAAATCACCTCTAGCTTTGAAATAAATATTTTAAAATAAAATTAACACCCATGTTTACAAATAAGTTTCACCTGTTCTCTGAGGATTATTATTAATATGTTTTCCTGTATTATTTAACAAATGATTATCCCACACAACATTTCTTGTTATTCAACATGACTTCACATATCTGCATGCAAAATTTAACTTTCAGTCATTCAGATATTTAAAAATACCCTCATGTTTATTTTCAGCAAACAATTTTGGTCCTTAGGATTATTGCATTCTGAGATAACAGTTTTTCAAGACAAGAATTATCAATAGAGCCCCTCTAAGCAGATACTGGTTTCTGTAGAGACCCTAAAAAAAAATCATAAATCTTTCAAAAAGTGTCCGATTATTTTTCCCATATTACTCTATTGAAAAATAATCTGGTTCTTCATAATTTATATTTTCATTCCTTATCAGATTTAAGTTGACACCAAAAAAGTTCATCCTACCCATTTATGGAAAACATAGAGTATGTTTTCTTTTCTGAAAAAGATATGACCCTTCATATTTATTACTTTTTGAATTTTTATGAGTATAAAACTTAGCACTTTTTATCTCCTTTTTTTTGCTTTTAGGACTTGAAGTCTCAAATGTGCTAAATTCTTGAAAACCTCAAATTTAATTTTGTTTTAATGACCTGAACTGTTAATTTACCAAAACTTTTGGAAACATTAGTTTGCTTTTTGTTTGTTACTCTCGCTCCTCCCTTTTATAGAAAACTGCACAAATCATAAGTATACAGCTGGATCAATCTTTAGAGATGAACACACCCATGCACCCACGTATACATGTCAGAAAACAGAATACTACGGGGACCCAGAAACCCCTGTTAGGGTTCCTTCCAAACACTGCCCCTCCAAGGGTAATATCTATCATGATGTCTAATACCCTAGGCATCTTCCTGGTTTTGAATACTGCAGAAACAGAATCAAATGGTATTTCCTCCGTTGTGTCTGGCTTCTCTAGCTAACTGTTTTGTGTTCTTTGTCCATGTATTTGCATGTAAATGTGAGTTGCTCTTGTCAGCCTTTTTTGGTAATCAACAGTCAAAAAATAGTAGCTGAACTGGTTAGAGAAAAATACACTTAAAAATAATGTAAATGGTTGTTCATTATTTCATATTTTCTCAGCCTTATGAAATATCTTCTATACTAATATAACAATGCATAGCTTAGAGTAAATGATGTGTAATCTGAGAATAATCTAACTACAACCAAATGGAACAAGGCTTCTCATGCCACATCTTTCAACTTTAGGGCTCAAAGTTTATCTTAGAGACTCCCTAGAAATAGAATTTCTCAAAATGTATAATCCGACATATTGCATATCTGGGACAGAACATAAAAGAATTTTAAATATGTGACAGAAGAATGGAATAATTGAATTATTCTATAGAAAAATTTCATAAACTATATAGAATAATAGAATCTGTATTATAAATGGAATACACATGCTCAACTTAGATTAGCACTCAGACATGCATTTCATATTCTACCTTGCATTTTGATTGCATACCCATTTCATTTTCTTTACTTGACTGTGTGTAGATTTTTCAGTGGTAGTAATAATGTGTGTGTGTGGGGGGAGGGGGTCTGTGTCTGATTTATTTTAGTCTTTCTCTAGCTTAGAGTAGATTTTAAACCAAAGTAGGTGCTTAATCAGTGTTTGTAGCCTAAATAAATGAATTGCCAATATTTCTATATTTCTAAAACATATAATAATACGTAGTTATAATTTCTATTTTTGTGTCTTATCTATAAAGTGATATCCTAAATGTTGATTTTTTATTTGAATCAAATAAAAAACATCTATTATTATCCTGGGTGCCGGTAAACATTTTGTTCTGTTTAATATAAGTATTTTTTTGTTTCCTTCGAATAAATATTTTAGAAATGTTCTTGGAATTTTCGAACAATAGCTTTAGTACTTTACTTAGCCCATGAAGTGTTCCTTTGCCAATAGGGAAAAAAAAACCTAACAGAAAGTGATAATTCTATTTTTTCTCTAAATTGATACATAATCATAGCTTAAAATACTAGATTCCAATGGATTGATAGAATGCATTAATGGCTGCCAATCTTTCCTGTGGAAACAATCAGAGCACAGACCTCTGAGCTCGAAAATAATTTAAGAAAGGGAAAAAAGATAATCAGCTAAGAAATTCCACCTCATGAGAGAAAGTGATATGATATATTAAATTCAACCTTCAGACATCATTTTGTTAACTCTCAAAAGGTCAGTATAACCGAGTAAACATATTTCTTAGTTGTTTTTTTAAGTGTAGTTCAATCTACAAAATAAATTGGAGCAGACAATAAAAGGAGTTATCTTTCTTTTTCTTCTAATCATAGATCATTTGAAATTGGTCTGTGAAACAGATAAACATTTTATGGTGAACCCCCAGCTAATGGTGGACTTGGTTCTGAGTGATTCAATGTTTATTTGTTATTCCTCCAAGAACAGTCTTTGTTTGAATTCCAAGCCCAGTCTTTTTCTATGTGTATCAATCCATTTAAACCTATTTAACATCTTCTTCCAATCATTAGTGGTCATAGCAAAGGATACCATATGGAAATCATTCACTTTCACTCTAGGAAGTTGTCAGTAAAATCATCCAGAGACTATTGTAGAGATTAGCCTGGTACCCATTGTAAATAGCAGCCATACTTTATATGTGCAGCAATGCAAAGAAGGAAGCAGAGAAATCAGAGAAGCTGGCAAGCAGATGGCTTAATTGTCAAGTCAGTCTTATCTTTCACTGGATCATGTGCTCTTTTGGCAGTCCAGGAAGTAATATTTCTAAGAAAAGCATGGGCTGCTACTAAAGCCAACAAATACATATTTGTATTAGCACCATTGGCTAATAATATTCAATACCACAGGTAGAGAGATCAAGTATTTAATATCACAAGTAGAGATATTAAGTGTTTGACATTACAAGTATTCTGCATTGAATATTTAATATGGCTTATAGTGATTTTTTTTTCCCAATCAATAGCTTTTATTTATTTATTTATTTATTATTTTTTTATTTTTTATTTTTTAAATTTATTTATTTTTTATTGTGGGTAAAAATCAAATTTTTCACAATACATACCAATATTTGTAAAATGATATATAAATATATGTGCATATATGTGCATTTGCTTACAAAAATGTTATTTATATATATATATTTTAAAAGGTGCTTAGATTACCTAAATATTGCACGTAAACTACAGGGATTCCCAGATGCCTTTTCTTTTCACTCTGTCTTAAAAACAGGGAAACACCAAGGTTTTTGATTTTATAACCTCTTTCAAATTGTAAGATATACTTGTAGGGTTATTAAACATCATTATAACATTTACATGCATGTAATATAAATTCCATTGGTACTTCTTTTTTACTTTTAAGTTTCTAGCAGTGCCTGCTATTTTTCTAGGATAGTGAAAAATTATGATAGAGTATGGCATTAAAAATAATCATAGAGACCAGCTCACACAAAATGTTAGATGATAATCAGATTGAAATGAAAGCTTCATTTTTGTCAATAGTTGAATTGATAATGAGTAATAGTAAGTCAGTACATTGAAAAAGTTTTTATTTACTTTTTAAATTTGCTAATTTTGTATTTTATTTATTTATATTATTTTATTTTATTATTTATTTATTTTTTTTTTTGGCTTTGGTTTTGGGGAGGTTTTGGATTGCAGAAGGCTCACAACTGTGGCAGGGGAGGATCACTAGTGTGGGGTGTCAGTGATAGGGGGATGTGTGGGGAGGGGTACACCTGGGGCATAGCTCCATGGCATATGAATATGTTCAAGAGGTTTGGGGCATTGTCTTGGTGGTTGGAGATCCACACAATAGCTGAAAGAATATTGAATATTGAAATCCTGCTACATTCTCTGAAAGGGTGGCAAGAATCTCCTGTGTATATGGGCAGTGCCCAGTGAGGAGGACTGTCCATTACACCAAGCCCTTGATATTGATGGCTGTACTTATGAACTTTGTTCTTATGAAATTGAAACTTAGCTTAGTATTATATATGGCCTAAGTGTTACCTCCTGAGAACTTCCTTGTTGTTCAAATGTGGCCTCTCTCTAAGTCAAGCTCAGCATATAAATGAATTACCTTCCTCCTGGTGTGGGACATGACTCCTGAGGATGAGCCTATCTGGCACCAATTAGCAATGCATTTGGAAAAAGACCCTGACCAAAAGGAAGAAATATTAAATACATGTGAATTTTTATGGCTAAGAGGTTTCAAAGTGAGTCAGGAGGTCATTCCAGAGGTTACACTTATACACATCTCAGCAGGATCTCATTGACTGCCACAGTAAACAGTGCCTCAAATAGGTGGGGCTCCTGAGGGCTCTAGACACTATAGGCAGGACAGACAACCTCAGGAATTCAGCACCCTGTCTGTATGTTCCTCAATGTATCAGAGTTAGACTCATTTATAATTTCCCTACACATAGCTCTTCTGCCCCTTTTATTTGACCATACAATTAGCACTATGTTCTTTAAATATATGTCCCAGAGACTTAAATCTTGTGTCTGTTCTGTCAGTTGAGTCTTGAATCTCAACAGAGTTGCAACACCTACTCTCCAGTTCATCAGACTTGCTCAGGACAACTTACAAAAGGATGATGACAGACAACACCCATCCCAAAAAACAGAGCATCTACAACTGCAAGCAAGACAATTCCATCCCTTTGCCCCATGGGATCTTAACCCTCTCACAATTGGAAGCAGAGTGGGCATCACCATCCCCAAATCCTCAAGATTGAAGAATGAACAAACATAAGGGGGGAATGCAACTATGGAATAAAGTAGACTTATTATTCTAGCAATGGAAGAACTTGTATCACTGATAGAAAGGCAGTGGCCACCAGATGTTTTGAGAGGGAGAGGGAAGAAAAAGAGTAACATGGGATATTTTTGGGACATTAGAATTGTCCTGCATGACATTGCAATGACAGAAACAGGCCATTATACATTTTGTCAAAACCTATAAAATTGTGTGGTGCAAAGTGTAAACTATTATGTAAACTATAAACCATGGTTAGTAGCAATGCTTCAATATGTGTTCATCTATTGTAACAAATGTACCACACTAATGAAAGATGTTGTAATGGGGGAAAGTATGGGAGGGGGAGGAGATGGGGTATATGGGAATCCCCTATACTTTTGGTGTAACATTTATGTAATCTAAAGCTTCTTTAAACATTAAAAATTGTAAAAAAGGAAAAGATAAGTATTATATAACTCAAAGACTCTAAATTTAATATGTTTTTAGTAGAAGGGAGGGAGGGAAGGAAGGCAGGCAGGCAGGCAGGAAGGAAAAATTGGGAGAGGGGAGGGAGATGATATATTAGTAATCCTACTTATAAAGTTCAGCTTTGCAAAGGAGTTAATAAAAACACATTTGTAAAAAAAAAAAAAAAAAAGTAAGGTTTCCTTATATATAATTACAGCCTACAGATATTCAAACATGATTAATACAAGAAGCTAGTCAATTTTTGGCAGAAAGGAAGAAAAAAATATCTATAATATAAAATGGTATATAAACTGTTGGGTCTATTTACTTGGCAAACACCCATATTTTCTTTCTTTGAAATAATAAGTACTTCATGTCACGATGTTCAGATAAAGACCATTATAATTGAAAACGAAAGTAACATGTTCTAAATATGATAAAAAAAAAAGCTTTTGAAAGTTTATAACTTCCAAATTTTGAAAAACAGTGTCTCAATTCTCATTTTTGAAATACTAAGTCATATTAATGTTAGATACCAATGTAAATGTTTGCATTTACACAATTCCTTAAAATATAGTGCTTTTAAAAAAGCTTTTGCATATATTGTTTTCTTTTATTCCCATAAAACAGTCGGTCCAAAAACTAACCATTTTATTGATAGTTGAGGGAGCACAGAGAATTGACTAACTTTTGTGTCTACATGGGGAAGGAGGTGGAAGGAAATGCATTATCAGGGGTCACCTGTGTGTTAGGTACGTGTGCCAGTCTTCATCTATTTAAACCCTAAGTGTCAGAGTAATGGGGTCTAATGTCCCTTCACTCTCCTAATCACTCCCCTAATCATATTAAACAGAGCTTCTGTCTTAATTCTCCTCTCCCAGAAGCAGTCCCTGAGGCAAGGACTCAGGTGCAAGTGATTTATTAATGGAGTTCCCAGGAGAAAGCAGACTAGACCAGGACTAGGAGAAGCGAGATGGGGAAGCAGCAGCCAAACAAGTGTGCAATTTCCGCTGAATCCCACACTCCGCCTGATCCCTTCGGGAGCTCTGGAGTGTAATTACACCTTGGGGTCTGTCCAGACTTGAGGCAAAGGACATGAGCTTCTGTGCTCTCATACTAGTTAGTCATTGCAATGGATTGTAAGGAATGGGGTGGGGCTGGGGGACTGGCACTTCTGGCTCTCCATAAGCACCGGCTGTCATCTTCTGGAAGGGGCAGGTACAAGTAGCTGCAACGCACACTGTCCCTGGGAGATGGTTGCAGGATGATTGTTCTGGGGATCAGAGGGGACTCACAGGAGTACCACCAGTGTCTGAAATAGCCCATCTTCCATGAGCACAAAATGTCCAATCCCAACCCTCAATTATTTCTGAGGAATCCCAATTAGGGTCTACCTTGACCTTGTAGTTGCTTGTGATTCCTCTGGGTATGTCAGTCAGCTCCCCTACCATCTGGTAAAAAAACTGCTTCTTCATGATGGTATCTTGCTCCCCTTATCTGTTTTGTTCTAAGGCTGGGCACAGACCTCCCCCTTTAATCACAATAACACACTGAGTACAAGACAGTGCAGTGAACAGACTTAATTTAACCTTGAAGATAACGAAATGGAATTACGAAGCAGAAAAGGAAAACCTAAAGTACTCCTAAATGACCATGCATTCCTTAGAGTGACCCCCACTGGCTTTCTCCTTCTTGTGCCACATTCTTTAGATCTACTCTGACCTTCCTACCATCCCCCCTGAAAGATAACAATCCTCCTTTCATGTGGAACATTTCACACATCCCATTTAAGGCACTACCAGAAGAAGTTAAGAAAAAAGCCAATATTGTAATTATCGATTCAGAGGAAAAACAAACCATCATAGCATCTTATGTATCCGACAGAATCGAATGTGTGCATGCGAATTACGCTCTGTGTTCATACTTTCTAAAGGAATAGAGGATATGCCCTTCCATCTAACCAATAGAAATTCACATGACAGAATAAATAAACAAGCCAAACCTCTAAGGACTACCTTGGCTTAAGCAGGTTACAATGCCATCTTTCTGATGAAGGTCTCATTTCCAATTGCCTTCCCTTGCATATAACCAGAAAATCAAACACTGTACCTTCTACATATTAGTCTCTTTCTGAAACAATCTATACCTGCAGTAAAGAATTTCCTAAGTGTATTGTATTTCTTTGTATTAGTCCTAACAAGGAGAAGGGCAGCAAGAGAGTACCAAGGTTCTGTTCTAACTAACTCACTTCTGGGATCCATCAAAGAAGAGTAAAGCATATGCTTCTATGAAATGAAGTCAACAGTAACTTTCAGTGACAGACATGACCAAGAGACCAACTCTTCTGATTTCCCTAGAGATTATCTGGAACTACCATATGTTGAAGAAACAGAGCTGGGAATAGAAATACCAAGGTTACATGGCTCTAATGTCTAGGAAAGGTCTCAGGCCTAAAACATAGCCTGAAGCCTGGTAAGTCTTCAAAAAATGCTTTTGGATGAACAAATGAATGCATTTAACCTTTAGTTTTCAAAGGTCAGTATTATCCCTTCTGTGAATTCTAACAGAAAGAGGTGAGCTTACCAGTAGCTTGACTCAGTCTTCACGACCTGGCATTCTGGTAAATGCTTAAATATGTTTACTGGCTGAAAGAAGGAGTGTTTACTGGAAGAAAAAAAAATCAATGAATGAATAAATTTAAAAAATAGCTGCTGGATTCTAAATATTAAAGTACATCATTATGGGAGAAGAACATTACACAATGCTGCATAGATGAAACATTTATTTTTTTTAATATTTTTAAAGAAACATTTTCTTTCCTGTTTCTAGATAAATAGGACAACAATAAAATAAGCTCATATTTGCGTCTTAAAACCACATATGTATTTGATAATGTTACACATATCATATAAAGATTGGTATACATTTTAAAATATTGGAAAATAGGTAATATATTGCTACTGTAAAAGAGAAAAAAGAACAGTTTCCTCTTGAAAGGCTCATTATATTATTAGTGATGTGTTAGCCTGGGGCATCATGTAGTAGTATTTTTGAGTTGCTGTTTTTTGACATTGCACTGTTAAAGGTCTTTGCTGATAAAGTCTTTACCAATTTCTTGAATAATGAGAGAGATAGTGCATTTAGAAAGTGAAGAATCACTGATGCCATCTAGAACTAGTAAGCATAAATGATTCGTGAGCAGTATATTCCTATATTTGATACACAGAAGTCTAGGAAAATGACTATTGATCAGTTATTGGAAGTCAATTTATATAACGGAAATAACACAATAATCCCATGGGAGACTCTTGTATAAGACAATACCAATTAATAATTTTTCATTGGAGGTCAATAATTTTCATACCTTTAAATCTTTCATTCATTACACAGACCTTCCCAGTATCAGAGAATTTGGAAAACTGAATTAATTATCATGTACTAATTATGTACTATAATAAATAAGTTATTGGTAGGTATAAAATCTGAACACAGGAAGAAGAACTTTTATGGATGTTCTTTTTATGACTGGTATGAATTATCTGTTGCTATAAAAGAGCATGCATCTTCAGTGAATAGAACATTCTTGGCCACCAGATACAGAGGGAAGAATTAGGATTATTAATGAGTGATGCTAAGTATATATTTTCAGTTTTCCCAGAGAACTCAAAAGAGAATGAGCTTAAATCATATGTAATATACCTGGTAATTGATTAAGCAGTCATATTTAAATTGTCCTAAGTTCCTACCCAGAACACAGAGTTCATAGAAGTATTTACCATCTTGAAAAATCCTATGGAGCCCTATATAATTTCATTCTTGTCACAGTAAACAGATGCTGCAATGAGCAGAGGCCACAATGAGCAGATGCTGCAATGAGCAGACGCCACAACAAGCAAGACGCTGGAGTGAGCAGACGCCACAACCAGCAGATGCCACAACCAGCAGACACCACAACCACTGCAACAAGCAGACGTTGCAATCAACAGACAATTTAACCAGCGGACGACGCAACCAGCAGGGAGTGGAGGTGGCTCAAGCAGTTGGGCACTTGCCTCCCACATGGGAAGTTCTGGGTTTAGTTCCTGGTACCTCCTAAAGAAGATGAGCAGACAACGAGCAGACAAATGAGGGAGCCTTCTGGGGGTAGTGGGGGTAGTGGTGGTAGGGGGAACAAATAATAATAATATTAAAAATAATTTCATTCTCATCACTTTGAAAACTCATGCTAAGACTCACATATCCTTTGCCTCTTTTTAGCTTTGTGACGGGTATGTCAGTTCTCCTTAAATAATAATGCCAATTACTCTTTCCTCCAGAGATAACTGGAAACTTTATTCCTGAATACACCCATTAAGTTGATCCACCCTTATAGTACATTGGCTCTCTAATATTAGTTGACGCAAAATCATCCAGAGTATATGTTAAAATTTCAAATTCTGGGGTGAATATTCTGATTCTAGAGGTCTGTATGAGATTCAGGAATCTGCACTTTTAACAAGCCCCTCAAACAATTCTGAGGTGAGTGGTCCAGGGACTAGGCCTTGTGAAAAACCCTCCTGTAGTGATTTCATTGACTCCCCTAGTGTATGTCACTGCTGCTTCTCCTTTGTTGGCTAGGCTATTGTCTCCTCCCATTCAGAGGACTAAATGGGTTATCCTGGAGCTAATGGCCAGGGTGCATGTCAGCTGGTGCCCATTGGATTCAGTCTCTGATGCGTCCATTTTGCAGATGTTCTGATGGGACAGGCATCTGTTCTGATTGGTTGTGACTCTCTGTAGTCAGATTTTAATATTTAAACATTACCACTGCTTATAGCAGTTCTTGGTCTCCTCTATTCACTGAAGAGAATCCTTGCTAACTTGCCTCTGAAGTAGACTGTTTCCCCCTTTCTCTGGGGAACTCTCTCTCCTCAGATTTCCCAAAAAAGAAGGCAAATATTTTTCCAAATCAATCACTAAAAGACCATTTTCTATCTATTGTTTATAATCTGGGGTTGACCTAGTCACACATCTGGGACCAAAGTTTAATAATTCAAATAACCCTGTTCCTTGCAATATGTCATGGTTCTCCTTAGGCACATAATGCAAACTTTGAAGCAAAAATTTATCTACAATTAACAGGGATTACATACAGAAAAACACTGGTGAATTTAGAATGTGTAAAGAGCTTTCCTAAATATCAGTTGTCAAAAAGCAGGAAATAGTAAGACAATAGATCACTTTGTTCTCTTCAGTTGTGAATCATATATTTTAGAGAAAAAATTAAACATTTACCTCTCTGTCACGGTGAGAATACAGTTTGGGGAGGGGGAGTGGTGGTAGGAGTACATGGGCTATCAAGATCCCAAGCAGCTGAGTGAACCTATTTGTTATTTTCCTGTTTTTAGATGTGGCAGTGATAGATGCTCTTTCCAAACAATGTGATGCCTCTAGCTGGCATTGGGACCAAGTTTTTAATGAATTAGGTGCTTTTTATTTTTCACATCTTGGCTGCATATCTATTTAATATAGTGTAGTAGTCAGCCAAAGGGGTGCTGATGCAAATACCAGAAATCTGTTGGCTTTTATAAAGGGTATTTATTTGGTGTAAAAGCTTACAGTTACAAGGCCCTAAAGAGTCCAACTCAAGGCTGCTTTCTCACCAAAGTCAGTTGAGATCCGTTGAAGCAAGATGGTGAGCGATCTCTGACTGGCTTCTCCTTCCTTCTTCCTCTTAAAGCTATGTGGGCCCAGCTTCTTCAGATCTCAGCTGTAGACTGACATAGGGTTCATCTCTCAGGGTTTTCTATAGCAGTCTGGCATAGGGCTCATTTCTTTCCAGGATTTCTCAGCTGTTCAGCTGCAAACTATCAGACCAATGGCTCAGCTCTTTGCATCCCCAGGATAAAATATGACAGAGCCTTCTTCTGTGTGTCTTCTTGAGTGAGTGTCCATGTATATAGGCCTACCAAGGGGACAGGGATTTAACCTGAGTTACGCTGTACTGACATTGTTGAATCAAAAGCCTTAAATTGATTTTATTAAGTAAACTTAACACCTTTGCGTTTAATACAACCAAAGGGTATCACACCCAGAGGAACAGACCAGTTTATAAACATAATCTTTCTCTTTTTTGGGGGGATTCATAAATAATATCAAACTGCCACATATAGACATTGAAAGAAGTACATATGATGATTAAGTGTTTAATCATTTGTCATAAATGTGTTTCAGAAATATGTGCTTGGAAAACTGTTTTGGACCATAAATTATGTGTACTTACCCTGATTTCAAGGACCTACAGTGTTTTATTTTAGTAATACCTGTTTCTTAATCATAATTCTTCCTTTTTTTCTACTTGCCTTTTAGACTTTAGCCTTTAATTTAAATTATTACTTTAACCTGTTCCATCTGCTAACATAATTAATTTTATTATATTGTTGGCAGTAGTTGCAAATCCAAACCCTAATGAGCTTTATATTTATCTCTTTATATTTTGTTGTATTAAGTTTCTTCTAATTAACAAAGAGCACAATGTTGGGATATATACTGAACACATATATATATATATTTTTTTTTCTGGGGGTGTATAACATTTTGAGGAGAGAGTACTGTTAAAAAACAAAATAAACAAGAAATCCACAATATTTTTGTGCATTTTAAAAACTAAATTTAATAGTGCAAAGGAGATCATCATAAGTACAAACTAAATTTTTTTTCTAGAAAATAAAAACTTTATTTCAGAAGCTGCTTCCTTTTCTATTTCACCTGGTATTCATGTATTTCCTTGGTACACTGCATTTTGCCTCTGCTCATTGGTTTGAAGCTGACAGGAATATTTTGTACTCTTCCATCAGAGTGCTACATATTTTTTCCTTTTTTATATATTCATTATCATAATTTTGAAGTCTGGATATTGAAACTGTTTGAGGGCATAACTGGATAGTTGTCTAAAAATTTCCTTGAAAGCAGTGTTGTTCTGATATCTGAATTTTGATTAATTCAGCAAAATGAAAGGGTACAAGATCAGCACTCAGAAATTGGTAGTGTTTATATGCACAAGCAATGAACAATTGGAAGAAGAAATCAAGAAAAAAATTCCATTCACAATAGCAACTAAAAGAATCAAATATCTAGGAGTAAATCTAACCAAGGATGGAAAGGGCTTGTACACAGAAAACTACAAAATATTGCTAAAAGAAATTAAGGAAGATGTAAATAAATGAAAAGACATTCCGTGTTCATGGATTGAAAGACAAAATATCATTAAGATGTGGTTTTAGTTTGCTAAAAGCTGCTGGGAGCAATGTACTACCAGAAATGTGTTGGCTTTTATAATAGGAATTTATGAGTTTAAAAGCTTACAGTTCTGAGGATGTGAAAGTGTCTGAATCAAAGCACCATTAGCGATTCTGTCTCACCAAACTGCAGTTGTGGGCTATCAGGCACATGACAGGGCTGTCAGAAGATGTGCATCTGTGGGCAATCAGGCAGATGGCTCATCTCTCCATTCTCCTCTGAGTCTTGTCTCTTTCAGTTTTGGGCTAAAGTGGCTTCCTCTGAGCCTCAGTGTTCCATTGATTCCAGCTTCAAGGTTCTTCCCTTCTCTGCAGCCTTCTTTCTATGTCTGTGGCCTTTTAATCCAATATTTATAAAGGACTCCAGTAAGAGAATTAAGACCCACCCTAGGTCCCAAAATCTAATCAAAAGGTTCCTTAGTTGAATCCAATCAAAAGGTCCCATCTACAATGGGTTTATGGCACAGGAAGGGTTTACTTTAAGAACAGGATTTTCTGGGGGCCATAAAAGACTCAAACCAGCACAGATGTCAATAATACTCAAAGCATTTTATAGATTGAATGCAATCCTAATCAAATTCCCAACAACCTTCTTTGTACAAATGGAAAAGCCAACCATCAATTTTATATGGAAGGGTGAGAGGCTCTGGATAGCTAAAGCCATCTTGAAAAAGAAGAATGAAGTTGGTGGACTCACACTTCCCAATCTTAAAACTTATTACAAAGCCACAGTAATCAAAATGGTGCAGTACTGGTATAAGAACAGACATACAGGACAATGGAATAGAATTGAGAGCTCAGAAATCAGCCCTTGCATTTATGGCCAGCTGATATTTGACAAGGTGGCAAAGACCATTCAATTGAGAAAGAATAGTCTCTTCAACAAATGGTGCTGGGAAAACTGGATCATCATTTGGAAAAAAAAAGAAATAAGACCCCTACCTAACACCATATACAAAAATCAACTCAAAATGGAGCAAAGACCTATAGATAAGAGCTAGAACTATCAAACTCTTAGAAGAAAATGTAGCAAAGTAGCTTCAGGACCTTTTGTTAGGCAATGGTTTCTTAGACTTTACAACCAAAGCAGAAACAACAAAAGCAAAAAAAAAAAAAAAAAAAAAATTGGGACCTTATTTAAAAAAATGTCCCTCAAAGGATTTTATAATGAAAATAAAATGAAAACCTATACAATGGGAGAAAACATTTGGAAACCACATATCTGATAAAGGATTAATATCCAGTATAGATAAATCCTTCAATTTAACAACAACAACAACAAAAACAAATGGCCAAATTAAAAAATGGGCAAAATTCTTGAACAGACTTCTCTCCAAATAAGATATACAAATGGCCAGAAAGTTTGTGAAAATATACTCAACATAACTAGACATCAAGGAAATACAAATCAAAACCACAATGAGATATCATATCACATTCATTAGAATGGCTGTTATTAAATAAATGGAAAAAAAAATAAAACAAGTGTTGGAAATATGTGGAGAAATAGGAACATTCATTCTTGTTGGTGGCGATATAAAATGGCGCATGATAATCAGGGTAGGCTAAACATCGCTATATTAGAAACCATGCATCTGCCCCAAACCTAGTTTTTCTCCCTAGGTCTGGTTTTTGGAATGCTGGTGATAAACTAAGCCTGATTTATTATATGACCATCCTGTATGGGAAAAGACTGTAACTTTGGGTATCTTTGGTCAACCTTAAGAGATATAACAGGGGTACAGATGTGGATTGGGTGGTTGGGCATTTGTCTCCCATATGGAGGACCTGGTTTCGATCCTTGGGACCTCCTGGTAAAAATTTAAAAAAAAAAGAAAAATATAGAAGGTGAGTGGCCACCAGGTGCACTGTCAGGCCCTGCCTGCGGGTGAGCGCCAGGCCTCGTGAGCCACACAGCAAGATGATGACCTAACAGGAGAGTGACACAAGGGAGAGCTAAGACAAGATGCACTGAAAAAACCAGGAACTAGGTGGCGCAGGCGGTAGGATGCCTCTCTCCCACATCAGAAGCTCCTAGGATCGAATCCCAATGAAGACAGGAGGAGAAGGATAAGAAGAGAGAGCAGGAAATGGACACAGAGTTACCCAGTGAATGGACACAGAAACAACAAAAATGGGGTGAGTGGTAAAAATGGATAAAAGTAAATAAATAAATAAATAAATAAATCCTTTAAAAAAATGTATAGGGGAGGAAGATATGGACTATAGTTAGTAGTAATACTTTGACGATGCTCTTTCATGATTTGTTAACAAATGTTTCACAGCAATGCAGGGTGTTTGTGGGAGGGTGGTGATGTGTGGGAGCCCTGTATGATGTTATGCATGTTTGTTTTTGAAGTTCACGATGTTTACTGAACACTTAGTGTTTATGTATGTTTGTGTATGAAAGATATACTTCAATAAAGTGTTTAAAAATATAAAATAAAATGGTGCAGCCTCTGTGGAAGACAGTTTGAGAGTTCTTCAGACAGCTACTATAGAACTACCATATGACCTGGCAATCCTGCTACTAGGTAGATACCCAAAAGAATTTCAAACAGGGACTCAAAGAAATATTTCCACACTGATATGTATAATGGCATTATTCACAGTTGCCAAAAGTAGAAGAAACCCAAGTGTCCATCAACCAATGAATAGATAAATAAAATGTGGTATATACATACAATAGAACAGTATTAGCCATAAAAAGGAATGAAGTCCTGACACATGCTACAACATGGATGAACCTTGAAAAAATCATATTGAGTGAAATAAGCCAGACACAAAAGTCAAATATTTTATGATGTCACTGATTTGAAACAATTAGGATAAGCAAATGCAAAGAGTTAGAATCTAGAATATAGGGGATGGCATGGGGAAAGGGAATGGGAAGTTAAGGCTTAAAATATACATAGTTCCTATATGGAATGATGGAAATATTTTGGTAATGGATGGTGGTGATGATGGCACAATATTGTGAATGCAATTAACACCACTGAAATATATATCTGAATATGATTAAAATGGGAAATGTTAGATTATATATATAGTAACAAAATTTTTTTCTTTAAAAATTCATGCAACTACACTACTCAAACTGTGGACCCTAAGTTAAACCAGGAACTTTAATTAATAGTACAATTATAAAAACGTGCTATCATCAATCGTAACAAATATTTTACAGCAATGCAAGTTGTTGGCGGGATGGTGAATGGGAATTCTGTATTTTGTGCATGATTGTTCTGTAAACCCACATCTTTCTAATAAGGAAAAAATAATTTTTAAAAAGTTCCTGGAGGCTGTGTTGTTCTGATGTGGTTGATGGTGAGTCTGAACTCACTGATATGATGGTATCTGTGCTGGCCAGTAAACGATGACTTTAATCAAGATTCTAAATGTTCTTCAGATTAAATTGCTTTCTAGGGTCCTCTGATTTTATTGAGTCAGAGTGAGTGTTTCTGATTCTCTTTTGTGTTTTCTTTCCCCAAAACTCTGATTATTCTTAAATCTCAAATCTGTAAAATAAATAAGACAACAATCTTTTTTTTTCCACCTAGTAATCACTTTCTGTTTTGTAATCTGAAACAGATAGATGTTAGAAAACAGTAGAAATTAGAGGAAAGAAATGAGACCTGCTTTTTCTTTCTCATTAAACCTTTCCTTTTAACATGTAGGAAGCATATCACATAAAATCAAATCAAGTCAAGTTATGTGAGATTATTTATCTAAACAAATAGCTGTTCTTTAGCTTGAATGCTATCACCTTAAGAGGCTTTGCTCTGATTTCACTGTTGCAGCAATTGCCTTGCACATCTTTGATCCAAAATTTTAGAAATTGTTTTCAAAACCAGAATTCTTTTTATGCCTTATTTCTATTTTCTTCCTTCCTTTTTTCTTCCCTCCTTCCTTTCTTTTCCTTCATTTCCTTCTTTCCATCATTTTCATCTCTTTGCTCCTTTCCTTCCCTTCCCTCTTATTTCTTCCTTTTTTCTCTTATCTTTGTTATGTTCTTTATGGACTAACACTTGGGCCCCTTGGAATCACTTTTTGGTGAATAAGTTTAATTGTGCAGGGTAATAGTGCTAAGAGTAACAATACCAGTTGTAGAATAATTGGATTGATGTGTTTGTATGATTTATAGACTGGTTCTGAAAGCATTAGCAAAAGTAAAATTGTAAACATATTTTGAGCCATAGGAAAATAACTGGAATAACGGTCTAATTGCCAAAGGCTATCATTTATAAAAGCAATGCTTTAAAAATATGTTATGATATTTTATTTTTTAAAAAATTGTAGCTTATCATCCTGTTTTATAATATATTTATATATTAATTATATTTTGCACAGTGTGTTAAAATTGGTTTCAATAATATTAGTAGGAGATAGTTTTACAAAAGTGAGACTATAGATACTTCAAGGCATTCAATATTAAAATGAATCTTCAATGAAATGTAAGAAACTGTGTGTACAACCATGTTAAGGGTGAAGAATAAATGGCACAGGAATGATTAATAAAATTCACAAATTGATTTTCTTTTTACATTTTATGAAACATACTTTTAAAGCATAGAAAGATTAGGGCTTTGCAGAGCCTTCTAATTTGTGTTCCTTCATTGTTAGCTATCATCATTGCTTTATTTAATAGATCTTATTTTATGGATTATAGGCCCAGTCTTTTTTTTTTTTCCCCAGATTTCAACTACTCTGAGATTGTGAAATGGTACCTTATAATTGACCCGTACTTGGCTCCTGCTGCTTCTCACCCTGAATCCACCAAAGAAGAAGCTCCACAGCTGCCAAGGTAAAATCTGGGCAATTGTCCCCTCTCTACCGCAAACCTCCCCAGCCTCATCTGCACAGGTTCTTGTCTGTCAAACTTGAGCCTTAGCATCCCTGCCTTTTACACTAGGCAAGCGTACTGCAGTGTCACCTAGTTTGCTTTGAGCTACAACTCAGTTTAAGTTATCTATTGGTTGTGATAGCATAGCCATCCAGAACTTCTATCCCTTTCCCTCTTCTGTCTCTCACTCTCCCATAGAATAAAGGATAGAAAGCCCTTCTGGGATCAGTGGATCTATGAAAGAGTTTTCTTAGTAAGTTCAAAATTTTAAAAAATAAGTCAAATGATAAAGAAAATATTGTGCTATGGTTTAATTTGGCAGCATTAGTTTTTTCTTAATGGTACCTAAAATGAGGCTACACAATGAACAGCAACTTATATTTGATCAAATTATCCAGTGGTGTGCTGGAGTCAGCTCTTACTACTGAATCACAAAATAGATTGGGCGCTTCTCTTTACTTATGAGTTAAAATTTTCACTTTTGAAAAGCAGCGTCTGTGATTGATCATATAAAATGCAAAATTGTGAAGTTAAAGCATATTTCAGAAATTCACAAACAATGCCGTTTATTAGCATGAACCAGTAATTAATGAAATCTAAAGAGATTAGAACAGGTTTTTAAATAAATTTGATTAGTGTTGATAATAAAGACATAAACAAAACCCTAATTACTTAATTTATGTTCTTTCCTTATTAACCATTAAGTTTAAAGGCTATTGAAAAATGTTTTTCATGGGCAAAACAGTAGCATTTTTCTATTAGTGTAAAGAAGTCATACAATGATGTCTCTGGACTTTCCAAATTTATTGCAATTGGACTTTTAGAATTTTAAAAGTGTTCCAGTTTTTGTAGTTAAAAGACATTTTTTACAGAAAAAGCTTGGAAAGTTGGAAAAGTTTTTTCTAAAGAAAAGGAATCCCTTTAGCTAATAATTTTCACTTTGATTATTGTTAAACAATGACATTAGAAAGACCAGTTTCTTTTTCTTTTGAGATAGAGCAATAAAGAGGCAATACTCTGTTTATGGTTAAAAAAAAAAAGAAAAAAGGAACAATGTCCTCTGCAGAACAGTAGATGAAAAACTATATAACTATTTTATAGAAACCAATACAAATGAGTGATTAAGATGGTGGCTTTTATTATGTTATTTATACCTTTAACTGAAAGAGCAAGTAAAAGTTACATAATAAAAATGTTAGCTAGCTAAATCATTCCTTAAAGCTATATATTGCTTTAAAGTTTTGTCAACTTCAAGTGATATCCTTGGAAACGTTAGCACCCATTTTATCTATACAGCTTCAGGTTTTTATTCTCCATCTATGTTAATTACTCATTGTTTACATCTAATATAGTCCCAGCGATTGGGACAATTTCTTTTCTAAAGAAGGAAAAATACTTGTTAAGTATATAAATAAATACCATATATTTCTTATTTATTTATCTATCCTACTAAAATGATGATAACATTCGGATTTAGTCTATGCTAGGAGAAGGTTTCAAAAATTGTTAAGGTCTTAAGTCTGTACTCAAGGAAACTCTACTCCTGCTCAAAATCAACTCTCACTGCTTTCCTACACTATAGGGATTATCCAATCCAATTTCTTAAATCCTTTCCTTCGTCCTTTTGTTATTTTATTCACTAGCTTCTTAAATTACTTTTTTATTCATGCCACTTCTATTCATTGGAATTGCTGAGTCATACAGGCTTGTGAAATATTGATCTCGATGCCTTACCTTCCTTTATATTAAAATGTGTTACTTCATTAGAGGTCACAAAAATGACTGGTGAATAGAAAGTGTTGTGTGGTTACATTTCTATGCATTTAAATGATAAATATAGCACATGTTGCTAGAAAGCCAAAAATTATAACCAAGAATTTAATCGACTGCAATTACCATTCAAGTGGAAAACCATTTTATGATTTCTAAAGTGCTACCTTGACTCTCTCAATTTTTTTTTTCTTTTTTTAACTTTATTTTTAAAGAAGTTTTAGATTACAGAAAAGTTACATCAGAAATATAGGGGATTCCCATACACCCCACCCCCTCCCCCTCCCACATTTTCCCCTATTAATAACATTTTACAGTAGTGTGGTGCATTTGTTACAATTGATGAACAAATATTGAAGCATTGCTACTAACCAAGGTCTATAGTTTACATTATGGTTAACACTTTGCAACATACAATTTTATAGATTTTGACGAAGTGTATAATGACCTCTATGCATCATTGCAATGTCATGCACAACAATTCCAATGCTCTAAAAATGCCCCATGTCCCACATATTCTTCCCTCCCCCTCCCTTCAGAACCTCTGGTGACCACTGTCTTTATATCAATGTTACAAGTTTTTCCATTACTACAATAACCATAAGTCTACTTTGGTCCATGATTGCATGCCCCCTGTTTGTTTATTCCTCAATCTTGAGGCTTTTGGGATAGTGATGCCTGCTCTGCTTCAGATTGAGAGGGGGCTTAGATCTTAATAAATAATAAATTAATCTTTCCTTTCTCTAAATGGTTTATAAATCAATATTTTATAATGTACAAATAGAACTTCTATAATCTATACATGGATATATATTTTTAATAATAAATTTTTTTATTTTTTCTAAAAGATATTTAGAGTACATAAAATGTTACATAAAAAAACATAAGGAATTCCCATATGCCCCACTCCCCATACCTCCCACTTTTCCCCACATTAACAACTTCTTTCATTAGTGTGATACATTCAATGCAATTGGTGAACACATTTTTACACATGGATATTTTTGTCATAAATAAATATTAACTTCCTTAGTTTTGCATGGTGTATTTCTTGAACTTATTGATTTAAATGAAACTCGTAGTAACTTTTGTATAGTAAAGAATTTAATCTTACCCCAAAAATTGTCTGCCTTTGCCTTTGGCTCCTGGAAGATACACTTTCTTCACCTGGGGTGTTGGGCTAGCCAGATAGTAACAATGTGACTTGGGGTGGGGACTAGCCAGTCTAGAAAGACTAACAATTTGATTTAGGATCAGGACTTTGGGTCATGTGGTTTCAGTTGACCTGGAGACTAGATCAATCTAGTAGACAGTCAGCCATGACTATGTAATGGGGTCCCCATAAATATTGAACACCAAGGCTGGGGTGAGCTTCCCTGGTTGGCTGTATTCCATGTGTATTACCACGTGTTGATTCTGACAGGAAACAGAAACTCCACATTGGAAAACCTCTTGGACTTCCTTTAGCTGATCTTAATCTGTATCCTTTGCCTGTAATGAATTATAACTGAAAATAACAACTCTCATTGAATTCTACGAGTCTTTACAGAAAATTATAAAACTTGAGGATGGTACTGGGAACTCACCAGACTTGCAGTTTTATTCTATTTTCTTAGTTTGTTAATGTAAAGTTATTCATTTTTAAAAAATATTTTAGATAAATACAGACTAGTGATTATCCAGGTAGTATATTTTAAGAAAAAAATATCTTCATGAGTAAGATAAAACAGTTTATTATCTTAAAACTCTAATATAATTGAGAATATCAACACTAATAAATGAAAATAATTTATTTAGAAAAAATATTAAATGTGTTTTAAAAAGTAATACTTTTAAATTTAGAACATTTACCAATTGACAACACTTTTCTTCTGTGAGCACTTTGATCTCTCTAGAGGAAAGTTACTATTCAAAGTTATTAATCTGTAGGAGGTTGTGGGAGGTGTGGGAGATGGGGCATATGGGAATCCCTATAATTTTTGTGTAACATTTATGTAATCTAAATAACTTTTAAAAAATAAAAAAAAATATTAATTGTGAAGACAAGTAGAAGTAGGATTTAAATGCAAGTTATCACAAACATCAATCAGTCTCAAAGGCAATGTTCTTATTTCCTTCCAATACAAGATTATGGAACTAACAAACATAATAAAAAGGGGGGAAATATTTACTGTCCATGTTGTTTCTTTTTCTAGAATGCTGTAAGTTTGGAACTTCTTGAATTAGGAAATTCCACCTGAGTGGGCAGCATAAGGTAGTTTTGAATATGAGAATTGAAACCACTTACTCCCTTTCTTGACTCTATTTAAATTGTATTGACCCAAGAGAGAAAGATGTAATTTGATTAGGTTGTGATTATTTTTTAAAATATTCATCCTAAATTTATGTACCAATTACCTGTGGAAAATATAAAGTGTTTACATATGTTTTAGTACTTTGGAGATTAAACCTGAAGTTATTCTCCAAGGAGGAATAATCAACAGATTTTGAAGGATATATATATATATATATATATATTGTCCTTATCCTTCACTTGGAAAGTCTTGGAAGAAAAGGATGTGGAACAATATTTAAAATTCTGAGGTGATTATCAGAAATGCAAAGGAATGACCATAAATTAGTGATTGATTTGATGTACTTCTATCGGGATTATGGTATAAAATTTGAAAGATTCTTCTTGTATGTATGTGGGTGGGGAGTGCTGCTACTCAGCTCTTGATTAAATATAAAATGTTTTACACAAACCTTTTCTCTCTATAGGAATATACTCTCCTTTTATTCTGAATTTTAAATTTCAGACATCTTATAAAACAATGTCAGTTGTAAGTGTCCAGATGAATTTGTAGAGTAAAAGAAAAAAGAAAAAGTGAGCACAACACAATGGTTGTTTACACAAATATACAATACAATACGTTGATTTATTTGCAAAGTCATTCTTTTGTAATTTAGAAGATATTTCTTGTATTTAAATTCATAAATTCCTAGGAGGTCACTTTAAAACTCTGCTAAACTGAATATACATTTTCCCCCTTTACAGTCAGTTCTTCCCAAGGAATTTGAGGGATAAGGTCACATTAGCCCAATAAGGCTGAATTTAGTTGGTAGAGGTAAAAATTCATTTCTCAAAGTTTGCAAGATATAATTTAGGAGACCTTTAGCAGCAGTAAAATACATTCATCAGTAACACTGAAAGACCCACCTTTCTTTTATAACCACCTGAAATTAGAAGCCCTATTACAAAGGGAAAAACAGTGGACTGGTTTTGTTCAGAAAATAATTTATTTTTATCTGACTCAAATGTGACTTTTAAAGATAAAAGCAAGCAGAGAAGACTAACTGGTTCCAATATTCTGAAATGACTATATAATTAGTACAAAATTTGTCTCAAGATTTCTGCTTTGCTTATACACAAAGGACATGGGGGACTTTTGTGTTCAATCTGACACATCTATGCCTAGAGGAAGCCACTTTTCCATTCCTAGATAGCCTCCATATAATCCTATCCCTAAATTTTGGTTTCAGGTTTCCAAAGTTAATTATTTCAGAAATACATGAACTCCAGGAAACTTAGACAATTATTAAATATGACAAGATCCTGAGTCAAATCAAGTCCAATTAATTTGACCCAGAACACAGTACAAACAACAACGAAAAGAGATTTCTATAATCTAAGCTAATGATTGCTAATTTTAGTTTGACCTAAGATACAGAAAAAAATAAATATGCCACAAATTTCACTTGCTATAATAAATACCAAACAAAAAAATTTTAAGGCATGTATCAGTCATTGCAGTATCATACCAAACAATTTCACTACCCTAAAAATGCCCTGTGTTCCACCTATTCATCACCCCCACTTCTGAACCCCTGGCAACCACTACCTATATATCAATGTTATAACGCCTATACAACTGTACAGCACAAAGTGTAAACCATAATGTAAACCATAGACTTTGGTTAGTAGCAATTTTTCAATATTGATACATCAATTGTAACAAATGTACCAGAATAACTTAAGATGTTAATAACAGGGGAAACTATATCTGTCAGTATGTGTGTGTGGGTGTGTGGGGGGGTATGCTTATTCGGGAATTCCCTATACTTTTGGTGTAATTTTTGTGTAAATATAAAAGTCCTCTAAAAATAAACTTTATTAGTACAAAAAAAATTTCTAAGGCAGCAAGAATAGGTAAAGAGCATGTACTTTGAAATCAGGAAAATTGGATTTTAAATTTTAACTATTCCCCCCTACTCACTGTGTTATCATGGAGCCATGTCTTAATTTTTCAAAAGTTCACTTTCTTCTTTTGTGAAACAGGATAATAACATCAAATTTTTAGTTTTCTGAACAATGTATGAATGGCCTGGCTCATAAGATATACTCAGAAAATGTAGCTGTTATTATAGTTTTGAAGATAGAATATTTCAAAGAATGAAAAGTATATATTTACAACATTACAAAGGTTTTTTTCTATTTAATTCTATGAGCTATGAAACAACAATTCACATTATTATTTGAGGAATACACATAATAGTTACTATTTATAGATTTTTGATATATCTCCCCTTAGAATTATACACACATACTCGTTTCACAATGTAATTGTTCTCGCAGTAGCTTCAAGAAATGGCAACATTACTATTTTATGATGGTTTTGTAATGCTGTGTTGATACATTCAGAAATTATTCCTAATGAGGAAATGTATTTAGAGTCAATAAGGTAAAGTTTAAATATTTATAAAATACCTGCTTCTAGAAAAAAATCACAAAAATGCCTCTTGTAAATGCTTTTAGTATTCATTTTTTCCTTATTTTCTTTGTTTTTTTCTTGTTTATGTGGAGAAAATGACATCATTTTTCATCATCAATTTTATATCACACACTGACAGATTTTATTGCTTCCATCTAAATTTTTATAAAACAAGAAAGAAAGAGTAAATTGATTCCTTTGCAATAGAATAGATACTACAGCTTTTGCTCCTTAACTTTGCTACAAATCTGTTGACTCTGGCACTCAGCTGTATTTTGTTTGCTCAGTGCAAAGTGAGTGTATGTGCATTCATGTTTTTGCATGTAAATACACAAACTTTCAATCAAATCAATATATTTGAGCAGTTTTCAGGTAGTGCATGCACTCTCCAGCTCACCACAGGCTCTACAACTCTCCATTGCCTTATTCTGAGCTGCTTCGAATCCTTTTGGCTGGGAAGACAGTTGAGTTTTTTTATTCCATCCTTAGAGCACCCCACATTCATAGAGCCTTTGCATCGATTGCTATGATTTCTTAATCTGGGCATGATGGTTTCAGAGTTCTCCAATACTTCTTCTATGATTGTTTTTGCTGCTGAATGTTTTGCTTATATATATGACAGTTATTTATTTTTAAAACAACTCACACTAAAGTTATGGATAATAGTGATCATAATCATGTATGTAGCAAATGACTAAATCTACGTGAATGCATCAGAAAACGTTTGTTATGAAAGTACATTCATCAGATGACAGCAGAACTGTTAACTTTTGCTAGTAAAGCATTTTCAGAGGAGAAACAACCTGCCTACATTTTTATGATTATCTAATATAAAAGGGAAGAACCAAATTTCACTAATTTTGAACTAATATTTTTACATAAATTTACCCTTTGAGGAAATGTGCCATCATTATTGTTTCCTTGCAAGGACACATTCAATCAATTGCATTTCTTTTAAACTTGACAGGGAGATAGCATTAGTTATTGCCAAACCCAGTACAGGTTTGCCCTTGGTCCCTTTCCAAGAACAATTTTCCTAAGGGTCAGCAGATTCAAAAAAATATTTGTTTATTTTTAGTCCTGTGCTTCTCTTAAATGGTAATTATATAATATCCTCTGAGTTCTACTTTTGTAAGGAAAGAAAGGAATATATAGCTTTATAAATATATGCATGTTTATATACATATATGTGTGCATTCATGCATAAATGAGTGCACATGCATGAATACATATATGTAAATATTGTATGTATAAGTGTATGTATATGAAAGTATATATGTGTATATATATGAGTGTGTATATGTATGAACATACATATGTATATATCTTTTGCATTAAATTGGATTTAGGTATTATGGCTAAGGATTTATTATAGAATCATGGCAGTTTGTCTGAAGTAAGACTGGGAGGCTGGGTTGAAGGGGTTTGCATTAGGCCTACTGTGAGCTTGGGAGGTTGAAAGAGATGCAGATGCTGACAACGGAGTTTTAGACTAGTGGACACAGGCCAGAGTCTAGTTTGAATGACTTTTAGTCAATATAGAAGAAAATATTAACTATGCCACTCTGAGATGAAACAACAGGGATTGCACATAGAGTTAAGAAATCTGGGTGTGGCCTTATTAATTGGCCTTCCAGTCAAACAGGTTACCTGTGCTCAAGAACTTTATACAAGGATACCAATTCTAAAGCTAAGGTTTCAGGGTAAGATCTTAGTCTCCACAAAATGTCTTTGGAAAGCAGGCAGACTTTTGTTCCTTATAAGAGAGTGAGGGAGATGAATGGGAAGCAAATTGGCATTTTTAATGTGCTGTTTGCCATATGCTGTGCTGGATGCAGTTAACCAAGATCTCTTTCAAAACAGAGGCTGGGGAAAAGGCCCAGTGAATGGCATGATATGAGTTCCTCAAGTCTGAAGGGCCAAGAAGGGGCCCATGCGACCATTGTCCCAGAGAAACAGTGGGGTTGGTGAACTGAAAAATGCCACCAAAACTGTCCCTGGCCAGCTGAAGGAGGACCGCCAAGGGATGCCAAGTCCTCTCCCTGAAGCCCTGGGGTACCCGGGCTCCTTCTGGATTTTGGTAGGGTTAGTTCAGAAACCAAGTCCAAACTGACTTGCATGCAGATTGTTTAGTGGAGCCTACTTATTTGGGAACTGGAAAAGGCAAGCTAACATTTATGTACCTAAAACAATGAGGTTTAAACTAGGACTACTTTGGATTATTAAGTGTACATCTTTTGTACTCACAAGTATCATTCTTTGACAATACCTTATTTCTCATAGCTTGCCCCTTATGAAATAGATGTATTCCTACAATGTATAGGAGACAATTATTTTAATAAGTTGGCTTGTATTTTAAGTGTATAAGGGAACTCACTGTTGTTTTTTTTAAAGCTGAACATAATCATCAGGTATATGAACATTTTCCTGCAATGTTTTATCTTATATTTTATAATAATTCAGTTTGCAATAAACATTTTACTTATATTATCTCATTTGAATCTCAAAACTCTTAAGTTTTACAGAGTGCATGTAATTAGCCACATTTTGTCGAAGCAGCTGAGGCTCAGAAAGGAGAGATACATCCAATGTCACATAGCTTCTAAAGTTAACTCTGAGATTGTCCCAAACCTTGGGATAGCCTTGACTTTGCGTGTGTGTGTGTGTGTGTGTGTGTTTTAATTGTACACCACACTGGCTCTATGTTTTGCAATAATGTATTCTTACCTCTCATATGTTACATTCTGTGCCTGGGGTTTAATTAGTGAGAGAAGCCACCTACTCCTTTGGTAACATCAGTGGTAGTTTAGCCCACTCTCTTAGGCAGCATGGCAGTTTGGAAGACATAGTTCCTCACACTTGACACCTCCCTCTGCATCCCAAGTCACTCATATTCTCAGTCTCTGCTCTGGTGGTCTCATTTTGGGCCCCAGAGAACCCTCCCACATGCTGCTGTGCTCCTCTTCTATGGAGCTTTAAGCATATATAGCAAAGCAGCCTGTATAATTGCCCATCAGTGAGCAAGCTGAGTAGAATTTTCCAATTCTCTGCCCCCACATAGATTCCCTGTATAGATCCTATTGCTTCTATTCCCCCACCATGGTGATAAATCATAGCAGACTGCAAAGCCC
Source organism: Tolypeutes matacus (assembly GCA_026826555.1). NCBI lineage: Eukaryota > Metazoa > Chordata > Mammalia > Cingulata > Chlamyphoridae > Tolypeutes > Tolypeutes matacus. The sequence goes on from JAKSZT010054515.1 coordinate 5,938,444, forward strand.
TTCTCCTACACTGCCTCAACAGTTGAAGATGGACTGTGCTAAGCTCTGATTTTAGTTGGCCACATAGCTCCTCATTGCTAAGCTTCTTTCCTTGATTCTTTGATAATTTCCAAGTTCAGTAAACATAGCTCAAGTATAGGCTCTATGGTTTAAAAATGCTTATATTATATATAGTCACCAGCAAAATGGACCATGAGCCAATCTTTTCTTTCAGTATTTACCTTTACAATAAATAAAATAAATTCAACTGGTTTAATGTATTCACTAAATTTGCAACTAAACTTTTTTATTTTTTATTATTGCTTATCAGAAATATACAGTGGTTCATTTAGAAAATAGGTTAAATGCAAATTGTGGACTGATTTATGAAACAAGCTGCAATGTACAAGAATGGTTCCTTTGACAGAAGTTCATTTCAGATTCCAAACAAATAATTCAAATCTAAATTTATGAAGAAAATTAACCTCTTTGCAGCTTTGCAAATGCTTGTATTTGCTTGTTTTGAAGTGAAGCACACCTGCTTGACTCAAGTTACTAATACCACGCTTAATGTTTCTTCTGAATACTGCAGCTGAGTTTACAAATACTACCTGTTCAGTGGAAGCCATTTATAATTCAGGGGTCAGTAAAGTGAAATACCATCACCTTAGAAGCTTTACTTGCTCAATCTTGCTTTAGTTGGATTCACATATTGTGTTCCAGAAAACAAGATTTGATCTGTGAAATATCAGAATTCACATAATAACCAAGAATAACAGCATACCTTGAAGAATATATTTGAAAAGAACCTTGCCAATTAATTGAAGGAGTTTTAAATTGAAATGGGAAAGGAGACAGAAAAGGAATTAGTATGATTAAATTAAAAAGACAGGGTATTGTACAATACTGTGCAACAACCAAAAGCAATTCAGTAAAAGAAAGACTGTAATGGAAAAGGAGACTAGTAGTTTTCAGTAGAAAATAATAGAAGAATGTTAAAAAAGTAAAATCCTGTTTAGAAATTCAGCCAGCGGAATAAAATGGAAAGAATTTGGGCAAGGGTAAAAGTAATATGAATGCCAGAGTAAGCTACAAACTGATAGGCTAGAAAAAATAATACGCATGATGCTTTCCTAATAGAGATGGAAAAAGGAGCAGGGGCAAGACATGACATTGATTGAGGAAATCCACTCTCCAGATCACTGCAGGAGCCTCATTTTTCTGAAAGCAGACAATCTGGCAAATCTTGTCTTGTCAATTTTCTTTCTCACAAGCAATGCGAAAATATATATGTACTACCGATATATATATATATTCAAGAAGAAAGGATACAATAGTGAAGTGATAGCTTTATTAAAGTAAAGAAAGATGTGCCATGTGAGAAAGGGATTACTTAGCCTTATACAGAACTCTAGAGGCAATAATTAGGGGAAATGTATGGAAACTAAAGAGCAGTAATTTTACTCAATAAATGGAAGTTATTTATTTATTCATTTTTGATGAATGAAGATATACAACGAATGGAATAGGATTTCCAGTGACAAAGTGAGATGGTAGTCATGGATGTATTTGTGATTTGAAAATCCAAGTAAGTGAAGCCTTTGAGCTTCACTTTGAAAAGGCACTAGAATAATGGTAGAAGGGCAGAATGATGCTAGTGCTAAAAATAATCATACCTGAAGTTTGAGTGCTTACTGTAATTCAGGAATGATTTTAGGCCCTTTTCTTGTTCATTTATTGGAGAAGACCGAGGGTCACTGAAAAGCTGAGAATAACTATGAGAAAACCAATATAGGATGATACTTTAGATGATCAGGTGAGATAACTTTTGATTGGATAAAAAAAAAAAGAGACAGTTGTCAACATTGGCTGCTTGAACTAGAAGAAAGTAGAGTGATTACATGGAGCCCTACCTAAGGAAATATTGATAACTTAAAGGCAATTTTAGTATAATAATGAGAAGTGTCCAAATCAACTTAAAAGGTGGCAAGGACCTTGGATAAAATTATAATTGAGGATTTTAGATGCAATAGTCAGAGAAGGTAGAGGAGTGTGGGAGCATAATCAGAACATTGGAATGAAATGACTTTGAGAGAATAATACACCCAAACAGAATGAATGAATTAAATCAGCTTCTATCACAGTTGATAATATTTCCTTCTAATAATTACTAGTATTTGTTTGTCTAAAATTGAATTTATAAGATATGGCTTTTTATCTCAGAACCTAGATTAACCACACACTACATTATCATTTACTTATATGATCACTGGAAATTTATTATCTTTGTATTTTCAGTCTAAATATGCACCCTGCTTCTCTGCTGATATTAATATAATATTTTTTATGGCAAATGACTTAAATAAGTGTTATTGATGATGCTCAACCAACAGCATTTATAAAGAATAGAAACTCATTCTGGCTGTCTCACTTTGAAAACTGAGATGGAATTGTTTTGAAGAATTAACATGCACTATCAGAGCTATTCATGGAAATGAAACCCAATCAAGAAGAGTAACATAGGAACCAAATTTATGAAATGGAGTAGCTGGAAACAATTTATTTTCCTGTATGCGTCTTTAAAAAAAAATAATTTTTGCATGTTTCCATATAATCAACTTGTATAAACTCTGTTTTGTGAATGCCCAAAACATGCAGAAAATAATAATGGAAGATAACAGGGGTGTTTCCAGTCAGTAGTATCTAAAGAATAATCTTAATAATAGGCTGCTTATCTATTTTTAAAGAAGAAAATATGACATTGTCACCACTTATATGATTAATAGCATACCATAATATTTTTGTTGAATAGGTAAATTGTATCTCTGTTTCTGATAATGCTTCTCCTTTAGAGAGCACAGATAAAAATACATAGGCATAGGTTGTCTTTTCCAGGAATCCTGAGTTTTTATTTAAAAGGTTTTTGTTTTTGTTTTCATTTTCAATAGGTTACATGGAGCCTCTGTATAATCTTAGGTCATGAAATACACTCAAAGTCTTATAAGTACTTAAACATGAAACAATATTTCAGTGATATTTTTTAATTAGGTGAATGGCATGCTCAAAAGTGGGATGACAGATTTTGGGTGGCATACATACATGTTTCTTTGCGTGCTTCAAACATTTATTATGGAGTTAGGACACAAGTTTTTAGGGATGGTGATTTGAAATGCTAGAGATTAAATATCCTGACTTTAAACATAAATAAATATGTTCAACTCACTATGACCAGCACTTAACAGATATGCTCTCCAGGGATATGTGTAACTCCATTCTCGAAAACTAATTAACAAGAGTAGTAAGTAAGAGAACAGTTTTCAATAGTCCATTATTTAAAATGGTAAGTATAGTAAATAGATAGTTTTTTTTCCTTCCTCTGGGAGAAACTTGATTGTTCTTGAGTCATTGGAAGTTTCTAGTTTTTGCCTTTCATTTTACTTTGAAGAATTTTTCTATTGTTTTAGTCATTAATCTGATAAAGGATATTTATTTTTAAAAACTACAGTAAATACAATATTTTATGGTGATGTATTGAAAGCATTCCCTTTACAGTTAGGAACAATAAACACGTGCTTGTTATTACAAGTTTTTTTTCAACTTTGTTTGGATGTTCAGTGCAGAAAAGCAAAGAAGAAAATAATATAGACTAGAAATAAAAAATTCAACAGCCCCCACCACCACCAAAAAAACGATCATAATTTATAGATCATAGCAATATATAGGAAGTCAATTTGATATAATCTACTGATAAATTAATATAATTGGTAGCAGTTTAGCCAGATTGTTGGGTACAGTTTTAATATTTAATTGTTAAAAGCAATTGCATTATCAGTAAATATACATGGAGTTAAAAATAATGTGAAGATTGTGGGAAGATGGTGGAGTAGAGAGTTTCCAGACTCAGTGCTTGGACCAGAACAATTACCAAACAGGCAAGAACTGTCTGAAACAACTATTTTGAAGCTCCAGAGGCCAGAAGAACCCTGAACAGCACCCAGGGAAGAGCAGAAGACAAATGTGGTGCATTTGTCACAATAAATGCACCAATACTGTGATACAGTATTATTAACTAAAGTCCCTGATTCACACAGATTCCCTTAGTTTTCCCCTAATGTCCTTTTTCTATTTCAGGATTCCATTCAGAACACCACATTACATTTAGTCATCATGTCTCTTTAACCTCCTCTTGGCTGTGACAGTTTCTCAGACTTCCTTTATTTTTGATGACCTTGACAGTTTGAGGAGTTCTGGTCAAATATTTTACAGAATGCCCCTCAACTGGAATTTGTGTGATTTTAAAAAATCTGATTAGACCACAGTTATGGGTTAGGGGGAGGAAGACCCCCAGAGTAAAGTGGCATTCTCATCACATCATATCAGTGGTACATATAATCAACATGACATATCACTATGCATGTTAACCTTGACCACCTGGCTGAGGTAGAGTTTGTCAGATCTCTCCACTCTAACGTTATCTTTTTTATCCCCCCCCTTTCCAGACTGTTCTCTTTTGGAGGAGTCACTTTGCAGAGCCTAGATTAGGAAGTGGGAAGATATGTTCCACCTCCTTGAGGGTAGAGTGTCTACATAGTTTATTTGGAGTTTTCCATCATAGGAGATTTGTCTATTCTCTTTCATTTACTTATTTATTCAATCATTTATTTATATTAGTATGCACTCATGGATATTTATTTCATACTTTGGTCTATACAACAACAAATTTTTCAAGCTTTGGCAATTGGAGCTCTTTCCATGTTCTCCTGTGTCTCTTTGGCATATTCCATATTTCATCTTTGTGGGTTTTTTTTTTTTTTTTTTTTTTTTTTTAAGCACTTCCTTGCTTTCTGGCACTACATAATGCCCCAGACTTGTCTTGTGTATTTCCTGCCACAATCTAGAATTAGCTGTTTCTCCAAGGACCCCTAGTTGCTTTTATTGGAGAATGGCATGAGAAACTAAGATCTGGGCACTGGTATGATGACAATTTTTTTTTAACTTTGGATTCTCTTTTAATAACAGTTTTAATGAGACATACATATTTTAAGTATCCATTTCAAATATTTTTTTTAGCATATTCACAGAGTTGTGCAACCATCACCACAATCCATTTTAAAACATTTTCATCACCCCAAAAAGAAACCCAACACTCATCTGCAGTCACTCCACATTTCCTACAACCATCCCCTCCCCAGTTCTAACCAACCATTGATCTAATTTTTTCTCACTATATTTACCTATTCTGGGCAGTTCATATAAATGGAATCATATAATATGTGGTCTTTTGTGACTGGTTTCTTTCACTTAGCAACTATTTTCAAGGTTCATCCATGTTATAGCCTGTTTACTCGATTCCTCTTTACTGCCAAATACTATTTCAATTCATTTACGTATTTATTCAATAGCTGATGGACATCTGGATTGTTCCCACTTTTGACCATTACGAATAATGCTGTTATGAAAATATGTGGACATGTTTTCAATTTCTTGGTCTACTGAAAAGTAATGTAATATTGATACGTTGTCATTTATTTATTTATTTGTTTATTTATTTATTTATTTATTTATTTATTTATTTATTCTCCCACAGGGAACATTAGTTGAAAGTATAGTTAACATTGCAACTTAGGTTTGGTTCCTTAGAATCACACTCTGAGATAAGGAATAAGCTATAAATGATTGCTTAAGAATGCATTCCCAGAAGAAATCTGTGTATGGGTATGGAAAGCAGGATATGAAAGGGGATAAAGCTAAGCAAACATGAGGTTTCAGGCAAACTCTCAGCCTGAGTCTGATCCCACAGGAAAGGTCTGTAGTGTAGACCATGCTTCAGCATTTGTCCCAAGTTCATCAAGGGCTTTAAGTCTGCACCAGTCAGTTGTTGACTAAGGACTACTCAGGAGGGCCAAACACCTGTGGCTCTCTGACCCTACCAGCAAAGCAGCTCCTGTGGCCTTCGGGCAATCCTCCAAAAAAAAGTTGGAGGTGAACATGATGGGATAAGTACACAGAAGCCGAGGGAATCTGGCCTGAATACTGACAGTGTTTTTGGAAAGTAGGGATATCTGCCAAGATTCCATGGGGGAAAGGGGTAAGAAGCTTTCCTGATAGTACATTAAATACAGAAACCATTCAATGTTTCTATGCCAAGACAACACCATCCATTTCCAAGTCACACCAAGGTGTTAAATCTTTCTGTGTTTCTTAGAAGAATGATGAAAGGAGAAAAATAACGGAAAAATCTGCTTTTCCACTTAGAACAAAGGTTTCTTCTTTATTAACAGTATGTTCTGCATTATGCCAAACCTTTACAATTTATGAATATTTTTGTTTTTCTATTCTATGTTGTTAATAAACTGTTCATAGTACAATTTTCCCTTTTATTTATAAATAGAAAAGGCCAGAGGATCAACAAATAAGTTTTTTTTCCCAAAACTTTATCCAATTTTTTTTTTCCAATTGGTTATGAGAAAAAAAAATGAATGCTTAAATTCTTTAGGTAATTCTTTCTCAGATTATGATTCCAGAGTTACCCACATCAAAATTATTGAGGATTGTTAATTCTTCATGAGTTCTGTCCTGGAATGCTTCTTCCAAAACCTCAGATGGTAGGATCATGTGTGTGGTTTTTCATTCCTAGATGATCCTTACGTGCACTCAAGTCTGAGAACATTCACTGTAAGTGGTAGACAAGCTACTTCCAGGTGTTACTGTTTTAGAATCGGAAGCTACTTTGGAAGTGACTTACTGATGGTGCAGGAGACTAAGCAGAAGGAAGTTCGGAGTACAGTTCAGAAATAAAGCCCTAAACTATACCTTCTCATCTTAAGCTTGTACTGGCTGCCTAGCTATTTTCCCCAACTCCTATTCCAATCCAATTTCCATTTCTGCAGACAGACCACTCTTCCTAAGGCCCAACTCTAATCTTGCCTCACTGGCTCCCTAAATCTTGATCCCTACACTGACTAAATTCAGGCAAATACCTTTGTATGGCCCCAAAGGAGCACCACAATATGTCTTAAACATATATTTTCAATCTTACCAAACAAGGCATTTCTTAAAACACACTCAAGTTCATCTGTTCACACCTACCCATCGTGCATATATTTTAAAAATCCTACCCTTTGCTTGTTACATTACTATACCCCTGTCTTAACATCCCATATCTGCTTCAGAGGCTCAGAACAAAGGCTACCTTCTGATACCTAGATGTGGTTGCTCTAGACAGTGCTATCTCCTTCCTGTACATTTGTGAAGAATTAAAGTCTGCATCAGTTATATATACTTTTATGGTGTCTTGTTTTAGGGTTACTTGTTCTGATATGTTTCCCCCCTTAATTCTCCTCATTAAATGTGAGTTCACTTATTATACAATTTTGATTCTTTCACTGGTCCTTTTATGTACAAATGACTGTTATTGGAATAAAATAATGGTTAGATAATAAAGCTTGGGCTGGACTACTACGGTTGCTTAAACTGCTAAATTATATTTTTGTTTTACAAACAAAAGCAAGTTATCTCTCTCATCTACAGCATATTCCCCATAAGCCACCCCCTGAACCATTCCATATAAATATACATTCTAAATAAATTCATTTTACTTGCTGAGCACAGATCATTTCAGAAGACAAATTCACCATCCCCACAGTTATTTCATTTTTACCCTAAGTGTTAACTCTGTTAATCTTATCTTTGTGGTTAATGCTGTGCATCGAGCCCTTAGACTAAATGGTTGATGAAAAAGCAACTCAACTGGAAGGGGCTTGGGCTTGCTGGATTGTGAACAACATCTGTTTATTTGCATTTTGTGAAGTTTACTGATATTTCTTCAAAAACAGTATGGAATTTTGGAAAGCATTTTGGGCTAAGGCTTTTATGAGAGTTGTAAGAATCTTAGAAGTGTATCTTTTATTCAAATAAAGCCACAGTTTCTGTATCAGCTTGATGATTTATTAGTTTGTGAACGTAAAAAAGCCATTGAACTTTTCTGAATCTCAGAGTCCTCGTCCAGGTTTGGCGAGAACACCTGGCCTCTGTTCTGTCAACATTTGAGCTTTTACTTCATCATGTAAAGACTCAATATTTAGCTCGAGAATAATCTGCAAATTTAAAATATCACTGTAGTATTGGTGAATTAACTTTTTTGTATGTAACATATGAATATTTTTTTTATTATCACATTTGTGGTCTCTGTTAAAAACTCATAGCTTATGAACATCATTTCTTTTTCAAAAAGGTTTGCTTTATATAAATATTTATTTAACATCCAATTTAGGACAATACACATAGTCTACTGTTCTGATTTTAAGATAAACAGAACATTAAAATTTGGCATATTTCTGTTGGGAAAATCATGTTGGCTATTTCAAATTTTAGTTGCCATAATGTGAATAGTGATGATAGAATATATAATTCAAGAAATCTAAGCATTATTTTTTACTTTAGAAATAAGTACTATGAGAAATAAAAATGTATTTAAAAAGTTGTAAATATTAATCAAATCTAGATCATAGCATGTATTTTTCATTGGCAGAAGTTTCCCTGTTCATTTAAAGTAAAAAATGAGATTCTTCCAGAGAGCAGAGATATAAATTTAAGATCATTGGCTGGGTAGAGCTAAACAAATTATATATGTTTTAGAATATAGTAAGTGAACCAAAGGTATACTTTCAAATGTGTAATAACATATACGAATTACTGCTATGAGATCTGAGCATATACGATGTTTTTGATGTTTCAGTTTGGTTTGGAGAGTCACATAAATCCTTAGCTTGATTTATATATCCATCCTGTGTATGTCCCTGGAACCCTGCAAATACTTCTATTGCAGCCCACTTCCTATTGCATCTTTCAACTTTATATCCCTGAAGCACTGCTGTCAAAGAGTAGAAGCTCAATACATATGTAATAAATAATAATAATAAAAAAAATTTGATAACTTGTTCAATAAAATAAACATATTATGAAGCACAAGTATAATAAATGTTTTTCTGCTGATTTTCCTGTTTCCGATGTGAGTAGAAAGCACCGATTGTGGCAAGGCACAGTGCTGTGTCCTTTGAGAATACAGAGATACCCAGGAAATGGCCTTTGCTCACTAGTTCTTAATCCAAAAGGACAAAAAAGATTTGATCCACACAGCCATGGTTCAAGACAATAAATACTATGCTTCTTCTTCTCTCTCTCTCTCTCTCTCTCTTTCTTTCTCTCTTTTGACAGCAACACAATCAATGGGGTAGAAATTCAAAGAAGAGAAAATCACTACTCATTGATGTAATCAGAAGGATAACACGTGAAGAAGTCTGCAAACAGAAAGCCTAGCAAGCAGAAAGGATGCTAAATAGAGGCAAAGGCCGGAAAGGAGTCAGGGTTGGCAAGAACAAAGTGTTACAGACGACCAGGAAATGCCTGCTTCTGGGAGAGTGAGCAGCAGTTTGATTGGAACAGGTGTCTCACGAAGATGAGTGCTGACAGAAGAACAGAGCAAACGGTAGTCACAATCTTTATGGTCTTAACATACAAAGTTAGATCTTCCTCCTGAATGCCTTACCTCTTCTTCCAACTAACTTCTGAAACCCTTTATGGGATATTTCACTTCAAATTCATCATATTAAAAAAACGAATTGGAGCTGAAAAAAGTTTTTGAGCAAAGGAGTTACCCAGAAGCTGATTCTCTATGGGGTGAGCAGTGTGGTAGTTTCCTTTTTAGGAAGTAGCATTTGAAATTGAGAATCCCCATGGACTCCTTTGTGCCTAAAGTAAGGAAATATGAGGAGTATATGGGAGTGGTTACAGGTAACAGAATCTTCAGGAAGCAGACAGTTGCAGTAGAGCATATGGATGAGTCCAGAAAGAGTTTGAAGATGATTGAAGGCAGCGGCAGGGATGAGAGGTTTGTGGCCAGAGATCCAACCAGGTATCTAAAGAAGGACATTGGTGCTTGATATGATGCAGTGTTTCCCAGTGGGAGACAGACAGTAGCAGGACAGGTTCACTGAAGGCACAAGAAATGGCAATAACCAATTCCAGTGCCTGTTATTGGAGTGTAAGGCTCTGTAAGATCCTTAGTGCATTATTTTGAGTAAGGGAATATTATAATGCTTTAACGATTAGCAATGGAACAAAGAAGAGCACACATACTGTGTTGCATTGTTTAAATCTTTTAAGTAGCACAAAATTGACTTTTATAATGATACTAATGGAAAAACTCATGTTTAATGAAATAAGAAAAGGAATAAGAATGAGTTAAATTAAAAATCAGCTAAGGTTGGGTTATTCTAGTAATTGTAGTTGTTCAAATTCCATATTTGCATGACCAACATGAAGATTATAGGACATGTTTTGAAGTGAACTGCTTTTTTTTTATTTTGTCATTTTAACTTTACAATAAGACAATCATCTTCACATACAGTAGTAAGGAGTAATGAAATATATTCATATTTTACCATCTCTCTATATATTATATATTTAATATATTAAATAGAATTAAAGACATCCTTAATTCCACCCTTTTAGATTCATAACTTCAATTTATCTATCATTACCATCCCAATCAATATTTATCTGTCTTGTGTCCCATAATTGAAAATGGCCTTTTGCTATGCAAGATGATAACTTCTGTGAAATATATGAAATTCTTTCTCCTTTGTCTTCCATGAAACAATGGTTTGCTTTCTTCCACCACTTTTACATTCTCTCCTTCTGGGAAAATCTACTGAATGTTAATACTTGCTAGGCTTTCTATTTGCAGACTGCTTCACTTGTTATAGTTTCCGTAGATGATCATTTCATTCCCATAACTGCCAGTCCAATCTCTATTCTTAGAACTTTCAATTTTGTAGAAAACTATAGCTCATATCTCTCTCCTGAGCTCCCCAACACATTCCAACCAACGGCTAAGCATCTTTCTTAGGTATCCCCCAAACCCTGCCAATTCATCATGCCCATCAGTGAACCAAGTGTCTTCATCCGCAACCTCTTCTCATCTGCTGGCCTTTCTCCCCTTTCTTCCTCATTTACCCCCCAAAATATTGTATGCCAGGAAATACAATAGTAAATAATATAAATATAGTTCATGTCTGATGGAGGTAACTGTCAAGTGGAATGAAATGATAATTCTCTGCAGGTCAATATGATAGTCAGAAATTAAAGGAAATTGATATATGTATGGAAAGATAAGCTTCTGTAATATCAATGTTGAAGATCAAGTTTAAAGATTGCTGTCAAAGTGGCAGCAGTTTATGATTGCTGACAAGGCTTTGAATGTTAAATGCCTTCACAATCAAATCTTATTTCCATCAGAAAACTGGTACCACCTCCTTTCTTCTCAGACCCACCTCTTCATCTCCCAGTCTTAGATAAATGTTGTAAATGAAGAATTTTATTAGAAGCTCTTTTTCTATGTTCTACTAGATTATGAAGGGCTTATACTTGGTTCACAAATAAGCAAACAAAATACAAAGTTAGAGTGGGCAGGATTTTCCATCTATTGTGAAAATTCCCTGCTAAAGCTCCACGTTAGTACTAATTAAATACGCAATCCCTCGTAGTTTATGCACTTGATTGACACTCCTACAATTGAGGCTTTTGCATACCAAAGGTAGGCAGCACTATAATGTCAAATTAAAAAAAAAAAAAAGTCTGGCCACTGGGACAAATTTTGATACACATAAACTTTGAGAATATCCTATTAATTCTACCAAACAATTAGCTACCAGGCTTTACTTAAAGATGCAGAGGAAATAGCTTTATACCTCCAAGAGTGGGTCAGACCACTTTCCTCCTCATTTGGCCACGGATTCTTAAATTGATTAGAATCTGTAATGGCACCGTTTGGATGGTTTAAGAGTAAAAAACCTTTTGGAGTAAGCTGGCTGTCTGAGGTCCACAGACTTAGTTGTTTTTCCTTTCTTTTGATACAGTTTTGCCAGGATGTTGAAGTCAATCACTAAATAAAAACACATTCACTATCCTTTCAATCTGCTTTAAATTAACTATTTTAGATTAGCTTTGCAATCAGTGTACTTCTAAGGATTTCAATGTTAATGTTCTTTCAAAGCAAGTGGGATTGTCCTTCAAAGAGTAACTTTGCTATCAACTTTATGCCTGGAGAAAGTTGATGTAATAATGTGAACCTTGACGTATTTCATTGACTATTGCTAGAGTTTCCATCATTGGTTATTTTTGGATTAGCCCCAAGGAAGGCAATGATTAAAGAAATTTAGTTTTTTTTTCAACTTTAGTTCCCTGATAAGGTAAGATTTTCTAGAGCATGAAAGCTCATAAGACAGCTTGACATCATCGGTTCAAGCGTAGGAAATGATGAAAAGGTTCAGCAAGAATTTGTGTGGTTTGTCTGTCCTCTTGAATATAGAACACTGTCTCCCAGACAAAACAACCATTATGTTATATATTTAGAAGTTATATTGATATCATAATGAACATATAAATTTGCAACTTATTTTTCTTCAGCAAACATTGTTGAGTTTTACTCATGTGGCTACATAGATCTAGGGTTAGTTTGTTTTACCAGCTATTGATTTTCCATTTTACAAATGGAAAGTTATTTGTCCATTCCCATATTTATGGACTATTAGGCAGTTTCCAGTCTTTCGCTATAACAGACAATGTTAACATGAACATCTTTGCACACATATGCAACAATTTATTGGGGCACGCACCCAGAAATACTATTGCCATGAGCTCTTGCACCCTTGCCTTTATGCTTTTTCTTTATGTCAGCTATGTTTGTAGTGCCTCCAGGCACAAGAATGTAGTCTTCTCTGTGCTTTGTTCCCTTAGTTACCCTAAATATGACTGTTTGTTTTAAATAAAGGACTATCTTGCTTTCGGTACTGTTTCTGTTCCAGATTTTTTTTTTAACTAATATGTGTCTGATATATATTTCCATACCTTTGTTTTTAACATTTCTGTATCATTATGTTTAAATGTGACACCTAAAATTGGCATAATATTGCATTAAAAAAAAAAAAAAGCCCAGTCTTGCAATTCCTGTCTTTTAGGTGGTGAACTTAATTTACTTACCTTTTTCCTCATTACTGATACATTTGAAATTAATTCTGCCATTTTATTAATCTTCTATTTATGATGACTTTTATTTGCTGCTTCTTACCATTTAGTTTCTTTGATATATCAGGTTTGTTTATTTCCTTTTCTTCTCTTTCTACAAAGGGGGAGGTTATACAGACCATTTCTATTTTATAGTGACTATACCTATCTATCTATCATCTATCTATCTATCTATCTATCTATCTATCTATCTATCTATCTATTTATTTTTGTATTTTTTATCTTTTTTTGTATTTTTTTTTTGCTTTTATTTTATTTTTTAGTGAGTATATTTTTTAACTTGCATAATTGACTTCAACTCTAAAGTTAACCAAGATCTCTACCTTTCTTGGAACAACACACAGACTTAGAACATTTTTAACTCTGTTTACACCCTTTCGCTTTCCATGAGATTCTATTCTGGTATTTTAGGCCCATGTTTTTAATGCTTCACAGTTACTCATAATCACTACTATTTACAATTAGTGCTTACTATATCCATTTTTTTTTTTCTACTTTTGCTATTTGTATAACACTCTGTCCTTCTGGATTCAATTTCTTTTTTGTAGAAGTTTATTTTTTGTAGTTATTTCAGTGAATTCTTATGAGTGATAATCTGAGTATGCTTCCCCACCCCCTTTGGTCTGAAAAAATACTTTACCATTTTAAGTCTATTTTATAGTGTAACAAATTTTACATAGACAGTGGAAACATGTTGAAGATATGATTCCATTGCACTGTACTTTTGCTTTGAGGAACACTGCTCTCAGTCCAGTCATGGTTTCTTTAGATGTAATCTGTGTTTTGCTTTTGTTGCTCTTTAGACTTTCTTCTTACCTATACTATTTTATAGTTTCACTACAATGTATTTAGAACTTGCTTTATATTTACTTATTCTGTTGGAACTCATGGCCTTTGAATATTCATGACTTTCACCATATCTGGAAAATTCTCAGGAATTTTCTTTTAAATAATTCTTCTTCCTTTTTTTTCCCCCTTCTACTTGGACCATGTATTACCCATGGAGTAACTTCTTATTCGAATTTCTATGTCTTAATTCATCTTTGACATTTTTCATCTTTATTTCTCTGTATTGCATTATGTATACTTTTCTCATTTCTATCATTCATATTAGCTATGTGTTTTTTATTCTGGAGTATTTAATTTAAATGGTATTTTCCCTTCTACAAGTTCATTTTTATTCTTTTCCCAATTACCTGTGTTTTTTTCCATTTCCTTATGGTTTTTAATAATACTTCTTTCATTGCTTCAATCACTTTCTATTTATTTTGTAGTCCTTTATAGAATTTATCTTATATGAAATTGCTGGAAGTTTAAAAATATAGTTTATTATGTATGCCGACCATCACTTTTTTTTTCTTTTGGGTATTTCAGGGTTTTAATCAAACTGGGATATGTTTCTAAAAAAATTTGCATCTTAAGATTTTAGCTACATCCCCTTTTGTAAGTTTGGACCCTATGGTAGGTTGTTTTGTTTTGTTTTTTCCTCCATCTGGAGTGTGGGGTAGAGACAAATTCATAGGTACTGTGAAAGGAATTATTTTGTCTTATTTTAGGGTTGGTTGTGTCTTTCCTGGATCTCAGTTTTAAGCTTATCTGCCTTGCTCAGAGCAAATGTTATCTATCCTCTTTCCAACCAAGTATGAAAACCCAACTCCAGAGTCAAGAACCTACATCCAAAGTCTTAAATGATCTTCTTAAAACATAGTGATTGTGTTACCGTAGGTTTAAGCCTGTGTTTAAGAAGTTTAACAAACTTCCTATAACTCCTAATATAAAGCTAAAAATCCTCCACTTTGCTTGTGAGTTGTTTCGAGATATTGCCACTACATATCCCTTCTTCCTTTCTACTGTCACCTTTCACACTCTGTATTCCAGAGGAATTGCTTTTGCTTCTGGGCCTTTCACCAAGTTATTTCTCTGCAGAGTTCCTATTCTCTTCCTGAAATAACTCTTAATCTCAGTTCCTTTTCTAGGTCCTCCCTGACTATGTTAGGTCCTCCAGCCAAGGGTTTTATAGCACTCACATTCTTTTCTCTTAAAGCCTACAAACTCTCATTGCAATAACTTAGTTAATTGTTTGTGTTCCTTGCTAAAATATAAACCCCATGAAGGCAAGAAGTATATCTGTCATATTTTCTACTGTATATCCAGTGCCTTGCAAACTTTCTAAACATAGTAACTACCCAAACACTATTTTTTAATGAGATAAGTTAATGCACAAATTGAATGAAATAATTATACCTTTAATTCTTGTTTAGCTTTCTTTTGGGGAGTCACATTTTTAATACTTTTGAATTTAATTAGGCTTGCAATGAACTAAAACCCCAAGCCATTTTTACACACACAGATGCCTGCCTTATATTATAAACCAAATATAATAAAGAAATTCATGTAGAGTTTCCTGGTTAGTTCCTGCATTTATAGGAATATTTTGTCTATGGTTCCTGGAGTCAAGTTTTGTTTCAGCAATTTAACTAAAAGGATTGATTCTGGGGGAGAGAATTTGATGTCATATAGGTCCTCAAGGGTTCTTTAAACCATATGATCTACCTTGTCCCTTTGACGAACTTTGGAATGATCCTATGCTCAGATTCAGCCGATGCATGCTACTTTGATCAAAGCAATGGAAAAGTTGAAACCATATTAATATTTCATTGTACCATGTTTAATCTTTAATAATAATCTATGGATATGAGCAAGAGAAGTGGGCCCCTTGCTAGGAAAAAAAAAACTAAGATAAATTCTCCCTGAGGAGAGATAAAGTCGTTCTAGGTAGAAGATATGAGGAGGAAGATATCACCTATATGATCCCCAGCTGGTAGTGTCACATGACTGCAGGGAGAAATTTTGAAATGAAATGACAGAGACAGTCTTCATGCTGCCTTACCAGAGGGGATTTGTAGATGAGCTGTCAAGAACACTTGACCTGCTCAGGCAGATTTCAATAAATGCCACAGTAAACAAAGCCTCAAACAAAGGTGCTCCCGAAGGCTCTAGGGATGTCCAGATACCATAGGCAAGCCACACATCTTCATGAAATCAACACCCCCTTGGTAGGCCCTATCTGGGAATATAGGAAAATCAATTTCCCCAATATAACATAGTTATGCTACTTTATAATTCCCCTAATCATAGTTCTTCTACTCATTTTATTTTAACCTATATTTTTCAAAGTATCAGTTATATGTATTTCACAGAGACTTAAGTCTTCAGATTGTTCATATGCCCATGGTGCCCTGAAACCCAGCAGAGTTGTGGACAACTATAACTCTTCAGTTTTTTGGGCTTGCCCTGGACAACTAACAAAACGATGATGATGGACCACTCCCATCCCCAAATCAAGGAGTATCTTCAACTGCAAGCAAAAGAATTCCTTTCCTCTGCTCCATAATATCAGAGTCCCTTCTCAGCTTGACGTAGTGAGAGCAGACATCATCTCAAATCCTTCAAGATTGAGGAATGAACAAAAATAAGGGGGGAATGTAACCATGGACCAAAGCAGATTTATGGTAATTATTATCTTGTGTTAACAGTAACTTGTAACATTGATATAAAAAGTTAAAAATTAAAATTAAAAAAAAAAAAGGAAAGCAGGAATTGGAACAGATATTTGCACACTGATGTTCATAGTGGCATTATTCACAATTGGCAAAAGATGGAAGCGTCGGTCAACCAACAAATGGATCAACAAAATGTGGTGTAGTCCTTTGGTATTATTTATGAATTCCAAAAATAGATATCAGATTATGTTTATTAACTGGTCTGTTCCTCTGGGCATATTACATTGGATTGGATTCAGAGGATTCACTTTTACTTGATTAAATAATGATTAAGTCTTTGATTGGGCTATGTCAGTAGGATGTTGAGTCCCTGCTCCTTTGGTGGGCAGGGACTCACAGAGAAAATGACACAGCAGAGAAGAAAGTTAGAGTTTTAATCCTGGAGCCCCAGGGAAGTAAATACACAGAGAAGCAGATACATGAGGAAAGGGAGAAGGCTCCATTAGACAAGGCAGAGGCCCAGGGAAGACAGATGAGCTGATCACATGACAGTTTACAGCTGGCCTTGTGGAGAGAGCAGAGCAGCTGAGTCCAAAGAGAAACGATCCCCAGGAGAGAGACTAGATTTGTCCCAGTCTGTGGCTGAGATTGGAAGACGCTGGGACCATGGAGCCTTAAGAGGAAGAGGAAGCCTGAACCCTTGCAAACATTGGCAGCCATCTTGCTCCAAAACTTGGCAACAGACTTTGGTGAGGGAAGTAAATGATGCTTTATGGTCTGGTAATTGTAAGCTTCTACCCCAAATAAATACCCTTTATGAAAGCCAACACATTTCTGATACTTTGCATCAGCACCCCTTTGGCTGACTAATACGTGTGGCTAAACATACAATGGAATATTATTCAGCTGTAAAAAGAATTTAGGTCCTGATGCATGCAACAACTTAGATGTTACTTGAGGACACTGAAATGAGCCAGACCCAATAAGGACAAATAATGTAAGATCTCACTGATATGAACTAGTTATAGTAATCAAACTCATAGTTAGAAGATAGAATATAGTTTCCCAGGGGATAGAATGAGGGTAGAGAATGGGGATTGTATGCTTAATTTCTATTTAGATTGCACAGAATTTCTATTTAGGTTGATTGTAAAGGTTTGGAAATGGATAGTGGTGATGGTAGCACATTATTGTGAATGTAATTAACAGCACTGAATTATGTTTGTGAACGTAGTAGAAAGGGAAATTTTGGGGTTGTGTATGTTAACAGAATGAAGGAAGATAAAACATGGGACTGTATACTACAATGAACCCTGTTGTGCATGATAGACTGGGATTAATAGTATGAGTAAAAGAATGTTTTTTTCATGAATTATAACAAAAGTATGACACTAATGCAAGGTGTTAATAATAGGGTGGTATATTGGAAAAAGTATGCCTAATGCAAACTATGGACTATAGTTAATAGTACTATTTTAATAGTCTTTCATCAATTGTAGCAAAAGGATGGCACTAATGCAAAGTGTCAACAATAGTGGGTTGTGTGAGTACGTCATATTTTTTACATGATATTTCTGTAAACTTACACCTTCTCTAATTAAAAAAAATAATAATAAATACATGAAGGGAAGATGAAGAAATAGGAAAATTTGTGATGGGCTATACAGGGCATGTTAAAGATGTCACAAACTCTCCAAAGATAAAATGGGAACCATATTTTATAATTTTGTTTTTTCAGGGAGAAAATTAAAGTTTAAGCACCTATCACAGCGTACCACATAACTTTAATGTTTTCTTATTAAGAATTTGGGTTTATATTTAGGTGGAATTCAAGAGTTTCATTTTCAAAAATTCCATAATTTTAACTGATGTTTTTTTTTTTATCAGAATATGGTAGCAAATGTCACTAGAAAAACATTGTGACTTCTAGAAGCTTATGCTGATATAATGAAAATAATTTTCCTTTGATTAAAAAATATGCAATTGTTGTGCTTAAAAAAAAAGGAAGAAAAACTTGACTTGAAGTTCTAGGCAGAATGAAAACAAATAAACACCAATATATATCTGCTTACATTTATTAGAGGGTGAAGAGGTGGTTGTCTTTCTCTCACTCAATTATTCTACGGTATATATTAAGATTTATATCTAAATCTTTTAATAGAAAAGATTAGATTTATATCTAATCTTTTAATAGAAAAGATTAAAATAGTATGTATTTTTGGTCTAGGCTCCCGATGACAGAATGGAATTCTTCCATACTGAGAGAGAGGAAATGTTTTTCTTTATCTTTTTCAGAATCCTGTTGTTTATGTCCATATTGACAGCAGCTATACCCCAGTGAATTATTTCTACATATGTATTTTGCCCAGTTTCCTCAAAACCCCCTGAAGCTGAATCTGGTCCTAAAAGAATTGAGAACAGAAACAGCAGAAAGTGTATTAGTTTTTGTTCCTCAAATCTGTTAGTGGTAAATATGTTTTTGGCCTTTGGATTTTAAACACCATTAAGCTATAACTTTGTGTTATAAAACAAGAAATAGCAATTCGATTATACTTTAGTAGTGTTTTTTGGTCTCTGTATGTTACCAGAAAGCTGCATTTAAAACATCATATTTTTTTGTAATGATCCAAAGGCGAATGCTTACATTTCTATAAAATTTGGAGCAATAGAATTAAGCAAAAAACCAGATCTTTAAGCACAGTAATATGTACAGCTAAGGAGATGGAACACTACATGGCAAAAGTAATTTGCCCTGTGGAAATTCTCTGACCACATATTCCAGGCTGATGCCTCCTTGGGGTGCACTGATTTGTTTTTACATAGAATAATATGCATTTTATGTTGTGTTCTTCATTCATTCTATACAGAGTGACAGAATAAATTTGAAGTACCTTTTGTATGATATGAAGCCATCTGTTTTCTAAACATTTCCTCAGCGAAAACTGCTTTTAATTTAGCAAACAAGTACCATTACATTGTAGGCTTTGAGTGAAAAGGCAGTAATATAATAGTAAATCAATATTAGATTAATTTAAGGAATAGAACTTGTGTAGCATTGCCAAGTCAACTTTAGAATAATTTAGATTATTTGTGTGTGTGTGTGAGAGAGATTGCAAAAACTGTTAAAACTAAAACAAATTAGTATTTTCTTTCTTTTGTTAGAATTTTTTCTATGAGATTAATTTTAGCAAATTTGTGATACCAAGGCTTGGATGAGAATGGTTTGGAATATTTCTGGAATTAACTACTTTGATGATGGTGAGTGACCTAGAAAGGAAAGTTTTTGCTTTAGAGAAACCTTTCATTAATGTCGTTATCACTTGAACCATCTCAAGGAGCTTACAAAGTGAACACAAAGTATAATTATGGCTACAGTAGCATTTTTGATGGTGATATCATATGTCATTAGAAGAGGAGCTGGTCATTTTAAAGGTAATTTCCCCAAAACCTTTGAGTCAGTCACAAAGGTCTTACAGTTAACTGAGAAAGAAATATGGCCCCTTCCATATGCTAGGAACATTCCCTAGTGTTTTCAAGCATGGGCTCTGGAGTTCTGTTTCCTGGGCTCCTGTTTTTTGTTTTTTTTTTTTTTTTTTTTTTTTAAGGTTCACCCTTGGTTTTTACTAAAGAAGTTGTAGGTTTATTTTAGCTCCACGACTTAATAGCTTTGAATCCTGTACCATCACTTAAATTTTGTTGTACTTCAATTACTTCTTTGGCAAAACGAGAATAATGAAAATATCTACCACATGGGTTATTGTAAAGATTAATTTATAAACACGCACAAGCCACTGAGCATGGTGCCTGGCAAAATACATGTTGACTGTTCAGTAGTTCTTTTTAGTGTTTGTTGTTATTATTTAACCAAAATATTATAATGACAGGCTGCTCTTAGAAATCAGTATTTTCTGCTCTAGGTTTTCCCTGGACTTCATATTATAACTGTTTTACAGTAGTTCAAATACTTGAAATTCATGAGTGTGAAATAACAACACAATGACATTTTCATTTTCATATAAATGTTAGTTTTCAGACCTTTCCCATTTTGGAACCATACAAATTTTAATCTATCAGAATTGTTTTCTTTATCATTGTAAAGCTATCTTTATTTCTCTGCCAAAACATCAGAATGAAGCATTGTATTCTGAGCACAGAAGCCATCCTAGATTACTTCTTTAAGATTAAATGGACATTACTTTTGTTGTTCAATTTTATAGGAAAACCAGATATATACTTTTCCTCATTGGACTTGAAAGTAACATTTGCAAAATACAAAAAGTAAATAAAAGTCTGACTTTTTTTTATCAGGTTGTCTGAAATTCTGTATTGATTTTTATCACAAGGGAGTTTCATGGCCTGTGATAATAAATTAATTTGGGGGTGTCCATGTTGCAACATCTTTGCACATATGCAGTTTAACAGTCAACACGGCTGCTCTGGAGACCCTGAGAGCTAGAGCCACTGACCTGGGAATTTTCATTCCCTGTCATCTCAAATATTTCAGAAATACTTACCACAAGTCTTTGTCACTGGACAAAAAAATGGGTCTCTTTGATAGGTGCACAAGTACACACAGTTTCCCTGCTTCTGTGACAGGCCCTGCTGTTGGCTACTTGAGATTATGGAGAAGTTCAGACCTGTCAAGCACAGAATGGGGAAGATGTGGGATTGCAGGTAATACGGCTCTGAGCATGCTCAGTGAGGCTGTGGGTTAAGTGAAGGGATATCAGAAACAGGAGAGCACTTTGGACTGTGATGACATTTTTATAAATGGTAAACAAACGTGACCCTCTTTCCCCTGGCACAGTTTTGAAACAGTCAGGAAAAGGCTTTCCCAGTGCAGGGCTACGGAGTTCATCCTTTGGTTCTTTAGAATCATATGCACCGAGACAATAGTTTTATCAATCAGCGAGGAGCGTCTCTTCTTTGCTATACCTCTGGTCTTTAATGGGAAGTAGAGAATAGGAACTTCACGCTTCCCATCATTACAAATAACTGTCTTCCATCGTGTAATATTGGGATCCTTTTTCTTATTTAAAATGTTTGTGTGTAGATGTTATGCTGCATATATTATTTGAGCTGTATAGCTTGAGCTATTTGTTCAAGGACACTCTTGCCTGGGTGTAGTAACTGCCCTGGGGATATTCAGGGATACATGTTAAGTCTTACCAGGCAAGCTATATTTGCTACATCACCTGGCAGGTGTGGAAGGGGGTGGGGCACTGCAGAGACTGGACAAATCATCCGAAGTCTTTCAGGGCTACACATGTGGCAGAGCTATTACATATGATGCAACAGAGATATTCCCAGTTCCATTCCTATCACCAGCATTCCATCTATCTCATTACATTTATATGCTCATCATGTGAATCTTCTAATTAATATTTGGGATAAAGTTATGCCTGGAGGACTAAAATTATGAGAATATATATTAATGTGGTGTAGCTGTTTAGCAATTTGATATAATTATGAATTCCAAAAATATAATTGGATCTTGCTTGTAAACTGATCTGTTAATCTGGGCATGATTAAGTTATGATTAGGGCATTGAGCCCCACCCCTTGGTGGGTGGGGAATCAAATATAAAAGGCATGGCAAGAACAGAGTTGAAACAGTTTTAGAGAAGCAGTTTTGATGTTGGAGAGAAGGCCCCAGGAGAAGAGAAGTGAGCCATTTGCCTGATACTCTACAGCTGGCCTCATGGGGGAACCAGAAGAGCTAAGCCTGGAGAGAAACGCAGCCCTGGGAAGAGAGGAACCCAAGAAGCCTGAACCCTGGCAAACGTCGGCAGCTGTCTTGCTCCAACACGTGGCAATAGACTTTGGTGAGAGAAGAAACTTAACACTTTATGGTCTTGTATCTGTGGACTTCTACCCCAAATAAATACCCTTTATAAACATCAATCCATTTTTGGTATTTCACATTAGCACCCCTTTGGCTGACTAATACATGTGGTTTTTGTTAATTCTGTACAGTACTTTTTATCATCCTCTTCTATCTGAACTTATAAAGTTAATGTAAGGCAGCTTTCAGTTGCTGTTACCATTAGTTCTTCCATTGCCCACCTTCTCTTCAGAGTAGAATCATTCCATCAACATTAACAGCCTCTAATGTTTCTCCTCTCACCTTGCAAATTATTAATTTCTTAATGTAATCTCAGCATACAACCAGTTTCAGAATTCTTTCTATAATTTAAAATTTTTTGGGGGGATGGCTTGTTTGTTTTTAATCAACACATTATTCCTCCTTTTATAAAAGCACATCTAAGAATCTGAGAATATTTTGGTGGATTATGAGTTAATTCTAACCTCAGGTTTTAAAAAAATACCTATCTCCAGCTCCAAAACTTAATCAAACTTTGAATGCTCTCAGTGAATGGTTGACACAATTATAAAATTACTGAAAATTTAGGACTTTCTCTCAGATTAAATTGTCTAGGGACCAAAGGACTATCTTCATTCAGTGATCTCATCCCAGCCCAAATGCCTATTGATTTGCCAGAAAGGAAGGATGCATTTGGTTTTGGGTAATCCTGCAATCAGTTAATAACAGATACTTTGGGAGGAAATTAATAAATGATGTGCTTCCAAATATAACCCAGGCTTCCCAGTCACTACTTCATAGATTTTCTGCTGCTTACTTTATAAAGCATATTCAACTTTTACAGAGAAAGCTTTTTATTATACATGTTATATGAGGAGTTGGGGGCTTGTGAAAAATAGAGTCTACCTGGATTTTACATCTTCATTCTTTTGATGTTTCAGGAGGTTAGCCAAGACACAATATTTAAATCCACTGATCCTTGCAGATAGTTCATTTAATAGTCCATGTCTTTAAATTTTACTGCTTTTAAACTGTCCACAATTTACCATTTCACCATGAAGTACAATTATTTGTGCATTACTATATTGTAAGCAGATTTTATTTAATTCTTCTTCTTCTTCTTACTCATACTTAGCTTCCAGCACACTGTTTTATTCAATTTATATTTGTTGAGTTGAAATAGATGATTGAAGCTAGAAATTATGTTAAAGAACAAGTTTCGACAAAGCATTTCTCAAGTGGGAAAGACAGAATCTATCTTTCTTGAATATTTTTAGTTTGTGTTATTTGCTTTAAATGAAAGCAAATTTGACTAATGTGTTTTTTTTCTCTTTTTCTTCCTCATATACCAATATATGTTACTAAAGTAAATTGACTTATAGCCAAGCTAGTTACTATTATTGATATAATCAAAAACTCTGGGCAAGTTCAAGTTTATTCTACCTCCAAGAAAAAGGGAATCTAATTATATTTAAGTCTGTATTTGCTACTCTAGGCATGACCATTTATGCTAATGAAAGGTGTTAGACAGAAAAATAGGGGCATAAATGGAGCAGATATGGATAAATGCCTCCTGGATCACTTCCCCGTGGCACACCTTCTTCCCTGGCTCTGCCTTTGACTAGTCCATCTCTTTGAAGCCTGTGTTACAACCAGTCTTGGGGCAAACTTCTGTTGGGGAAAGATGCTCTCTACCCATAGAAAGCCAAAAGGAAGAGAATAGGGCTCAAGAGACAGAGGAGAGGAAGAAGGCCACTTAAACCTGCCTCTGGTCTAGAGTATAAGCACTTGGAGGTTTTAGCTGAGATCCAACATTCATATAATAACAAAAAATGCACTAGCCCACACTGTCCTGCTTTCTATACTCTAGTCCCGACAGCAGCCTTTTCAAACAAGTCAGATTTCTGACGTTTACTACTTGGTACCTGTCCTATTTCAGGAAATATGTAGCAGCTCAACAGTGATGCTGTTCTCAAGATAGAGGTAAGCCATAGGTATTTGACAAAATTAAATAACGACAGAGATAAATATGAACCCAAGGATATTGATTTCCTTATCAATGCTCACTGCAATAAGTAGCATGGCCTTTTATAGAAAATCAAGTTATGGCACTGTAAAGGGAGTAGTAACACCTCAAGTAAGTCTTAACAAAAGTGATTGTCTTTGCTGGAAATACAGTCAACACTTATTTTATGGGAACTGCATAATTCCTTATCACCTCACAGATGATGGACTTCCATTGTTTCACCCTTTCTTTTTCAGTTTCCTTTCTCAGTCTAACATATAGCAAACAATCTTCAACTCTGTCCCTTATGAACACCTTCAATCTGTTAGAAAATACCGTTGGCTCTAAAATCTTGGTGAATTTGTATCTCTCTTCTTTTCACCTTGCCCCTGCCACAGTGGTTTTCCTCGAGTACAACTCTAGCGACCTTCCAGGAAAATGAAAGGCTGGGCAATCTAGAGGATAAAGACTGGGTGTGAGGCTTTGTGCTCCTGCCCACTGAGTAGCCATTACAATGTACCTGGGAAATGACTTATTTCTGTTCTTGTGTCCAGAGCTGGAAAATGTTAAGGATAACAATAATGTTGTGAGCATCAAGTACGATATTATATGCAGCTTGAATACAGCATAGCAATGAGACAAAGAGAAAACAGAAGGAACTAAGGCTCTGGGATTAGACTACCTGATTTGGTTTCCTATCTCTGCCAGTTCTTTAAGAAGTTTAGGAGTGTTATTTTAATCTTTCTTTGCCTCATCTTCTTCTGTAAATTGAGTACAATGCTATTAACAATTTCATAGATTCATGGGGGAAATTAATTTTAAGCATTTAGGATATTACAATTACTCAATAGATAATTGGTATTATTAAATCATGTGCAAACATTAAGGCATTATAAAATAACAACATGCTTTTATCCTTGGGACCTATGTATAAAGTCCAGACTCTACTTATTTGTATAATATAATATTTCATATCTTAAATATTTCTCTTTCATTTGTAGTAAGTATTTAATTTAGTTGATGGAGAATTTGGTGGTTTGATTAACTTTTAACAATCTAAACACTAGTTTATGTGAGTGCTTTCCAAAATCCAAGAAATGAGCAAATTTGAATAAAATGAGTTAAAAGTACTTCAAGGTTTATGTTGTATATTTTGTAGAACTTTTATTTTGATTAGCAAATAGTTCTTTTGAGGTTTAAACAAATAGTGGATTTATTATTTATTCTAAATATAGTTTTCTTTCAAAATGATTTTTAAATAAATACTTAAATGTTTTGTTTAGCTTTGAAGGAAAAGGATCCATGCAAAAAATTTAAACTTGTTTTGAAGTATAAAAGTTAGAAAGAATATTGTATAAAATCAATCAATTAATCAAAATCCAAGTCCATTTGTCTTTCACGGTAGAAATGAAAAATGAACTACCTGCCATTCTCAGTAGGATATTTAACCATAGAATACTGTACCCACATTGATCAGTTTAGATTATTCTTCATTAACAAAATATTCAATTTGTTCTTTACACAAATCGTTTCATTCCTTTCTTGAATTCTAATGTGTCTTGGAAAAGGTGTTGTATACAACTCTTTTGAAAGGTCAAAAGTTTCTGGTATTATTATTTTTTAACTCCTTTCTTTTAAAAGCAAATTGGCTGCACTACCTTATTTGTGTTCAAGTAGCTCCTGCTTCCCATTTCCATTTTCTTTGGCTACTAATGCTATCTTGCAGCAATGCTGTTCAGTGGGCCCAGGGGAGCCAAGTGTCGGTTTTTCCAGATGGCAAGTTGCCAGTCTGCAAAACAGTGCTGAAAGTCACTGAGGGAATTCATTTCATTGCAGAACCAAAGAACATCTTTTCATAACACACTTTGTGTACGTGATCAGTTCACAACATCTGATGAAGTAGCCATGAGAAAGGGAAAAAAGAGAGAGGAACACAGAGAGACATGCACAGAAAGAAACACAGAGAGAGGCAGTTTTAGTGAATTTAGCCCATTTTCAAGGCTATTGTACAGTGCCATACTTGATTTTGCCACCAGAAAGTGTTTTTTTTTTTTTTTTTTTAAAAAAAAAAAACACTATTGCCAATGTACAGGAACTTCTCTCCTAATAGCTAAAACAAAATTCTCAATTTGCTCTAATTAAAATATGAGTTGTGGGGAACGTGTTTTTCCCCTTCACATTTAAACTGAACATTAAAGAAAGTTAAATCACATTAAATAGTCTTTAAATTGCATTCTCTCCATCAGAATAGTTAACTCTTTTTGCCCAAGGAGAAAAACCTCAATGTATGAATACCATATTAGAGTAGAGTAAAAAGTAGTTTTTCTTTAATAAATATCTTGGCTATTACAGAGCGTGTATTTAAATGGGAAGTATTATGAGTTCTACCAATGGGGAATGCTGAATGAGAAATATGTCGCTTTTTAATAGCCATGTAAATGAAAGCCTGGAGGATTGGGAATTGTATGATTGGAAATATTATTTCAGGAGTTGAGCACACAGATCTACAGGTAAAAAGTTTAAATGCAAAAGACTACAAATCAAAGGATGCAGGGAAAATATATAGCATACAGATTATGAAGCCTGAAGCCAAGAGATAAGAATTCCAGTTCTAACTCCATCAGCAGCTACCTGGGGACTTGGGGCAGCTTCTTTGGGCTTGACCTATAAAATAAGAAGCTTGGTTTGGTTCTTTCAACTTCTCCCTTTTCTCAGGTGATATTGTTTGGTAAGACCTAAAAATCAGCCTTCTGAGCAAGGATTGCCCTGTGATAATTTTAGTATAACATATACTCATTTTATGATACAGAACAATGATTGTTTTTATGGGAGAGGAATTCAGAAATGTAATATTTTTCCAGTGTTTCAATTTCTTAATCTTAAAATTGATAATTCCTAGGTTTGTGTGTGTTGAATAAGCTGGGAGTGTGATGCTCGCATCTGAGAGCTCATGACTGCATTATAGAAACCTAAAGCTAGAGAACACATTTTATTTTAATTGTATTTAGTACCTTCTACAAAGATAAAATTTGACTTTTGTATCAGTGAATTTGCTTTAAGTTGCTAAGATTTTTCAGTTTTAATATGAAAGAAGAGCTTCAAGGCAGGCTAAGTTGTTAAATGCATTGTAAAAAAGTGTTTGAATTTTAAAAACACTTATCAATGGTATAAATTTTGCTAATTTTCCTATCCAGTTATCAAAGACTACCTAAAACTGTGTGATGCTAGTTAAGATGCTATGAAATTCAAAGAAAAGCACTCATTTACCCTGTTTTTCATAAGATTAAAGTCTCAAAATGACAATGAAGTCCAAGGGATCCACAAACACACTGTCAATACTATCAGTACACGGAACTTAATATGTAAATTAAAATGTTATGAAAAATAAAATTAATTGCATATATTAAATACAGAATAATATATGGAACCCCTCATCAGTGATCAGGAGACAAGTTTTTAAGGAAAAAAAAATCAACTCTTTTTTTCAAACTTGTCATGAATTTGAAAGTTGACTGTGGATAGCTCTATATCATGTCTGAGAAGTCCAAGGCACAGCTACACTAAATACCTTTTTGAAGACTCCCCCCTTATGACAGCAAGGACTGTTTTCAGGGTCAGAGAATCCTGGATCTAGAGGTAGGACTCACTACATTATTTCCCCGTTAGACCAGACTCCATACAGTCAGGATTTGGAATAATTCATTTCTTCATTACTTTTGTCTTTAGTGTTGTAAATACAGTGGCTGGAGCATGGCAAGATTTACTTCTTTAAAAAGTACTTGAGTTGGTGAAGGTAGTAGTGAAGAAACAATAAGGCAAAAATTTATATTAATGTGTATTATAAAATAGACAAAATTGGAGGATGGGTGTGGCATGGAGTTCAAAGAGATGGAAAACGATTAGCAGCAGAGCACTTTCTTATTATTTTCCAGTAGATCATTCAGATTGCCTCATCACTGCCTCCATGCAAGTGTAAAAAAATATGTGATTTCTAGAATGCCAGGCTTCTACAACACTTTTATACACGTTTAAATTAACATAATAATCAATGCTATAGGTGCTATTAATATAGTAATCAGCATTCATTGTACCAGGACTGAGCTCAGCACCCCTTCTCTTTTGCTCATTTCATTCTCATAACAGCCCTGAGGTGGAGGCTACTTTCACTGTTTGAATAAAAAAGGAGCAAATGTTTAGACTTTGAAACTTTCTCAGATCAAACTGCTAATAAGTAATAGGCCTGGGATTTGGGCCCCGTGCTGACCATGGAAAGCCTCTGCTCTTAAAAACTTCAGGTGTATTCTGCATAGAAAGTATGTTCTGCATAAAATAAATTTCATAGGTTATAAATAATTGGAAAAGGGGAAAAACGGTTTTGCTCTAAATTTGAAAAATATGTTGGATACAAGAGACCTATCTAGTTTCTTTACTTTAAGATTACATAGGGTTTAATTTGCTAGGTGCATCATATTTCCAAAGGGGTGGAGGAATGGTATGTGTAGCATTTCTTATAATTTGACCATGTATCACCTTTTAAAATAATAATAAAAAAGTTATATCTATATATATATTTTTCTTTTCTGGATTTATGAGTTAGTTCCTATCAGGTAACTGACTCAATTTGGAAAATATTGCTGCTTCTCCTTGCTTGTTGTATTTGACTGAACTTGTGTTTATCCTAAATGTAGAGACTACATTTCCTTTGCCTGCTGTCATGTAAGAAAAATTACTTAGGGATAAACAATAACCAGTGACAATATTTTCAGAAGTTGTAATCTTAATGCTGCTGACTTTTTTAGCTCTATACAGAGGTGGTAACTCAAATTAAAAAGGCCTTTCAGAGGTCACAAGTTTTCATTCTTCTTTAGTCCGATGCTTCAGGCTTCCAACTCTAGGGTAACGCTCGGTCATTTTGCATAGTCCCCCTCTTTGAATCCCTGTCTTCAATGACCATCCTCTTGTCTGTTGTGTTACCTTCCTGCCACCACCAAATGTCTCAGCCTTGCATTGTGTCTCAGCCTTGCATTATTCCTGCTGTGGAAACTGTAAGATTTCTTTTTTTTCTTCAAAGGTAGATTCACATAGAACTAGAATACTTTGGTTGCTTTTGCCTTATTTTGAAAATGTCTTTTCACCTGAGAACTGAAGATGTCTGAATCTTCCTAGTAGCTGAAATTGTGTATTACTTTGGAAATTGGGTTTTTAAAAAATATGTTTCAGTTAATGTGAAGGCTCCTTGAAGGCAGAGGTGATTGTCTTAAGGTTCCTCAATGCAAATGGTAGAATCTCAATAAAGGTTTCCTGAATATGGCTTCTTTTTGTCTCCTCCCTAATTCAACACCCCTTTGACCACTTACTTATCTGCCAAAGTTTACCTCTATCCTTCCATAATGAATATTATTTATCAGGTTTCATTCAGATCTGAGGTTCTGATTAATCAGAGGTCTTCTCAAGGAAGACTTAGTAACGGCCTCGGCTTTCATATAGCTCTTCACTTGGTAAAGGAAACATCCTGGAATTTGTTTTTCCCTTAGCAAAGTATATTACATAAACTATATTTTTTTCTGATTGTAACAGATAACAATTTGAAGAATCACAACATCTGCCCACACTAGGAAGTCTCAGGGAGGGGAGATTACAGTTATCCAGTTTGGATATGACAGGCCTTGATGCTGGGATTGGAAAGGAAATATCAGCCTCAAGCAATGTTGTAAATAGGCAGAAGGAGAGAGTAAAGTGTTTGCTCTTGGTGCCTTCTGCTGATCAGTCTCCAATTGAAAAGGTGGCACCAATTCACTTTGACTTTATATTTTCATCTTTTGTTTTCTAACCACATTAACATTTTTGTACTGACTAGCTTTGGTATTGACACATGTCTAAACTGTTACAGGTTCAGGGTCATCTTTCCTTAGTCCTTGAGAAAGTATTTCTTTTTGCAGCCTTCCATCCTCAGTCCAGGCTGTTTTGATTGAGATCCTAAGCCAGCCAAGGAATAGATCTCATAATGGATTAGATATCATTATATTGATTCTGTCCAAGGGTCATCAGTTTATGGCTTTTTATATCTAATAACTTGTGCTGAACTGAATAAATGTTCATTTTCTTTATTTTTTTCCTCTCAGTTTTATGCTAATTTCCTCATTTCTCTAGTGTCTGAATAGATTCTAGCTATTCTGTCTCCCCTGGAGGCACCAGCTATGTTTTTTTCCCTTTATTTTTTAAATTATTTATTTATTTTTATTAGAGAAGTTGTAGGTTTACTGAAAAATCATGCAGAAAATACAGAGCTCCCATATTCTCTCCCTTATTAACACTTTGCATTAGTGTGCTACCTTTGTTACAATTGATGAAAGAATATTATTACATTAATGTTCAGTTTGAACTGTACAGTTCAATGTTTTTTTTTTTAATTCCAGTAACGTATAAACAACCTAAGATTCTCCTTTTAACAACATTCAAACATAAGACTCGGTGCTGTTTAATTACATCCACAATGTTGTGCTACCATCATTATCATCCCTTACCAAAACTTTTCCATCACCCCAAATAGAAACTGTACAATTTAAGTATTAATTCTCCTTTCCCTACTTTTACCCCAGCCCCTGGTAAGCTGGATATTTTAGTTCTTCACTCTATGAATTTGCTTATGCTACTATTTTATATCGGTGAGATCATACAATATTTGTCCTTTTTTTATCCAGCTTATTTCACTCAACATATTTCAAGTTTCATCCATGTTGTTAACTAGGCCTTTGAGAGTCAAGTCATAAATAGAGCTCCATTCATTAAAAAAAAATCAAACAAACATAAAATGCATCTATATGTAAAATATTCTCACCTCCCACATTCAGCTATTAATTAATTTACAGTTGCTAGCATGCCCATCAAAGTATAAAAGTTACATCTTTTGTGAACAGGATTCTTTTGTTTTATTTTATTTATTTATTTATTTTTATTTAGCCACATTTCCTTTATTAGCCGAGGTGACTGATTAAGGTTACAAATTAAGGATGGCAATTTATTATGAAAAATAAACTGTAATAGTGGGGACAAGGAAACTGATTTTCCTATATGATTGATAACATAGAATGTGTCTGTTGTAGTTAGTCTGTGTGGCTTATAAACTGGTTCTGAAAGTAGTTTCATACAAAGAGCTTTCAGAAGGTAGCATCATCAGAATAACCAATCACCAGACTTTCAAAGTCATTATTTATGAGAGGAATATATTTATTTTAGTATATAAGTACACACATTACTTATGGACAAACCTGGTGAACATAGTAAATTATCAGAGGTTACACCATGTAAATGGCATCCACTTCCTGATGTATGAGGGGATTTTATACCAGACTCTGGCTGGAAGCTGCAATTCTAACCAATGCAAAGCCTTTGGCTTAGGTATGCTCCTGGACAAGTAATAAGGTGAAAAATGCCCAAAGTGGAAACTTCAGTTCAGAGAGTTCTAGGCTGTCCAGATTCTCTAGGCTGGTCTCATTGCTGCTGCTGATTGCAACTTGGCTTCTCCTGATCACTAGCAGATGATCTGATAACTGTCTCACTTTTTACTTTGGGGAAACATTTTAGAATTTGTCTTGGGGCAAACAGCTCAAGTTATACCTGACCTCATGACAGCCAAATGAGATGCCATCAGAGCATGTTTGTTATATCAGATTGATTTGAATTGAACACCACTGTGTGCAATTGATAATATGACTAGGAAGAAGACATTTGTGGCAATTTCCCAAGAGTTGTGAACTGCAGAGATTCTTCAAGCTAAGTTTCAAGCCAGGGATATGTTACGTAATAAATAAATGTCCTTGGAAAATCTCATTTGTAAAATGACCATGCTTATACATCTTTGTTAGGATTGACATGCACATAAATATTCACCTATCACTTAACATAATGCTTGCCATTTGGTCAACGTTCAACAACGGACAATCTTGCATAATCAAGTTGGAGATTTCTTGGCCAATTTCACGTTGTAATGTTTCTTTATGAATATGAATTTGGAAAACAACCTAGGACACCATGGTAGAGCAAAGCTATTATAAGGGAGTAGAATCAAGTATTGGGTATTTTCTAAGTCTTTGTAGCTTACATTTGCTTATGCATTTTTGCAGGGTGGCTACTTTGTAATAACTCTGGTAGAGAATTCAGAAAGTTCCCTGTGGTATAATAAAAAAATCTTAGCTTATCTTCCTCCCTAGTTCCTGGGGACTCAACCTCCAAATTTTTGGAATTTCCTGTGATAGAAAGAGTTTCTTTTGCTCTTCCTGGTTGGCCAAAGACCACACCTGATAGTGACAGGGTGAAGCCAGCCACACCTCAACCTGAGGATAGTAACTGACCACACCAAAACATCATCCAGGTGATTAGGGCTTGGGGCTTTGAGCCACCTCATATTAGCCCACCTTCCTGACCTCTTGGGGTGGGGTGGAGGGTGAGGATGCTGGAGATTGAGTGAAACTGCATGGACACTGATTCTATCAACCATGCCAGTGTAAAGAGATCCCATATAAACTCAGATGCTTGAAAATCCAATGAGCTTCAGGATAGATAAAATACATCTCTATGTGGGGAGGGTGACACATGTTAGTTCCAGGTGGAGGGGACATGGGAAGCTTCCATTTTGAAACCCTCTCACACCTTTGCTTCTGCTTCTTTTCTTTTGGCTTCTCCTTACTTGTATCCTTTTGTTATATTAAAGCTGCAATCATAAATATGGAGCTTTCAGTGAGTTATGTGAGATGTTCTAGTGAATTATTAACCCTGAAGGAGTAATGGGAATCCAAAAATTTTTAGCCAGTTGATCAGAAGAGCAAGTGGCCTGGACCCCTGAACTTGTGAAAGAATCCTGAAGGACAATCATGTGGATAATTGTAACCAGTGGGTTCAGGCATAACTCTGAATCGTTAGATGCAGAATTGAATTCAAACAAGTTACCTCAGCATTTGCAGATGGCATCAGAAGTTGCGATGGAAGTTGCCGATTGAAGTTTTTGATACCCTTTATACACCCCTTCGGAGTTCCAAATGAGAAAGGAAAATAAAATTAAATGCTAAGAAACCAATTTGAGTAAGTTTGGTGATTATTTAATGTGTACCTGATTAAAAATAGAAGCATTTGACTGAAAAACCCTTCTAATTGATGTCTGCCTCTTTTTGAATTCTAAACCATTTATTCACTGACTCAAACAAACAAAAAAATTTCTCTCTCCTTTATTTATTTATTTATTATTATTATTTTTTTAGGAGGTACCAGGGATTGAACCCAGGACCTCATAAATGGGAAGCAGGCATTCGACCACTGAGCTACATCTGCTCTCCAATGAGAGTTTTTTTTTTTTCATTTGTTTGTTTGATTTTTAGAAGGTATCAGGGATCAAACCAGGGACCTCCTACATGTGAAGCAGGTGCTTAACCACTTGAGCTACATCTGTTCCCTCCCTTTATTTTTAATTGAAATTGAAAAGGAAAAGTGATTCTCCACTGCTCTGATTTTCCTTAAATCAAGAACCATTATTGTCTGTATATCTTCAACTTTTCTTTCTTCCTCTTTCTGTTTCAAACACTACCTGCAAGCAACTACTGTCCTCAGGCTTACCAGAACACTGACTAAAAAATTGTCATTGAAGTTCTTTTTTGTTCTATATCTGTACTATTATCTGATGTTGCTCTCTCCCCTTTACTTCTGGCTGCTTTATTCCACTGATGACCCCCACCAGGTTTAACCCTGATCTTATTGAAACAATCACAAAAGTGCATTGTAGTAGCCAATATCTGAGATGTTCCCCACTGTTGCCCTCCTTCTTTGTGTAGTCTCCTCCCACATTATGCCAGGTTTGGTGACTGTGACTAAGAATACTGCAGAAATGATGTTCTGTCACTGCCAAGCTTTAGTTCTAAAAGACTTCCTATCACTTGTACTAGGCAAGCCAGCTTTCATGTCAGGAGAATACTCAGGCAGTCCCTGGAGAGGACCATGTGGTAAGGAATGAGGCTTCCAGTCAATAGCCACTGGGATCTGTGGCTAACCTGTAACAACTGCACTGAACTTGGAGGTCTGTTCATTCTCAGTTGAGACTTGAGATGACTGCAGTACTGACCTGGCCTACAGCCTGACCATAATCTCACGAGAGGTCCTGACCTAGAACCACTCAACTAAGCTCCTTCCTGGATGTCTGACTCTCAGAAACAATATTAGATAATGATTTTTTGTTGTTGTTAATTTGTTATACAGCAATAGATAACTAACACAGTTATGTGCTCACAGTACTACCTCATCCTTCTGCCTTTCTTTTTTTTTTGGGGGGTGGGGGGGAGCCTGAAGCTAAGATATGCTTCCTATGTCTTGGATTTAATGCACAACTTGGAGACTTAAGTTTTGTGAAACTACCCAGTGGTAGCAACCTTACCTTCCATGTTGGTCCAGAATGTAGGGCTGAGCTTTCAACCTCACCCCAAAGGAAGCAAGGTTGAATTATCTGGTACCACATTATCCTTGAAAACTGGGCCTCACACATAAACAGCCTATTGATAGAGAGCTAGGACATTGGGAGAGCAGGATACAGATGTACAACCAAGTTTTTGTCTGTCTCCTTTGGGTCAGAGTCCTTTTTTCTCTTCCTGTCCTACCATTGCAAAGAATAGTATTCCACAGATATCAGGTTTCTCATATTTTTTTGGTGATAAACATGGTAGAGTCTTTGTCATAAATGTCTGCTTGAGACAGAAAAAATTGAAGGAAGCAATGTCTTCTCTATGTAATTGACTCCTGAATATTTGTCAGTTAACCTGAAAACCAACTGTCATATGGTACCAAACTGACTAGGATGACTGGGTATGGAGTAACTGTATAGAAGTTAAGGAAGATGGTTCCGTCTGGACATACTGGCTGCTCTGTACTGTGAGACTCTGAACCTGGGTCAGATTACTGATAACTACCTTTACCTACTCAGACTTTTCCCGTTTTCACACAGTCCCTATTTCCATCCATCCAATGTCAATTATCCTGAAGGAGGTACAACAATACAGATATTTACTAAACTGATTTCTCCTTCTCTTATCCCATCAAAACCTCTGATGCACTTCTCTAATATCAACCAGGATAATTATAAACAACTTAAATCAGACTTGCTTGGTCATTAAGTCACCAGGAGATCTTATTGAAAATACAGTTTCCTCCCAAAACATAGATCAGAATTTCCAGGACCCAAAAATTTCTGTTTTAATCAAGTGCTCTAGAGAGTTTACATGATTAGACAAGTTCTGGATCTTAAAGATTTTCTTAATAGGTCTTTTAACAGAGAACATGAGAATTTGTAAAAGGATAAGCAAAGGTAATAAGACATCTGACTCAATGTTTTCTTTAGGTCCATTGGGAACCAGGTGTTAAACTGAAATGAGCTATCAGAAAAGCTCAGAATTCAATGATTTTCACATAAATAATAATTAAAAATATAATAATGGAAATATGATGAATAGGTTAGTTAGAGGTGAGTCCTGTGTTGCTAGAGAAGAGGTGGAAATAGCTGTTGTAAAACACACAATTTTAGACTCATTGATTCTTGGGCTTTCTTGATTTTACCAGAAGGTTTTAACAGAAAATTTCTACGCAATTAAATAAAAACTGCTACATGGCTGATACAATTTTTAGACCCCAAGGCACAATCAGTATTCAATAGACTTCCATTTTAGAGATACTAAAATGGAAAAAAAAAGTGAAAACGTGGCAAAGAATTGATGAATTCAGATTACGTTATTATATTATTAAATTAAATTCTTTCATATAATTTATAATATGCCATGGTCATACTAAAGGCAATTTTTTCAACTAGGGACAATTTTTGTGAACTGTAACCAGAGAATAGTCTTAAAAATGTAAAAATCACAAGTATCAGGTATTCAGATATACTAACTCATTTGCACAGGAATATATATATTTAAACTATATAACTATATATAAACTATATATATCTTTGGCTTTTATAATGGGAATTTTATTTAGGGTAAAAGCTTACAGTTCCAAGGCTGTGAAATGTACGAATCAAGGCACCATCAGAGATGTTTCCTCACCAAAGTCAGCTACTGTTGATCCTGGCATGCTGCCACATGGTGAAGCAAGATTGTGGGTGATCTCTGCCGAGGTGTCTTCCCTTCCAAAATCTACCTTCGTCTTCTGGAGCTCAGGCATAGTACTTGTCTCTTATCAAGCCTCCTTCTCAGTCTAGGCTGCTCTGCTTTCATCCTGATATATAAACTATATTTAATGTAACTTGCATTATTTGCTTCTTAACAATTTCTATTTTCCTTCATATCCATCACCTGCCCCTGGCTGCAGTTCAATAATTCATTTTAATTCCTATTTAACATTCTCTGGACTTTTACTGCTGTTGTTACTACTCTGTGTTGTTACTCCTTTGAAGAACTCTAGTTTGCTTAATCTCAGAGGTCATCCTTTCACGGTTCACATTCCTCTAGTTTGTTGGTGATAATTAGTCCAAGCATGTGGTTTTCAAATTCTGGTAAATATCTGAATCTTCTGTGGAACTTCTTAAAATCACAGAAGTCACAGTTATATACTCCATACAGGTCTGGAGAAAGATGTAGTCATAGGAATCACAGAGCACATCAGCAGGAGAATCCAGGCTGAATTTTGGTACTCTTGGACACATTTATGTTCCTATGAAGGGCATCTCTATACATGTCTGTGGCTTCTGACTTCACAGACTTTTACTTTGGCTTCTTAATCAGCCTAAGCCTGCCAGTCCAAATTTCTACTTCTAGTATCCAAACTTGTGCCTAGTCATCAATTCATAGAGTTTATTTCCAGAGTTTTAATAACCATTGTATCGTACTGAATTTCCAGCTAATAAATTTAATTTATGGATGCAGTTAAAAGAATAGGTGTGTGTATCGCTTCTCGGCCTTTTGGCTAAGATCAAGTGTAGTAAAAGAATAGGTGTGAATTAGTTAACATGATAACATTTGTAGATTATCTTGTTTTCTGGGAAAATGCTTTAAACAAAAGATTACCTTAATAATGGGAATTTCAGGCTGTACAGTAGGCTGTTTGATATGATCCTTTCATCTTGATAGTTTTTGGGCCCCTCAAATCCAACCCATCAATTGGTCTCCTATTCTGGCTCTGTGAATGGCAAATCTAATATCACGTTTAGAGACGATATCCTCTTCAAAACATCTCAATTATCTGATATTAGATTATAATTCTCCTCTCTTCAGGGCAACTGAATCTCTACCTTTTT
Organism: Tolypeutes matacus; assembly: GCA_026826555.1. Lineage (NCBI taxonomy): Eukaryota > Metazoa > Chordata > Mammalia > Cingulata > Chlamyphoridae > Tolypeutes > Tolypeutes matacus. The sequence goes on from JAKSZT010054515.1 coordinate 5,976,107, forward strand.
CTCAATAATACCAAGCTGTATAAGAATCAAAATGTTATGTATAAAGAAAAGGGTTTTATAGAACTTTTGTTCCTTTATGAGAATAGTTTTAAAAATTGAATGCAAGAAATTTATTCACATGTTCTAAAAATTGCAAAGAATAGATTGGATGCTTAATGTGATTGCCATTAAAGCAAATCAATAATGAAACCCTTCTAATATTGAAGCGATCAAACACAGCTGAATAACATTAATTGGAAATCATGATGTATTTTATAAATCAAAGATAGCAAATCAATAACAAGTTTGAAGGTGCACCTGTGGTGATCAGTCTTGGTCACATTTTTCTGACAGGTGACCACATAATATTGATTGTGAAGAGGCTTATATTGAATAGATAGGCTAAGCTGGTGTCTGGGCCATTCACTGCTTACAGCCACAGAGAAGATTAGGACTTAATGAATTAGTCCTATTAGGTTCATGTAATTACTTAAGCAAACAAGAAATACTCATGTGAGAGTAGCAGCGTTGTTAAATTAAATGGTTAGTGGTTTGGTGTATATTGGATGATATGAATTTAAAAATAGGAGGCTGTGTCATAAATCATAGAATCTTGGCAGTACAAAGTACCTAAGAGACCCTAATCCAATGCTCTCACCTTACAGATGTGGAAACAGAGATGCAGAGCAGATAAATGATTTGCCCAAGCCTAAGCAATAGGTAATATCTAGATCTGGAAACTAAGGCAATGTTTTTTCCATCTTTGATGTATACATATAATATCCAAGGTATACAATGAATTAAATACACAATTAATACAATATTTATATTGCAAAAGATTTTTTATGATTTGTTTTTTTCTGGAATTTGGATTCTATTTTCCCAGATACAGATTTTTACCTATGAAAGCTAAATCTCTAGAGATTCTCATAAATGTTTTCATGCTAAAACTCCATCTTTCTTTCTGTAATTGAAAAGAAGAAAGGTCTTGCAACTTTTTGGTTTGTGTAACTGCAAGAAGAAATATAAAGTTGAAATATAACTTTTTATTATAAATTTAAGTAGTAGCAGTGAATAAAACTTCTGGTATGTTATCAAGGCTGACATGTTACAGTATATGTCTACCCTTTTCACTACTCCAACACTTCAAGTTCCGTGATTGTGAGGTAAAGACTGGGTATCTGCATTTTTAAGGAAACCTAGTTGATCTGATTATATATGCTGCTTTTATGGACCACTAACCCCCCAAACACATATTTCAAGATCCTTACCATGATATATACATTCTTTCATAATCTTACAAAGGACTGTTATTCATTTCTGTTAGTAAACAGATGAACAATTTCTCTTGACTATCAAACCCACTATAATGATTCTCCGTCATCATCTAATACATTTTGTAAACCTCCATGGGGAATTTCACACTTTCATGGTTTCCATCCACAAACTGCAATCAATGTTCGATCATCTCCTACTCTAATTCTCACTGACTATATTCATCAGTTACTATTGCTTTGCCATAAACCATCCAAAGCTCAGTGGCTTAAAGCAGCCATTTAATTAGCTCAGAACTCTGTGGGTTAGCAGTTTGTGTTGGTCTCAGCTGGGTGGTTCTTCTGTTGGTCTCAACCAAGCTCATTCTTATAAACACAGTCACCTGCCAGTCAGTTACTTCTAGAGGTTGCTTGGCTAGAGGCAGAGATGACAAAAGTGACTGGACCACATATGTCCTATCAGACAGTGGAGGCCAGCCAGGGCTTTATCACATGATGGTAGGGTAGTGGCAGGGATTCAAAGAGCATAAATAGAAGGAATACCACATTGTGCACCCCCCTTTTTAAGTCCTTGCTTACATCATTTTGCTAATATTCCATTGGCCAAAGAAAGTGACATGGCCAATCCATGTTCAATGGGTATTAAGGGAGGCTCCACGTCTCGACAGGAAGAGCTGCAAGACCATATCACAAGAGCCTTGATGCCGGGATGAGAAGACTATATGGCCATTTTTACAATCTATCACTGTTCATAGTTGCTTAGTTGTCTGACGGTTGTCAGTCCAGCTAACTCCAGTCTCTCTTAGCTAGGTTATGGTAATTTAAAATATTATCAGCATCAAAGATCCCATTTGCCCACAAAAGCAAAACTGAATTTTCTTGTACTTTTTTTTACCAGCTGAGGTCTTTGCTGCTACTTTCACCAATATTAATAAATTGGTACCTCCTATTACCCTCTAAAAGTATGTCCATCAATGCTGTGGTTTCCATCTCTATCACAATAAAAGGCAAATGTCTTTTCTGTCATAGTTGGATAGCTCTTTATATGCCTTTGGGAACCTAAGTCTATAGAGAGTATATCAATTCTATACTATGTGTCTGATCTTCCCACTACTCCATTCACTTTCCAACAGAAAGGAATCCTCTTCCTAAGCTAGGGGTAAGCCAATCATGGTCAGATTATCTCTATAATATACAGAAATTTTTATTTGAGTCTGCTTCATCATGGCCATCTCTTAATCCTAACTATTCTAAATAACTGGATGAAAAATTTTCTAACCAAAATTTCTCTCTTCTCATGAAGGCAGGGAAGATGAATTCTTGTGTTTTCCTTTGTATTCCTATCCTCAAATAGAACACTTAAAGTTTTTCTAAGAATGTTTGGTACTGATACATATAGAGATAAAGGATATGGAAGAATCAGAGATAAAAATCATTAATAGAATAGCTAGTAGGGGCAAAAGAGACCGCTGTGAGATTTGACAAAAAACATGTTTGTACATGGTAGAAATAATATTGAAAATTATATGGATCATTTCAGGAATTCAGATAAGCACCTAGATGAACAAAGCAAACAAAAAGCCCTGTCTTTGTGGAACCTGCATTCCTCAAACTATATCAGATACTTGCAAAACATTTCAAATGTGGCAGGGAATTATGCATCCAGAAGGGGCAGTGTGAAAACTGGTGAGGAATACAGAAAACACAGGCATGGAGCTCAAATAGAGGGAGAATAAATGCTTCTAGAAAGAAAGAAAACAAATACTTCTAACCTGCCTATTAAGAGCCAAACACTCCCCTTAGACATCACACGTGCTATCAGTTTCAACTTGTAAACTGGTAGAAAAATAGAATGTCTGAAAATTTAAATAAATTGATAAAGTTCCACACCTAGTCAATTTTAGAGAAAGATTCAGGCTGAGACCCATTTTACTCTAAAACTTTTGGACCCACCCAATGGAAGATCTTAAATATATCTCTCACCTCTCTCTCTCTCTGTCATCTATATTGTATTACCCTAGTTCAAGCCATCATCTCTCACCTGGATATTACCTCCCTCTAATTGATCATCCTGTTTCCACTTTCCCTACCTACAATCCATTTTTTTGCCATGAAATCATCTGAGTGCTACTTTGAAATGTAAGTCAAATTATGCTATTTCCCTAATAGAACCACCCAAGGACTTGTCAATCTACTTAGAAAATAAAAATCCAAACTTCTTATCTTAACTTATGAGACCCTACAAAATCTGCCCCCTTACTTAGTGCTTCAAATATACATTATACCATCTTCCTTAAGATTACTATGCATGAGCCACATTAGCCTGCTCATTGGTTTTCCAATACATTTGGCTTATTCATCTTAAAAGTCTTTACAATTTCAGTCCCTGGATGTAAAAGTATGAAAAGAAAAGCTCTTTACTCCCTTGGCCTGCTTGGATCTTCCTCATTATGCAAAGTTCATCACCAATGTCACTTTCATAGAAAGGACTTCCTCGACTTCTCTCTCTAAAGAAGGTATCCTTCTTCCCTAGCTCACTTTCAAAAGTCACTTTATTACATTGGTATTAGGAGGTGGGTAGGAGGGAGTGGTATTTATATATTATTCATAGCCACTTGAAATTATCTTGCATATTAATTTACTTTTATAAAGTCTTTTCTGACATTAAAATGTGAATAAATAATTGTAGGACATTGTCATGATGACTGCTAAATTTTTCATGTTAGAGCAATGTTTGATACAATTTTTGTTGAATTAATGAATGACATGCTTCAGAGATTGGAAAACGCATGAAAAAATGAATGGGACTCTTTCCATACCTCTGACAACTTTCAATAATAACCTGAAACCCAACTATTCCAAAGCTCATCCTCCCCAGGGTTTTTTTCTTTGGTGAGAGAACTTAGAACTATCCTGGGCACTGCCCTAATATGCTTAAAGCATTCATCTTCAGGGTGAATAGGCCAGACATGATTTCAGGAATTTCTATATCATCAATGGAGAAAAATGGTTTTCATTTGAAATTCCTTCTTCCTGAAATATGAATGACTAATATTAAATCCCTCTGAGGTGTGATAAGAGAAAAATGATAAAGATAGGAAAGAGTTGAAGACCTGAATTATGAAGGGAAGTAAACATTTAGAGGGGAAACATAGGAGAATCGTAGATCTAGTGACAAAGAAGACAGACTTTATTGACTTGCTTTGATTAACCCTGTTTTCTTTTAGCTTCATGGAGACAAAACTATAAGCTATGTTTAGAGTATTTTTGTCATCCCTGACTGAAAATACAGTAGCTGTGCTTTAGATGATTTATTAATATTTTTAAACACAGATTGTATAAAGGATTTCATTCCTGGTGGAATAAAGTATACTTGAGAGTAGAATTATGACTAGATGGACTGATAAGAATAGAGCCATGAAGATTAAGGAATGTGTCCTAGATTTATAAGTGTGTATACAACATAGTACAGTTTTATAATTACCTTAGAGAATAGGAATAAAAAATAAAATAACTTCTTAAACTGCGAAGTATACTATCTTTTTTCTCAGTGCTGTTCATTGGGACATTTATTTTAGTGTTGAGTGGGCAATGTATCAAAATGGCATCCTTGAGATTTTTCATGTTGGAATGTTGACATTTCCAGAAGTTTTATGATATATCAAAAGAGTTTATTTTAGCACTGACTAGAAGAAGCATATATCAATTGAATCTCAGTTGAGAAATGCAGAACACTTTATAAACTTATTAAGTACAATGTACAAATGAATGTATATCTTTAAGTGTTTTTTTAATATGTTTGTTTTTATTGGAATGGACAATATTCCTGTATCCAGACTCATTCAAAGCCTCCTCAAATTACAACTGAAAACTTAGTAATCAAGGTGGGTTTTTTTTTTCTTTTTTTGACATTATATCTTTCATCACTGTAATATCTGTTGTCTTGTATGTACAGTAACATTTACTTCCATTTTTTTCCCCCAGTGTCTTACTTTTTTCATTTTGTCTTCAAGGAAGCTTTAGGTTACAGAAAAGTGACATACAGAATATAGGGGATTCCCATACACCCGACATCCTCCCCCTTACCCCCTTTCCCCTATTGACAACATTTTACATGTGGGTGGTACATTTGTTACAATTGATGTACAAATGTTGAAACTTTGCTACTAACCATGGTCAATGATTTATATTATGGTTTACTCAGTTATGGTTTCCCTACACGTGGCTTTTCTGAGCCTTCTATTTGAAACTAGTTAATACTAGTTAATACTAGTGCATATCCAAGAGACTTAAATCTTTGGGCTGTCCATGTGCCATCTGGGCCCTAAATCTCAACAGAGTTTGTAACACCTACTCTCCAGTTCCTTGGACTCACCTAGGACAACTAAGAAGGAGATGATGATGGACAATGACCATCCCAAGGAACAGAGAGAGTGTGCAACTGCAAGCAAGATAGTCCCATCCATCTGCCCCATGGGATCTAAGCCCCAGTTAGAGGTGGAATGGGCATCACCATCCCAGAATCCTCAGGATTGGGAAGTGAACAATGGACAGGAGACTTACTGGTATTCTACCATAAACTTATTGTGATTTTACCAATGGAAGAACTTTTATCATTGATGTGGAGGCAGTGGCCACTGTAGTTTCTGAGGAGAGGGAGAGTGAAAAACAGGTGTAATATGGGGGCGTTTTTGGAACTTGGGAATTGTCCCGAATGACATTGCAATGACAGATACAGGCCATTTTATATCTCGTTTTAATTTACAAAATTGTGCAGGAGAGAGAGTAAACTACAATGTAAACACAATCCATGCTTAGTGGCAATGCTCCAAAATGTGTTCATCAATTGTAACAAATGTTCCATACTAATGAAGGATGTTGTTAATGTGGGAAAATGTGGGAGAAGTAGACCCGGGCATATGGGAATCCCCTATATTTTTTATGAAATCTAAGTATCTTTTTAAATCTAAGTATCTTGGAAAACACAAGTTAAGAAGACCTATCCTGTTTTCAAAAGGGTAATTAAAATTATTTTGGGGAAGAGATAATATATATCATAAAATTAGTAAAGCATAACATGGAACATCCTTTGTGCATTTGAATTGTACACCTTAGATGGGTGAATTTTGTGGTGTGTGATATAAACTGACATTTACAGAAGCATAGCAACTTGGCTGATGGAGGTTGACTCCATGAAGCCTGATATTAACCGGTAGGCATAGGCACAGCTGTGCAGCTCTTCACTACTGACATCTATTCTCATTTGACTAGCTTGGGGGTTCTTAACCAGGGGTCCACAGACCAAAGATTTCAGGGGCTCCATGAGTTAGAATTGAAAACACAATCAACTTTATTAATTTTATTTTTTCTGACCTCTAACTGAAATCTAGCATTTTCCTTCACTTATGAACGTATGCAATAAATTGGTTATAATAAGTGGTTTTCACTTGACTGACAAAGGGATATATGAAACAAAAAAAGTTAAGAGCCCCTGGACTAACATCTTCTTAATGATCTGTGCACAGGTTTTCCTAGTTATTAAGTATTTGATTTTCACGCCTATTTCTAGGTAGGTTTGGAACAGAAAGCTTTCCTTGAAAGATGGGCAAAATATAGAGAAAGAGAGATAAGACCAAGCAAAATGCAAATAGAAGAAATTCAAAAGCAATGGCTTACTCACATAAATGCTAAGATACAGTTTCTTTGAGAAGTGTCAAGGAGCCACTTGTATCAGAGAATACCTGAGTATTTTGTGAGAAAAGTAGATTTCCTAGCTCTACCTCAAACTTACTGAATTAGTTCTCTTGTGGATAAAACCAAGTCAGTTGCATTTTAATAAGCACCTCAGATAATTTTAAGGATAAAAACTCAAAGTTTGGGACCCATTAGGGTACATCTTTAGTATTTAGCAGAATTTGACTGATGGGAATTATTGAGAAAAAATAATGACTGCTAAAACTAGACAGAGACGTTTGTCCAGCTTTGGATGATCAAAAGAGAAAATGGTTTATAGATAAAGATGGAGACAATGAGATTAATAGATTTTTGCCCAATTTTATTAAATCAGTTGTAATTCTTTAGTTATTAGGACATTGTTTTGAAAAATAAAAATAAAAAGATTGAGGTACACTTCTGGTTTCTACTAGAGGATACAAATCAGTAGAAATAGCATTTCTCCTACATTTTTAAGAAAGATAGTTAAACAAACCCAATAGCATGGTTTTTAAAAATCTATCAGAGACTTGGAGTCCCAGGTCAATGAACTAGCCTGAAATGTAAGGAAAAACAGGCACCTGCAGGGAGAAATGGAGTGTCAGCACATGGGGTAGATGCAGTTTGACCTTGATAAGAAGTAAATTAAAATATTTAACAAATTGGTGGAGGCCAAGTATAAGCTGGTGAGAGAATGTGGGGCCTCCGTGGGCTGTAGACACTGGAGAGTTCAAATCCTCTTGCAGGATTTTTCTCCGTGAATTCAGTTGACTAGACTTCTGAAAACATGTCCCTTCTGGTGCAGGTCTGTGGGAGGAGGGGAAGCAACTGCTATAGAAGGGGCATGAAACTCCACTCTTCCTCCTCTCTGAACAAAAGTATTAATATGTCAAGGGAAGGGTATCAAACACTGTCACATTTAGGGCTCTGGTGAAAAGCTGCAGCTGGGGGAAGCTAACAGGAACAAACAATCAAACAAACAAACAAACAAAAACAAGCTACCTCTGGTGGAAGTGCAGGAATAAATGCTGGGAATAAAACTACACTTAAGACAGGTTTAGAAGCACTAAAAGTACCACAACCCTGCAACCAGGGCCACATTCCTGCTTATGAATGAGTCTTAATCAACACAAGAGGAAACCCTCTCCTCCCTACACCCCAACCACCATCACTAGGCTAACAGACATCAAGTAAGGACATTGAATAGTGCTGGGAGAATTTCAAGACCATGAAGACATAAACAACCACCCTAAAGCACAGTGCAAAGGGAATAACGAGAGCCAATGGCAGAGTAAACACTGAGAGAAACCTTGCAAACCTGCCCCTGTCTGCCATAAACCCAGTATGACACTAGAGGAATTTAAAGAGGGTGGTGCTCTGAGAGTAACTATAACAACAAGAAAACTCAAACCCAGACCAAAAGTACCTTACATCATATCCCCCTACTGAAGTCTTAACAGATACAAAGGCAAGCCCATTTCTAGGCATCAAAAAAACAATGATAAAACTATTTAGTTGTCTCTGCTGTTCTACATATGGCATTCTTCTTTCAGCCAAAAGTTACTACTACATGTATAAAAGACAAGAAAAATGACACACTGCTAATAAATGGAGAAATCAAGAGAATTAGACTCAGATTGACAAATATGTTGGCACTATCTGACAGGAAATTTAAAGTAACTATGATTAATATTTTAAATATTAAATGGAAAAGGGGGCAACAAGCAAAGCCAAATGGGTAATTTCACCTGAGATGTGGAAACTATAAGGACAAATCAAACAGAAATTTGAGAAATGAAAAAAAATCATAATAACAGGGATGAAAAATGTCTCCAATGGGCTCATGTGTAGACTCAGCACAGCTGTGTAACAGTGAACATGAAGGTGGATCACTGGAACTTACCTCAACAAAAACACTAAAAGTTCAAAGTGGGAAAAAAAAAAAAAAAAAGACCAGAGAATCCAAGAGTTGGGGAAATGGTCCTATATACCCCAAATTGGAATTTCAGAAAGAGAGGGATTCTAGGACAGCAGGAACATTTGAAGAAACAATGTTCAGAATTTCCTATAATTAATGACATAGATCAATCCACAGATCCAAGAAGAAAAGAAAACACCAGATAAGATAAATACCAAATAAACCACACTGAAGTTTATCATGTACAAAGAGTTAAAACAAAAGACTAAGGGAAGTGGAGTGGGTGTAGCTCAATAGTTGAGCACACGCTTTACGTGTATGAGGTCCAGGGTTTAACCCCCTGTACCTCCTAAAGAAAGACTAAGGGAAATCTTGGATGCAGTCAGAGATAAAAAGACGAATTATATGCATAGGAATAAAAATAAGTCTTACAACAAACTTCTCATCAGAAACAATGAAATACAAGGAGACAGAAGTAACATCCTTTAAAGGATTGAAAGAAAAAGCAAAACAACACTGTTAACCAAGAGTTCTGTAATAAGGGAAATATCCTTCAAAAGTGAAGAAGAATTATAGATTTTTCTCAGCAGACAAAAACTAAGAGAATTCGTGGACAACAAATTTAAAGAAATGTTATAAGAAGTTCTTCAACAGAAGGCATGTGATACCCAGAAACTTTAATCTTCACAAGAAAATGCACTGGAAATACAATAAATGATGATAAAATATACTTCATGTTATCATAATTTTTTATTAGAGCATTGTACATTTACAGAAAAAGCTTGCAGAAAGTAGAGTGTTCTTATATACCCTCCTCTCACAGTTACTCTTATTAACATTTTGCATTAGTATGGTACCTTTGTTAAAACTGATGAAGCAATATTATTATTATTATACTATTAACTATTATTCATAGTTTACATTAGACTTCATTGTTTGTGTTGTACATCTCTATGTGTTTTATTTTCCTTAATTGTAATTCTGGTAATATATATGTGACCTATAACTTCCTATTTTCTCCACTTTCAAATGGCTCTGCCAACAAATGATTTCATACTTCTAGCCTTCAGAACTGTAAGATAAAAAATTTATTTTGCATTAAGCACCCTATGTTTGGTACTTTGTTATGGAAGTCCTAGGAAAGTAATACATATATAAGAGAATACTTTGTGGCAACATTAATACAGACGGTAAGAAGGAGAAATTGAGATTATATATTTGCAAGGTTCTTATACAATATATAAAACAGTATAGTATTATTTGAAGATATATGTAAAATCAATTAAAGATGTATATTATAAACTTTGGACAATCAATACAAATTTTTAAAAAGTCACAATAGGCGATGAAATAGAATCATGAAAAATGCCCAGCTAATCCAAGAGAAAGTAAAAAGGAGGGGGGAAAGTAACAAAAATCAGAAGTAATAAATAGAAAATGCAATATTTAAAAAATTATTTTAAATATGAACCAACTAAACCCACCAATTGAAAGACAAAAATTGACAGATTGGATAAAAAAGGAAGATTCTAACCTATTCTGTCAATAAGAAATACATTGAAAATATCAACAACATAAACATATAAGGATGATTTTCAACAAGCATTCATAGACAATTCAATGAGAAGGAACAGCCTTTCCAATAAACGGTGCTGAGACAACTGGGTATCCACAGGCCAAAGAATGAATTTGGACCCCGACTTCATACCATATACAAAAATTAACTCAAAATAAATCATAGACCTAAAAATAAGAGCTATAACTATGAGATTCCTCAAAGAAAACAGGAGATTTTTGTGACCTTGGGTTAGGTATAATTTTGTTGCAAAAGCAACAAAAGAAAAAAATGAAATTGAACTTCATTAAAATGACAAACTTGTGCTTCAAACGATACCATTACAGATATGAAAAAAACCCCCTCCCAAATGGGAGAAAATATTTGCAAATAATACATCTGACAAGTGACTTGTATCCAGAATACATTTTAAAAACTCACAATTTAATAATAACAACAACAAAAGAAACAACAATTTTTAAATGGGCAAATGATTTGAAGATATTTCTCTAAAGAATATATATAAATGGACAATAAGCACATGAAATGATGCTCAACATTATTAATCATTAGGGAAATGCAAATCATAACCACAAGGAGACACCACTTTTTATCACTGGGATGGCTAAAATTTGAAAACATAGATAATAACAAGTGCTGGTTAGGATTTGGAGAAATTGGAAACCTCATGTACTGCTAGTGGGATTTAAAATGGTGCAAATCCTTTAGAAAACTGTTGGCAGTTCCTCAGTTGTTAAATTGAGTTACCATATGACTCAACATTACCTCTCTTAGAGATTAAAAAACATATCCATACAAAACTTGTAAATGAATGTTCATTATATCATTATTCATAATAGCCAAAAAAGGAAAACAACTTAAACTGATGAATAAATAAACAAAATCTGATATATCTATCTAATAAAATATTATGTGGCAATAAAAAGTAAGTACCAATACATGCTTTATGTGGATGAACCTTGAAAACATTATGCTAAGTGAAAACACACAGTCAAAAAATGACTACATATTGTATGATTCAATTTATTTGAAATATCCAGAAGAGGCAAATCTGTAGAGACAGGAATTAGATTGGTGATTCTCTGAGGTTGGGAGATAGGGACAGGAATGGGGAATGGCTTTTATTGGATACAGAGTTTCTTTTAGGGGTAATAAAATATTCAAAATTTATATTGTGGTTAATAAACTAAATAGTCAAATAACCATATGAATATACAAAAACCACCAAACTGTACATTTTAAATATGTGAATATTATGGATGTGACTTGTCTCAATAACTGTGACAGTTTGAAGCTTTTTGTGAATCCCAGAAAAGAGGTTTTTGAAGTTAATCCATTTCTGTGGGTTTGGGACCCTTTGATTGGATTGGATTGAGTTGGGGGACTTTGATTGAATTGCTTTAGTGAGGGCCAACCTAGAAGGGTCTTGGTCCCCTTGCTGGAGTCATTTATAAATGGAGGACTGAAAACAGGGACACACAGATAAAAAGCTTCAGTGACAGAGAGAAGGAACCCAGGAGCTCAGAGGAGAACCCAGCAGAAAGGAAGCCACAGACACTGCAGCCAGAAACTGAAGCAATGAGACCCAGATGAGAGGCAAATGCTTCCATGTTGAAGGAGTCCAAGATTGCCAGCAGCCAACCTTTGGTGAGACAGCATCTCTGATGATGCCTTGATTGGAATATTTTAACAGCCTCAAAAACGTAAGATTTTAACATAATAGATTCCCATTATATATCCAACACATTTGTGGTCCATTGCTCCCAGCACACTTTAGCAAACTAAAACAATAACACAGTTCAAAATGAGTAAAAATAGAGAAATACATTATTCAAACTCTAATTAAAAGATCTGGATAACTATATAAGAAGAAGTAGCTTCAGATAATATCATCAGAGACAAACTTATACATGTCATAGTGACAAATATGTAAATTAATCAGGAGGCCATAAGTATAAATGTGTATGCAACCACCAACAGAGTTTCCAAATAGATAAAGCAAAAAGTGAGGACTGAAACAAGAGACATAGCCACAATTACACTGCAACTCTACTCTCTCAGTAACTGGTATAGCAAATAGACACATCAGTAGGACAGTGAAGACCAAAAAACACTATCAACCAATTTTAGTTAATTGACATATATTGAAGACTCCATGCAATGACAAAGAACATACATTCTTTTCAAGTCCACATGGTACATAAACCAGGAGACCACTTTAGGTTTCTGGACCTTAAACACAATTTAATAAATTTCAAAGAATAGATTATACAATGTATATTCTCAAGACATAAAGAATTAGACTATAAGTCAGTAACAAGAGCATATCTATATAATAACCATTTGGAAGTTAAACATCACACTTCAAAACAGCCCATTGGTCAAAGTGGTAGTCTCAAGGGAATTAAAATATATTCTACATTGAATGACAATAAAAAACAACCTATAAAACTTGTGAAATACAGTTAATGGATGGCTTATGTGGAAATTACTACCATGTAAAGATTTCATAAGAACATTAAAAATATCTAAAATAAATCATCTAAGTTTCTATTTTAAGAAACTGAGAAAAAAGAGCAAAATAAATCATAAATATGAGAGAATGAAATAATAAAGGCAAGAAAGAAGTCAAAGAAATTGAAGAAGAAAAATAATACAGAAAATCAGCACAATCAAAATCTGCTTCTTTTTAAAGATTAGTAAAATTGATAACAATCTAGCCAAACTGACTAAGAGAAAAGACTCAATTTACAAATATCACGAATGAAATATCAGATACTCCATGCATGAAATAATGAAATAATGTTATTAACGACCCCACAGACATTACAATTATAATAAGGGAATACTACAAACAATTCTATGCTTATAAATTCAGCAACTTAGGTGAAACAGACCAATACTTTGACAGGTACAAACTACCAAAATTTACTCAAGAAGGAATAGATGACATGAATTGTACTATGTCTAATAAAGAAAATGAATTCACAATAAAAATTTTAAAAAGATGGCTTCAGTGACGATTATTTCAATATATTTAAAAGGAAAAATTAAATTTATACACAATCTCTTCTAGAAAAATAAAGAGAAAAGAACTCTTCTCAACTCATTTTATCTGGATGGAATTATCATAATAGTAAAATCAGATAAAGATATTACAAGAAGATTATAGACCAATATCTTTCATGAAAATAGATGCTAAAATCTTCAACAAATCATTAGCACATCATATTCAACACTATATCAGAAATAAGTAGGTTTTATCCCAGGGATTCAAAGTTGATTCAACATTAAAAAAATTAAGCAATATAATTAATTCTTTATATAAATAGATGAGAAGAAAAGATATATGATCATCTTAGTAGATGCAGAAACTATCTTTAATAAAAATTAGTAACCACTTATGGTTAAAAATTATCTAATTTAGGAATATAATGTTTATAGGATAGAACTCTTTTACACTTGGAGTGGATCATCTCTGTGCTTATCTCTGGAGATGTCTAAATAGCTTAGTTTAATTCTTAACCAGGAAAAAATTCATGGGCTCACTAACAAACTACCTTCTGATTTATGAGGTGCTACATAATGTTTGAAACTTCCCTGGTAGCAAACAGGGCTGGTTTGTTTGTTCATGACTTTGAACTGGCACAACCCCAGTAGGCAACTTGATTTGGTTACATGACCAGAGGGCCCTTAGAGACCCTGTTAGTAACTTCTACCATGAATTGTCCTGAGTCCTAGATTCATTACATAAATTTTAGTTGTGTAATTTGGAGACAAAGTGTATTTTGTGTGAATGAGGACACTAAAGAATTGCACCTGGATGTCTCTCAAACCTCTGATGCTTGCCTTTATCAAAAGCCTTATCCGAGAATGTTCTGTGAAGTCTTGTGAATCCTTTCAAATACCAAACCTGAGTAATCTTTACTGATGAGAACTTCTTTAACCTGATGATGGACATCCACAAAAAAAGCCTATAGCTAACTTCATGCTTAATGGTGACAGGGTGAATGCTTTCTTCTTAAGATGGTAGCAGATAAAGAATGTGCTGTCACCAATCCCATTCAACATTCTACTGGAAATGCAAACCACTGAACTTGGGCAGGGTGGGCTTGGAGGGATAAACCATCGAGATTGTAAAGGAAGAAATAAAAGTGTCTCTATTGGCATGATTTTCTATGTCAAAAGTCCTAAAGTACAGAAAAGCTCCAAGAAATAGTTAATGAGTTTAGCAAGGTCAAAGGCTATAAGGTTTGTAGGAAGCAACTTCAATATGCCAAATTCAATTTTGGAGAACAGTAATTTGACTGGATACTTTATGGATAAAAACATAAAGAAACATAACACATAAATACCATACTTCTTGTTTAATAAATTTTGTTTTAGCAATTCTGAAATCTCTTTATATGTAAAGTAAGATTGAACAACTAAGCATGTAATTGACAATGAGAGCCAAGTTTCTCACTATCAGAGAAAGAAGCTGTTAATAAGGAAATTGTGAAGGCTAGAATGAACCCTGTGGTGCTGAATTGGAATTAAAGGGATCAGTAGTCCTATGATTTGTTTTTCTTGTCTTGTTTTGTATTTATAAAATATAAAGATATCTAGATTCAGAGGTAAATATAGATATGTGTTTGCATGGGATAGAATACATACATCTATTTTCTAGCTCTGTATGCTGAGAAAGCCCAGTAGTAGTGAGATGGTCCCCAAATCTTGGTTTCTAAATGTCATTCTACAATGAAAGGAACTAGAGGTCCTTGGATAAGTTATTATTTTCAGTGCTATGAATGGAAAAACGCAGAAGGAGCCCAGAGCATTTTATAGTCCAAGTAAAGGAGTGTTCATAGAAGGATGGCCACATGTTGAAAGGACACAGGCACCAAACTGAAAACCATTGGCAGTGGCCAAAGCTGTGACAGCTTAAGCACTGAAGTAAATAGCAATAGTATTAGATTAAAGCCTATAGAATAAAAGTCATGAGTCAATAGTGATGTAAACGAGTAACTGCACAGTTGAATAAATTAAGCAGGAAAAGAGACAGCTCTTCTTTACAGAGGAGTTCCAATCAATAAATGTAAAAGGAATGGGAGAAATAGAAAATCGCTATTAGAATATCACAGTGTTAATTGTTGTAGGCATGCTCCATTTATGGATGCTAAAATTTGTGGACAAATATTTAACTAGATTCAGTATATTTTCAGAGTCTAAACTTATATCTTCCAAGATAATTATTCGCTGAAAAGGGAAAATGATAACTTTAGGTGAAGAAACTTGGCACACGCCACCTAAATCAAGTGATCAAAGTAAACCTGGTCATTGATAAGATATAGCCACATCATGTGCCCCTGGATATAATACAATGTGAAGAGCACATCACTCGTGGAATATTCTTGCCTAAGCAAATCTCAATCTAATCAATAGAAAATATCAAACCCTTACTGAGGGGCATTCTACAAAATAACTGAACAGTACTCTTTAAAATGGCAACATCAAGACAGATTATGAAAGTAAAGGGAAAGACTGAGGATCTGTGAGAGATTGCAGGAAACTACGGAGACATAAAAGTAAAGGTAATGTGGGACAACAAAACTGCCAAGACCCACACCCTACCAGTGTGTGTGTGTGTGTGCATGAGATTTTGGTTTGTGCGTGCATGTTTGCATGTGTATTGGGTCTTCGCTGGTTACTAATGGACAGGAACACAGCTCAGAAATGAAACAGAAGGGGCAGAGTTGACACTGGACTTTCATTACAACTGGAACAAAAGATTTGCACACTACCAGGAAGTGCTTCTATCCATCTCTCATCTTTGATGCTCTTTACAAATTTACTTGATTCTCACAAGTCAGGTGATGCCCAGCAAAGATGGCCTTTAAGAAAACTCTGACTTTAGATCCACATGGTTATAGACAGAGAGAAACACTTCCCCCAAAGAAAGATGCAGTTCCCAGAAGAAGGATAGCACACTGGGCAGGCAAAATAGTTAATATCTTCATGCAAAAATATAACAATATATTTTCATGGAGACCTCAGAAAGGGGAAAAAAAGAAGGAATGAATTAGCACAAAACAGTTGGAAATGTGATTTTGTAACAGTTTAATAAGGATATTTATAAGTAATAAAAAAATAATTTGTTAAGTGTCAAAACCTAGTACTATCTGAAAAGGACATTCTTTTAAAAAGTAAAAATAATACAGCAAAGCCAAAAATATTTACTTCAAAATATTCATGAATACATTTTAAATGATTACAATATCGATTTAAAAAGCTCTTTCTATATGGAAACACGTTCTTTGTTCCAATGCAAAAATTAAAGCAAAAATAAAAACAGCTGCTTGCCAAAGTTATATGTAAATATAGTATTATTTTTCCTTCATATAAAGCAATAATTCATCCATGTAGTTATTCATTCTTAGTCCAAGAATGTAATGCTATGTAGGTCATGTTATTTTCTTTTTACCCCTGGATTTATCTGAATAAGAATGTGTAACAGACATACTCGTTAAGCCCTTCCCTATGTTTTCCACCTGCAGAAACTTTGGAGTTCTCCTTTGAACTTGTTTTCTAAATTTTTAAGATGGGTCCATAACAGAATATTATTTTGATGTGGAATGAAACAAAACAAAGTAATAACAAAGAAAAAAGAAAAGAAAATGGAAAAGGAAAAAACCCTGAATTTCATTTGTGCCTTTACCAATTACAAGCAGTGTGATCCTGAACACAATGATATTTGACCCTCAATTTTCTCAGATTTTAATTGGTAATCAGGTCTGCTCTACTAATTTAATTTGATTCTTGTTAGTACCAAATGGAGTGATATAATATGGAAAGGGCAAACAGAATATAAAGACAAAACACAGATTAAAACTCTTAGCTAGACAGCAAGTGAAATCCCTTAAACCTCACATGCTGTATTGGAGGCCTTTGGCAGTGAAAGATAAGGGCTATCATGGAAGAATAGGAAAGAGTATTCCACATGAAATTTGTTCTAGAAAAGCACCTCCACCGCAGCTCCCATCTAAAGACAGAGGTTCTATGTTTCATTTGGTCTAATCTATCAGGACAACTGCAAAAAGTAATTTACAGAAATGATGTCGCCTCCGTTTGTTGATTGATTTTTTTGGAAAGTGTTAGCAGAGGCAATTCAAATATTTAGCTAACTCCAATATCAGGTATATCCAGCCCTCGTGGACCAACTCTGTTTGAATCTGTGCTAACTTGTGTGAAGATCACGTCTCTTCTGACATTCAATATGCCATGTGTTTGTAGATTTTAGTGACTTCGCAGTGTGTTGTGGTGAGGAGGAGGCTGTGGCTGGAAGTAATGGTGGTGATATTATACATCCCCACAAGAAAATATTTCATGAACCCTCTTTTTATATATATGTATATATATTATATAGTATTACATATTTATATGGTGCAGTGTATATATTATTATATATTTATATATATGTAAATGTACAGTGTTTATTTTTCTCTTCCAAGTTCCTCTTTGACCATACAGCCAAGAAGTATCCTTTCTTCCGTAATCCTTCTCTCTGTTAAATATTTAAACATGCTCCTGTCTTCTTCATCCATCCCACTGTTTCCATTTTGAAATATCAAATTTCTCTCCTATTCATCATAAAGAGTAGCTTCCTTCATCCTTAGGAAAATGAGATATCCCAGGCCCTTGACTCTTGAATCTGTCTTGCAGAGAGATCATCTCAAAAGCACAGGCCTCCACTGTTTTAGATAATTTACTTTACTAGATGCTAAGAATATAAATGTTTCTCTAAGTTGTTGCATTTAACTGTTCAAACATATTGGCCCTCAACTGTCCTACACCCTTGCCAGGCTTCTGGATGTTTGTAAGGAGTAGTCAGTCATTTTCACCCTGTCTTCACTTCTGAATAACTAAAAAAGTCTATTAAAGTGCAGTGTCTATATCTGTAGCTCCTGTGTGGGCCATGCTTCCTTCTGATTGGATCTCTTGTTTCTCTAGGTTTTTTTTTTTCCTTAATGAAGTTGGTAAACAGTAGAACATTATACATAGAGATATATATAATGCATAAATAATATATAAAGTTTGTACTAATATACAGTATATTTAAATATATAGAGTATTTTATACATAAATACATGGGTTCAGGCCCATGTATATTTTTAGGTAGGATCAGCTGTGTTTCTTGGGGTTCAGTCTCATTTTGCATAGATTTCCCTAAACATGTTCTTACTTGGCATTTGACCGGATGCCAAGCTCAATTGGAATTTCCTATAAATGAAAAATGTATTCATATAAGTATGTCCCAAATATCACATAGGACATAAACTAAAAAATAATTCCTTGCCTATCTGAAATTAAAATTGAACTGAACATCTTGCATTTAATCTGGCAGTTGTATCACTTTATTTCAATAATTCTGTTGGTTACCTTTAATTCTTGTTCTATCAGAGAGTATGTTTTACCACCCACTTTCTAGATGCAGATATTTGTATTCTTTCCTTTAACTCTATTCCAGTTCTTGTTTCCATATTTGTAATTTCTATGTGAGTAGCATTCATTTAAACAGTGCTTATACTATTAGAATACACTAAATATTCATTGCAGACCCAAGTAGTAAATGATGACTACTTTGGTTTAATAGAAATTTTTGTGTTTTCCCCACCCCATATATTTTCTAAAACCACTTTTTCCTTGCTTTGCTCTGTTTTCATATATTCTCAAACTTTTCGAAGATTAAGTGCTTGAGGGTCTTCTGAGCTGCAGGCACCTTGGGGACTGATTCATGCTTTCCCTGATTTGATCCATATTTCTCTATCCTTATTTTCAGTTTATTTGTTTGTTTTGCCAGAACAGAAGAGCTACATTTTCAACTAACTGTCTAAAGGGTTTGTTGTAGGTGATTTTTTTGAGATCTTGCATGTTTGAAAATAACTGAATTCTTTCTTCATACTTGATTGATAGTTTGTATGTATGTAGAATGCTAAGGTAAAAATAATTTCCCTTGAGAATTTGGAGGGAATTGTTCCATTGTCTTGTGACATTCAGCATAGTTGAGAGTCACACTATTCTGATTTTTTTCTGTATCTGTATCTCTCTTGCCTTATTTTTTCAATTTATTCAGTCCCTTTATACTTACAATACTGAAACTTTATAAAGTAATTAAGTGTACATTTCTACCTCTCATTGTGCTGAGTGGGCTCTTTCAATCTCAAGATACCTATCTTACCTTGGGGAAAATGTCTTATATTTTCGTTCATTCTTTTGTCTCCTCTAGTTTCTCTAGCTGTTCTGAAACATCTCTTAGTTGCACATTGGACCTTCTGTATTGTTTCATTTTGTTCTTTGATTTTCTCAAACCTTTCGATTTTTTGTTTTTAGCTCTTTTTGTGAGACTTACTGCACTTTATGGTCTAATACTTCTATTGATTTTCTCAACATTTTAGCATCAAAAATTTCCAAAATACAACAAAGTTGAAAGAAATGTATAGTGAAACACACAGACCCATTACTTAGGTTCTATTTATTGAATTTTAAAAGTTTTATATTTATTGCACATTTTTAAGTTGCCAAAAACTTTTTTTTCTGTTTATTTTACATTGTATCTTGTTTCAAAAATGTACATCTTTTCCCCTATATTTCTTTCTTCTTGAGTAATTTCAACATTTATCTTTGCCTCTTTCACCTCAAAGCATCTTCCAAACTTCTCACAAATCTTGTCTTATTAATTTATATTTAAAGTTGAGCACATAAATAACGGACCAGCATGTCTGTTTATATAGGCGGAGCTTGTGAACTAGTGGGCTTTGCTTTTGAGTGTTTCGGCAGAGATGAGCCTTCTCGGGGAATCCTTATATGCTAGAATGAATAAGCTATTCAAATTCCAAGGAAGAACTCCTTTTTGTTTTACTAGTTTGCTTGTTTAGCATGATAGAAATTCCTGCTGTCCAGTGTTCTGCACAGAAGCCAGAGCACAAGTGTGAGAGTGTATATAAGTGTGTGTATGCCTCTGTGTAAGAATCAGAGTCTGTGGGTCTGGGTGGGTTAGTTAGTTTCATAGTATTATCTAAGCTTCCGATTTCAATTGCGGGGCTTGCTCCTGCCCACTGGATTTACAAATCTGGAGATGTTAGTGTTGTGCCAGGTAGAGTGGCATCCTTATTAGGTTTGGGTTTCCTCCAGAAGGCTTCTTCAGTTGTTTTTTCTCTCTTTGTTTCTTGTTCTGCCAGGCTCTTCATTACCATGTTTATGCCTTTTTATTCCTTCACTACAAGTTTAATGAATTTTATTTTAAGGAGCGGCGATAAAGTATTTGAGTAATTACTTCAGGAATCACTTTACCTCTCACAATCTATTCAATAATGTAGTCCTAGTTTATCTCTAAATCTCAGCAATCTGAGATCAATCTTGTAGAGAGATGCATTTTAGAGCCTGTTCAGAATTTTTAAATAAATAAATGAATGTGTCAAAAATAAAGTAAAAATAAATAAAACTGTTTTCAAGTTAAATTTGTTTGGAACAACAACAACTTTTCCCCAGATGTTCAAATTCTCTGTGTTGCAAAACCAAGCCTTTTGCCTGGCAACAGTTACCTTGGGTTTAATACATATTGTCATATCTTTTATATGTACTGAATATTAGCTTCCAGAAGATAGATCAGGGATGTGGGAATCAGAATTTCCTGGATTGAAAGCTTGGCTATGCTTCTTGCTGTCTCAGTGATCTTTGGGAAGTTATTTACCTCTATGAGGATCAGTTCTCAGTCTTAATATCTGAAGAGCTACCTAGTAGACTGTCTTATACTTAACTGATGATAATTAATAATTATGAGAATTTTCCCTAACACATTGTAATATACATGAAACATTGGAGACTTTGAATCTAGTTTCCTCAGAATTCTTACAAACATAAAATCACATTTATTATTTATCTCCATTTTATCAAGATATAAAAGAGGAAACCAAAGGATCAGCTTTAGAGCAATTTATAATAAGACTAAATCTGGCCAACATACTGTGACTTGGGCAAGCATCATTCCATCCTGTGCTCCTATAATAATATCTGTTTCATAGGGTTGTTGGAATTAAATATGTTAATACATAAAAAATATTTAGAAATGTGATCATCATAGAGAAATCACCAAATATTCGTTGTCATTAGACTGGGTATTTTTATATTATTTGTTTTCTGTGTGTTGTGCACTTTTCTAAGAACTTTACAAGTACATTCTTTTACCTCATATAGTAACTTACAACACCCCTTTGAGAGGGTACTAGTAAATCAATTTTAAGATGAAGACTTGAGACACAGAGAAGTTAAGTAATTTTCTGAAGATGCTTTAACCAATAGGTGGAGAAGGTAAGCTTTGCATCTATGTAGTCTTACCTTGGAATCAATACTCACCAAACCATATTATCTATTTGAGAAATGAAATGAAAAGTATGAAAATAAGTTAGGCTAAAAAAAAAAAAGTCATTGTGGGAAAGGTTTAGAATAGAAAGGCTCTTTAAATGCTTTTTCAGGCAACTTTCTTATAACTCCTGGGTAGAGTTCAGTTTGCTTTAGGAAGGAGAGATACGGGGCTGGGCTGCCAGATAGGGTTAGTGACTCAGAGCTGACACAGATCATTATGTTATTGGGCAATGAATTCAACTACTTGGAGATATTAATCCGAAACATTTTGAAAGGGAGAGAGAAAGAGAAAGATAGAAATAGTGGCGGAGATGGGAAGGGAGGGAAGAGAGAGACAGACAGAGAGAAAGAGAGAGAGATAGAAGAGAGTTTTAATACCTAAAAACAAGGGTTTTACATATTAGTAACAGGAATATTTCCAAAGTTAATTGAAACGAAATTTTGAATGTTAAACATTCTTCTTCTTCTTTTAGAGTTTTCTAAGAATTGTGAAAAAGAGCTGCAAATACTGGTAAACAAAAATTTTGTGAAATAGTACTCACAAAATGTTGCTTACAGCATTTTATTAATTACACATAAAAATCCTGCAAACATGACATAATAACCTCTATCTCCTTATCTTATGATTGTTGAATTTTGTTTTCAAGGCACTTGTTATTTCCTTTTTTCTCTATATAGAGACTGGATTATTTGGATATTTAATTTTAAAATCCATATGTTGTCTATTTTTTCAGTCTGGTTAAATACCAATTCATTACCATCCTCTGGCTTGATTTAGGGGAGCAAATTTACTTCTGCACTGTAAATACTTTGAATGTGTAATACTTTGAATGTGTAATAGGAAAGCTACTTCTCTCTCCCCAGTCCTCATTCAAGACATTTAAGTTATTCACAGCTGTTATTCCCATAACACTTAACGTGATTACATCTATTGCCAACTTCTATAAATTATTAACATCAAAGCCAGGGATTCCCTGTCACACAATTTCAGCCTTCTACAGAAAGAGGGAAACTTAAAGAGGTTTAAGTAGATTAAAGAAACTCAATTGGTAACATGATCACTAGAAATTTAATCTTCATTTATAAATGCTTCCCCTTGCTTTCCTTACCGGTTCTTGTTCACAGGACTACAATAGAAAGTAAAGATCCTGTGGAGATTCCAAAAGTTCAAGTGTGAGATAAGTGAATAAAGTTCATACCAACCAATCTATTCCTTACAGTTTTAAGTAATAAGGCAGCAGAGCCTCCTCTCATTTAACAACATCTTGCAGTTATTACAGTTTATTCAGCTAGGGCTTACAAATTGGATTCATAAAACAAGAATTTATTGAATTCAAAGAAAGGAATGATGAAAATAAATTGAGAAATGTCTAAATGAAATAATAAATGATTACTTCTTCAGAATTCAGAGTGTGGCTGGCTGGCAGTGTTAAGAATTAAAGGCATGTAAATGATAAAGATGGATATCTTACTTTTGTGGCTTCAACCTGGGCAGTTTAAAATAAATATTGCAATAATTGATGTTTCTTAATTATGTGCATGTGGTAAATGACAATTGGTATATGTTATCAACTTCCTGCCATTGGCACTGATGGATGGTCCTTACCTTTCCTCTAAGAAAAAGATGGTCAGGGATTCCATTACACATACTAGTGCTGCATATGAAAAACTCCATGATGGAAACTTTACTAGCGACATTGTCATATTAGCCCAGACTAAAGCCATTTCTGCCGTGCATGCTGACAATAGGAAGATATCATTGCAGGCTAATGGAGACTCAAATTATGCAATCATGTTTAAAGAAGGGTGGGGGAAGGGGAGTCAAACTCCTCTTTTACAGCAGCTGCCTCGTTACCTCAGTGCATCTGAAGTAGCTTCTGAATGATTATTAAAAACTATATTGATGTTCTGATTGAAAGTGATTTTTCAGCAGGCTTATGTAGACTTCAAGAGGGATTATTTTGGCTCATGATCAGCAATTTCAAAGAAAATTTTCAATTAATAGTGTAATAATCTGCTTAGGGTCAGAATGTGTTTATGAAAATTATGCCTCACCACAGATCTGAATTGTTTCACAGATAAGAGTCTGTCTGTTTGTTTTGTAGACGGTCCAAGTCACTCTTCAGGTTACAGGGTTAAAAAAAGAGAGAGAGAGAGAGAGAGAGAGAAAGAAAACAAGATACTTACGTATATCAGAGTATATTATTGGCTGAATATCTTCTTGTTGGTGTCCAGAATTACTACAAACCAGTTTTTAGGGTTTTTTTAGACCATATTTAAAACACAGTGGCTTTTAGTAAACTTTTGTCTTTTATTTTGTTCAAAATTCAAAACTCTGAGTTTTTGCCTTTCTTATTATTTTATAGTAATGAATATTTATTTTTTTCCTATTATGAAAGAGAGTCCTAGATTGATAGAGCTCATGGATAGGTTTTTCAAAAGAAAAACAGTCCAGCATTTTGGAAACAGAAAGTCATACTGAGATCCTTTGGGAAATATAATCTCTAATTTGTTTGTTTTCTTGAAACCAAAGCTTTTATCTGGTAGTTTAAGTCACTGAATATCAACGTGACTTTTGTATTCTCTTGCTTCACCTTATTAATAACAATTTCCCTAATGTCAGAATTATAGTTCAACTTTAAAAAAAAATATTGGGATAAGTGACTTGGGTTAGATAAAAAAGGATGGGCAGGAAGGGAAGCTTTATGCTTTTCTGTGTTGAGTGTGTTTTACAAAGTAGGCATATTGATTTTTTAAAAAAGTTTCATTAAAGTAGTATGCAGTTACCTATCTATATCAATATCTATAGATAGATATATGAGAAAGTACACCACCATAAATGTGGTATAAATTTTCAAAAAGTAAACACACTCAGGTAGACATTCAGATTAAAAAAACAAACATTATCAAAGCCCCCCCCAACCCCCCTGGCTTCTCCTTCCAGTCACTACCTCCTACCACTATTTTGACTTCATATGGCAGAAATGAGTTTTGCCTTTTTGTACTTCATACAAATGGAATTATTGTGAGATTCACTCATATTTTAGCCATAGTTTTAGATAATAATTGTTGCTGCATGATATTCCATTGTAGGGATAAATTTATTCATTCAATTGTTGAAGAACATTTGCATAGTTTCTGGTTTAGGACTATTAAAAATTGTGCTGCTTTGAACATTCTAGAACATGCTTTTTTGGTAGACATGTGAACACATTTCTGATGATTATATTGCCAGGAGTAGAATTGTGAAGTTTATGTGATATGCACATATTCAGCTTTAGTAGATACTGTCAAACAGTATATATTTTTACTAGTAATCTATGAGAATTCTGATTCTTCTATTTTCTCACAAACATATGGTAATTTTTTCTTTTTAAATGTAGACATTTTAAAAGTATGATGGTATCTCTCTAATTATTTTAGTTTGCTTTTTCCTATCGATGATGTGGTTGAGCGTACTTTCATAGGTTTATTTTTTTTTCTTTATTAGAGAAATTGTGAGTTTATAGAATAATCATGCGTAAAATACAGGACTCCCATATACCATTCTATTATTAACAGCTTGCGTTGGTGTTGAACATTTGTTACAACTGATGATAGCACATTTTTATAATTGTGTTATTAACTATAGCCCATGGTTTAACTTAGAGTTCACTGTGTAGTGCAGTTCCATGGAGTTTTCAAAAATTTTTATTCTATTACCAAATATACAATCTAACATTTCCCCTCTTAATCACAGGATATATATATTCTGTTAATTACATTCACAATATGGTGCTGCCATCACCACTATCCTTTACCAAAACATTTTTATCATTCCAAATAGGAGCCCTGTACATTTTAAGCTTTAACTTCCCGTTCCCTAGCCATATCTTGTCCTCTTGTAATTTATATTCTAGATTCTGACTTGATGATTTGCTTATTCTAGTTATTTCAAATCAATGAGATCATATATTTGTCTTTTTGTATCTGGCTTGTTTTATTAGCCATTTGATATCTTATTTTGCAGTTCCTGTTGCCTGTTGTTTTTCCTATTGTGTTGCCTTGTGTAAAAATTGATTAACTGAGTTACATTCTGCATATAAAGTCTTTCTTGAAAATATATAGTTTGAATATCTTCTAGTTTGTGGGTTGTCTAGTCTCTCTCTTAATTGTTTCTTATGATGAACAATAATCCCCAAACCTAATGTAATATTGCCTGATAGGAAATAATTTATAGCAGGTCTGTAGCTCATTCTCTTTCCACTGGAAACTACTTGGAAGAATGGATAGTTGTCATTAAACTTCCATATAAACAAACTAC
Source organism: Tolypeutes matacus (assembly GCA_026826555.1). Taxonomy (NCBI): domain Eukaryota; kingdom Metazoa; phylum Chordata; class Mammalia; order Cingulata; family Chlamyphoridae; genus Tolypeutes; species Tolypeutes matacus. The sequence goes on from JAKSZT010054515.1 coordinate 6,002,269, forward strand.
AGCCACATACCTGAACCTCCATGTTACTGGCATTTACTAGTAGCAAGATAAATGTGAGTCCTATCTACAAAATGATATTTTAGCAGGATATACCTGGTGATTCAGATTGGTTATTGTAAATAAACTTGCAAATTATGGACCCAGCATCACTAGCTAGGTAATGAGGACTGTTCATTTGGACTTTGTAATCCAGCAGTGTATAACATGGAGAGATTCCAAAACCAAATGGCTCCCTTTGTGTAAGTGATATTTCCATACATTTTGGAGGAGAATAAGGATCTTTTGGTGAACTATGTCTGACTGCCTCAGGCTTCCACAAGAAAAGAATTTTATAAGTTTAAAAATACTAAATTTTCTTGCAAAAACAGATCACACCAATATTGTTTTTTTTCTCCAGCTATACATGTTTCTGAATTGCCTCCTTACTTTTTATGAATCCCATGTCACTGTATAGGATCATTGGGTCAATGCTTAATGGAAATATTGAGGATATAGAATTCTTAATTCCAATAACAAAGAGACTCACTGAATAAACAAGAACATTTTAAATGTATTTTTAGAATACAAGTTTAATATAATGTGGTAATGGCTTTGAATAGTCGTTTAGGAAACAAGATATTTGACAAGACTAGAAAACTGGTAAAGGTTTCAAGGAAAATATGGGATTTTATTCACCGTTTATTTTGAGAACTAAAGCTGCTTAGGTAAGGAAAGATAAAAGTTGACGGGTTAAAAAACTAGGCAGTGTAATTCACGTTTGTGAAATATAATCTACTTTTGGTGCTTTGACTCATAACTTAACCCAAATTATAACAGAAAGACTGTAACTGTGGTTTATCTTTCTTTTTTTAAAATAATGGCTAGGGAAGAGAAAAGGTTTTTAAATCCTATTTACAATTATTAAAACAATATATACTAGCTCTCACATTATTCGAAATATAGCTTAAAATTTTAAACTTTTAAAAACTAACTTCATGCATAATATTTATCTTACATATGGATGATTATTTTGAAAAGAATCCATTTCACATGTATTTTTTAAGATTCACCAGCTTTACTTTCTAAGGTCATAATTGTGAATAATAATTTATGATTCTTTGAAGACTTGTCTATCACAATCAAACACACTAAATTATTGCTAATGAATTTTGCTACTCATTTGGTAGTTTCCAAAGCTTGAATTTGGAGAAAATTGAGAAATGATTGTTTACCATGTCATATCTTCTACTCCCCCGCCCTCCCCTTAAATGCTATTTGATTCAGTGGAGACAAGAAATAAATAGGCCACAATTAAAGCTTAAATCATGTGTGCTGTCTAAACTGGAAAAGTTCTATGTTGTCTATTTGAAAGGAAAACATATTTTTAGGTAAAAATGTGTCAAATTTAACATTTTGTTATATAATTGAAAAAATAACTTGTTTTCAAGTCCATATGTGCCACCCTTTGTCATATGGAGGCTAAATGCAAGAATATCTGTAGATATAGTCACTGGTTTCTCAAAAAACACTTTGCGGTATATTTTTATTTTGCGAACAAGTACGCTGAGAGTGCAAGGCATTATCTTAGCCACGGAGATATTGTAAGTGGAAGTAGCTAATTGCTTTCCTTGATCATAAAGAAACCTTAATATGGTTCCTGAAGAACACTTTTGTGCAAAACTGCAACCCAATGAGTCCACCAGGATGAGTTAGCCACGAAACACATTAAATCTTTGAATAGAATTGCTTGCTATTATCAACCTGGATGTAGGAGTGTGTGTAACAAAGATGCTGATTTTTCATTTTGGTTTATTGATTATGATATATGCTTTCTGATATGTAATAAAAACTTTAGCTGACTTTTTAAAGCCATTTATCAAATTATAAAATGCATTATTAATTATGCATAAATGATACTAAGGCATGATAAAAGGAAATAGTCAAACAGTGCAGTGACTTTTATCTGGAAATAGTTGTTCAGCTAGTAAGAATGGCTCTGGCCTCATACTGTCAGGAAGCCTCTTAACTAAATTGTTTTATAATAGTGACTTTGTTAGCAATTTAATATCAGCTGAACAACTCTAACCTAGAAATATGTATCAACTTATTGAAAGTAAGCTTTTAATGATATTGTATTTTCTTACTGTTACATTAAATTGATTTTTTTTTTTTTAATAAACACGCCTTTGTTGTTGTTTTTACTCTTTTCAGTTCAAGTCTTTCTTTGGGCATGGTATTCACTTCAAAACAATTCAGGAATAGTAGAGTCTAGTAAGCAACAGTTTAGGCTTTAAAGTAATACTGATATTGATGAGAATGCTGTAGTCTGTTTACTGGCTTCATGACTTAAGATATTAACTTTTCTGTGTCCTAAATTTCTTATATATGAGATAGGATAATAAGTACCTACCTTCTAGAATGGATATGAGGATTAAATGAAATAATACATATAATAAAATAAACTTGACATTTCACTCTATTTATAGTAAACACATAATAAATGATGGTTTTAAAATTGTTAGTAAGAGCCAGACCTGTTGTATCTAAATTGCTATAAAATCCTTGGGTAAGTTAGAAGTGCAAATGTGTATGTACTACTTTAGGGTGCTGCTAGAGTTTTAGTCTAAATGGGAGGATGTGGCTCTTGTACTGAAGTAATAGGCATTAAAAATGTATAAAATGCAACTCTTGTTTGAATTAACTTGTATTCTCTAAGTCAACAGGTTCCATTTCTAATAAACTACATAAAGATTGCAGTAGAAGAATCAGAGGGAAGACTGTCAGGAGCATATTTCAGACATATTTTTATCCAATTATAATATTGGCCATAGTGATATTCCAAAGTGTCAGATGAATTGAAGGAGAGATAAAAGTGCAAACATTGAACAAATACTTTATCAGAGCTACACTAATTTACATATTCAGCTATGGCTTGCCTTTTAGCACATTGACATTACAATACTTGTTATTTTTATGTGTGTTTTGCATATATGTGTGTGTGCCATTAAGAAAAGTTTTATTATACCATCAAATTTAATAGCTGGAATTGCTAAATATAAGAAAAAATAGTATTTAAATATTTATATATTTAGAAGACATAAAACCACCATAAATGTATTTCTAAAGAAATAAGCAATAAAGATTTTCTTCTTTGTATTTACCTACAAATGCATTTCTTATAATAAGGAATTGCATGTCTCACTGAGAGTTGGTAACCTATTAAAGAAATGGATTCTAATTAATGAATTGACTTTGCCTAAAATGTGTAAACAGATAATGAATGTGAGATTTATTTATTTACTTATTTATTTGCTTATTTTTTTAAAAAATTATACTTAACTTCCTCCCTGAGGAATTAGGGCTGTTAGAGGGTATTGGTTAATTCAATTACATGTTAGGAAAAAAAAAATCACTGTATGTCAAGGTGCGTTTGTTCTAGTAGTAGCTGAAAAATGCTTATGTGCTATACTGTAAAACTTAAAGTAAAATTTTTATAACCTGTCATTGGACCTGAATTTATTAAAAAGTAAAACACAGGCAATCACAATGAAATTAAAGAGAGTTTCTTAGGAAATGAAGTGGCATCTATTTGTAAATATCATGAATATAATGTACAAACCTTCTTTCCAGAAGAGTGAATTATGTAACCTCAGATACTGACAGAACATAGGACAGTGGAAGCAACATCATCATGTGGGGAGCTAAAAGGCTTGTAGAGGCATTTGAACCACCTAGTCAAAGGGATTGTTGGGGATGCATCTGAGTTTACAGTTATAGGCTTCTCTACTTCTTAGAGGACGCTTTGAACCTTCGCTTATAAGATAATGGCTAAACGGAGAGAAATTTGAGAAGAAATGGGAATCCTGTTTCATTCCAAGCTAATCTTTCTCTCCCCAGCTTAGTTGACTTTCCTGACTATTCTCCTAAATTTTAATTACTGTCATAATATTTGGAACACTTTGCAACCCCAATCTTACCTAGAAATTTAAGAATAATACACACACATGTGCAGACACATATAAATATACATATGGATATAGCTATAGATACTCATAATTTTCCCTTTGGAACATTTTTTTGAAAGAAATAATTAAGGAAAATAGAGTAATTAATGGTTTATCCTATCATATAAAGACTTGAACTTGGATAGCATAGAATTTTTTTTAATGCTCAAGAAAATGAAGCTGATGTTGAGCACACCAGGATAGTGGCAAAGAGCAAATAAATATCATTTTTGCCTATTTAAGCTAAGTCTCCAAAATTAAACATAATGCTGGGAAATCCATATACATTTAGCATTTATAAGTGTTACACAGTGTTTAATAGACTGTGAATATCCACATTTCCTTTTCTCATGGCCACTATTTCATTTGTCTGACTGAAGAGCTCAATAGCTTTAATCATAAATGTATTCTATACTTCGGTGAAGGTTAACTTTTACTGTAATTCTGGATTATTGGCACACTAATTAGGCTCCTGTTAGGAAGTAAACAGAGCTCTCAAGAAATGCTTTCCATACCCATAGATCACAGAATAGAAACATTTTCCTGATTAGAAGATTATCATCCTTTCCCATTTTTCATAAAGTGCTCCCTGGTGACCCTCTGTTATGTGCATAGTTTTACAGAATCTGGTGACCATATAATGTTGATTATTATGAAAATTTTACACTTAAAATAGCTTAAAAGAATAACCCCTTTTACACTTGTGTTTCTATCAGTTACTTAAGAAATAAAAGTTTCCACTTTACATTGAAGGTTCTTCTATCCTTATCCTAGTTCAAGTTACTCTTCAACTTCACAAGCAGTAATCACTCAACTTAAATTGGTGTATCTTATATTCTTGCAAGTTTTACATTGTCTAGCATATATATATTGTATCTCTAAAATATATATTAAAATTCCATTTAATTTAAGTTTATTCAAATGGAATGTTGTCTACATTGTTTAGCAAACTACTTATTTTTGTTCAATATTTTTTTGAGAATAATTTCTTTGGTATATATTCATCCATCTTACAGCTATTGAATAAATATAGTATATGTATCTATTTTTCTCTTTATGGAAATTTAGGTTGTTGCTAAATGTTTTCTATTATAAGCAATTTTATGTACATATCGCCTTGTGCATATGTGTATGATTGCTTCCCTAGAAAAAAATCTGCTAGTTTTTTAAATATGTACATCTTCAGTTTTACTAGAGATCGTAAAATTGCTCTTCAAACTGGTTGTACCAATTTAAATTCACGCAAGTAGGTTATAAGAAACATATTTGCTCCTTGTCAAAACATTTTATTATCAGACTTAAATGTTGCCAATCTCTAAGTGTGAAATGGTTTCTTGTAGTTTAATTTGCATTCCCCTTATTGCTAGTGAGGTTAAACATTTTTAAACAACAATAATGTTTCCTCTTTTTTGAATTATATGTTGCAATATTTTGTCCATTTTTCTTTTGGATTACTTATTATTTTTCTCTTCTTTTTTTTTTTTTTTTTTGTTCTTCCTTCCTGCCTTCCTTTTAAACTTCCTTCCATTTTTTTAAATTTTCCTATCAGATTTGCCATAGCGTATTTTCTATTTATAGTACTGGTTGTCCCTTTAATACCTTGCTGGTATTTCCTTCAGTCTCTGAATTGTCTTTTTATTTGTGTGTGGTTGTGTGTGTAATGTGTGTGGGTTTGTAAATTGATGCAAATTCTTTTGTCAAGTATATGTTATAGTTTGTATATTTTGAGAAGTCCACCCTGAGCCTGAGATAATAAATATATTCTGCTATATTTATATAAAAAATTTTAAGATTTATTTTATAGCCTTAAGTGTTTGATTTATCTTATAGCCTTAAGATTTGTTTTTTCCTATATGAGTGACAATTTTTCTAGTACCTTAATTGAATATGCATTGTTTTACCTACTCATCAGAAATACTACTTAGTTAAAATAATGCTTCCACATATTTGTGGATCCATTATAACCAATTGCCATCAAATTCTATCCTATTCTATTCTTGCCTATCCTATCCCATTTTATCATATCCGAAAATATCCTAACATTTCATTTGTTCTATCCTGTCCCATATCCCAGTCTATTCTATCCTATCTGACCCCATCCCTTTCTAACCTATCCTAATTCATTGATTTGTCACTAGGCCAATGCAACACTATCTAAGTTATTTCTAAATTACTATATCTTTATAATAATTTAAACCTTTCTTGTTTTTTTGTTTTTATTTTTCAAAATAATCTTTGCTATTTGTTTTAATTTCCTTGGCTGCTCAAAGCAGATGCCATGAAGTGGGTTGGCTTTAAACAAAGGGAATTTACTAGCTTACAGGTTGAGGCTGTGAGAATGTCCAAATCAAGGCATCATCAAGATCATGCTTTCTTCCTGAAGGCCAGCCGCGATCCTTGGCTCCTCTGCCACACGGCAATATACACGGTAACATCTGCTGGTCTCTCCTTTCTCTTCCAGGTTTCGTTGCTTTCAATTTCTTGCTTATGAGGCTTTTTTCCTTTCTCTCTCTGTGTTCATTCTGTCTATAAAGGACTCCAGTGAGAGGATTAAGACCCATCCTGGATGGGGTGGGTCACACCTTACCTGAACTAGCCTCATCAACAGGTTCTACTTACAATGGGTCCACACCCACAGGAATGGATTAGCTTTAAGAACAGGAATTTTGGGGGTACATACAGTTTCAAACCACTGCATTATTCTTGTTCAGTTCTTTTTCATATACCTATTTTTTAAACACCTTCTTTAGTTCCTTAAAATATCAGTGTTAATTGGAATTACATTTAAAGATTTATTATGGAGAAATGTCATCATTAATATTTTGTGTCTTAATATCCATATATGTGCTAAATCTCTTAATTTAATTAAGTCTTCATTAAGGTCTTCAATACAAATATTAAATTTTTTTCTCTAGTGTTTTTAGTCCATGTTCAGTAGATATAGTTTTAAGTATATTTTATATTGGGTTAGAATTAAAATTATCTTTAAAAAATTCCATTTACTAACTGATTTATAGAAATGAAATCCATTCCATTTACTAACTGATTTATAGAAATGAAATCCAGAAATCTTTTTGTACAAAAAACTAAAAAATAAGAAAGTTCCCTTGTTTCTTATTTATATTTCCCACACATTTATTATGCATTGGTGTTTTATGGTGTTGAGTTTTATGAATTTTTTTCTCCATCTGTGTTGGATTGAATTGTGTATCCCATTTTGGACATGCTCTGGGTCTTCAACCGCATTCTGGAAGGTGTGAATCTATTGTAAATAGGAACTCTAGGAAATGTTACTTCAGCTAAGGTGTGGCACAATTGACACAGGTTGGGCTTTAATCTGGATTACTGTATTCCTTTATAAGAAAAATGAAGGTCAGACATAAAGAGAGGAAGCCACAGGGAGCAGCCAAAATCCAGATGTCAGCAGTACTTGGGATACGTTGCCATGAGCATTGAGGTATGACAGAAAAACCAAGGAAGGCCTCAGACTTCAGGGGAAATGTATCTCTGGGTTAACACTGAGGTTTTAAACTTCTCTTAGCCTCAAAATCATGAACCCATAATTTCCTGTTGTTTAAGCCAACCTGTTGTATGTTATTTGTTTTAGCATCTGGGGAACTGGCAACATCTATTAATATATATGATTATATATGTGTGTACGAATATCTATATTTAGATATATAGTATTTGAATATATTTGGTTTAGACACATACTCTACATTCTTTAGTATGGTTTAAATGCTTCCTTTCTATTCTTGTCCAGGTCTGATTTTAGTTTCTAGAACTGACACTGGTAATACAATGTGTGAACTGGAGCTTGTCAGAATGCTTTGTTACAGGATCACAATTCAATGAGGATCTTGAGCCACAATATATATCTACTACTTCACGAAGCATGACATTTTTAGTTCAGCTGATATTTCTTGAATCAAGACTCTTTCAATGAAGAAAGCAGCATACTGATTTATATTCTAGTGCAAACTCCTTATCTCATTGTAGATCATTAATGAACAGCTGACTGGCTACTTTGAGTAGCACTATTCTAGAGCATACTAACTGTGGAATGAGTTAGGTAGCAACTTTCTTCTACTTTCCATAAGAGTTTTGATAGGTTTGTAGCTATCAGTTTATTGAATATCTTACAATTAAGCTTTAAAATAAATTTCCCAGTTGTTTTATAAGTATGCATATGTTTTGGGGGATAGATTTAAGATTCTGAGGGAACATATTATTTTAATAAAATTTTTATTCTTTAGTTAGTGTTGGTAATTAATACTTTCTTGGAAACATTCTGCATTATATAAGTTTCACATTTACTTGAATAAAAATATGCTTGTGTTTTCACATCATTTTTAATCTCATCTATATACCTAGTAATGTCTTCTTTTTCCTTTTTCTGGACTTACTGATGCTCATTAGCTCCATAGTTTTTCTTCTGTGTCAATCTAGCTAGAGGTATAACTCTTTTATTAAGCTTTACAAATAACCTACTCTTGTTTTGTTAGTCTTCCATATGTTTTTGATTTATTTTCTATTTAATTAGCTTCCACTTACATTATTTTCATTTTCTTCTTTATTTCAGCTTATTCTGTGTTTCGTTTTAACTTTCTAATTTGATTGCTTAGGCATTTAATTTTCAAACTTTCTCATTTCTAATATAAACATTTAATAAATTTATTCTTTTTTTTTTTTTTTTTTTTTTTTCCTGGTTTTTTTTAATTAGCATTTTTTTTTTTTTTTTTTGGTCTGAACATCTTGTAACACTAACATACATTTATTCAGTCTCAAAGAAAAACAGTCTTATATGAAATATCACCCACATTTGTATTTCTCATGAGATTTTACTATGCTCTACAGCCCCATGTTATTTTATTTAGATTTCCTTTTAGTTATTTACATGACCTTAGACTTTCCCTTTCAACCACTGTCATACTCACTGCTAGTTACAAACATTATGCTGTGCTTATACCTTTTCAATTTATTCTTTATTAAAGCAAGTAACATTTTTACATGCATACTTAATGTGGAGTAAATCAATACCTATACCTCCCAACAGATCTGTACAAGAATCTTAGAACATTGAAAATTTTATTATTCCTTTCATTCTTACATTCTGTTGCTGCCCAGCATTTTAATTTCTTCTATTACTTTTTATGTCTTTTATTACTATTATATTACTATTGTTATTTTTAATTCTATACTTTATATTTTATCTATATATCTAATTTCTTTGAGATTATGTATCTCATATTTATCCTTCTGAATTCAGTTTCTTCTACTGAACGACAACCTTATGTTGTATATATTTAGGGTTATCTCTGAAAATGTCTCTTCTCTTTCTCTAGACTAGTAATTTAGATATAAAGGAATTTATAGTTTGTACTTTTTTTCTCATAGTTTTAAAGGTATTATTCTATCTCTTCTGAACATGACTCATCAGAAGCTTGCTATGGGTTCTCTTAGTCTTATCTCTCCGGCAGTGTTTAAAGTCTCTTTGTTATCGCTTGTGTTTTGTAACTTTATTACTATGTGTTGAGGGGTAGGTTTTTCTCTTTGACTTCTTTTGACATCTGTAGTAATCTTGTGGTTCTTCTCCAAATAGAATTTCTTGTATGACTTTAACCTTATTTACACATTTAAATTGGGTTTATTATGCTTTATCAAGCCTATTTTGGTGTTTTGTATTGGGAATATATTCAGGATATCTAGTCTGTGTTATTGTCAGAAACTGAAATTCCAGTCACAGAATTTAACACAGAATTTGTTTATTCAGCATAAATAAAGTAATTGTGGTAACTGATATGTAACAGAACCAATTAGGGAAAATTCATGCTCTAGAAGCTAAAACACAATAGAAGTGGTTAATAATTTTATAATAATCAGCTGAGACACCAAACACATAAAACTTCTCCAAGAAGACAATTTTTCGAGGAAGACAATTTGGCAATTAAATTTCACCTTCATTTTGTGAGGAATAAATAGAAAAAATATTTGTTTTTGTCTTGTCTGATGAATGGAAAATCAATAACCATTGAATGGAATCTGGGTGTAGCATAATGTTAGTTATTCAAAATAAAATATGTTTGCCCTTAAACTAAAAGGGAAATCAGAACACTTCTTTACAGAGGGTTCCCTGAAGCTTCTCCAGAGCACAAACAAGGAAATTGGAGTAGGAAACAGAAACCTCTCACAGTGCCAAGCCTGAAATCTCTACTACCTAATTCCACAGAGATATTTTTTAAGTCTTTTATCTACTCTTAATTACCATAAAATTGGAGGATAAATATTTAAGCACAGTTCAACTAATTTTTTTTTTAACAAAAAAGTGCCTGTTTTTTCTTAACTCAACAATTACCTTTTTAGGGGCATTTAGTGAACATTATATCATTACAGATTTCCTTGTGATGGGGCATCATGCTGATTCACACAGGTGGAGAGGAGATGTCACACCAGGATGTGTCAGCATCTGGGGTTCGAACAGACACGATATTCTTAACAAGCCATATCAAGGAAAATTTTCAGTGTAAAATTCCTTTTATTATTATTATTTATATATAATCCTTCTAAAAAGTATGTCAAACTCCTCATTGAAGAACTTCCACACCTGGACAAAAAGAGAACAGTTTGGATTAAAACAGAGATATTTGGACAGTATATTTTGAAAATTTTAAGTCAACACAGGTTTTGAATCAATTTCAAATATATGTGAAAACTTTTAAAGTTTAAAACTGGTACAACTTCAAAAATCATGTTTTATAAATGTAGAATTTTCCAAAGTGAGTTTATCATGATTTTGTAAGTATTTTGTATTAAAGTGTAGTATTATTTGTGTAAGGGTTACAAAATTCAGTGAGCTTTTTGAATTTAATAGTAGCACGAAGGAATTAATAATTAGGGAGAGAGGATAGGAGATGGAGTGGTATAAATGAACTAAATCATTATCTTTCATAGCCAAATGTAAAGAGAAAATATCTAAATTTTATCAATATGTAATGAATATAAATCATTAAGTAGACTTATAAGCTTGATATTGAGGATTTTGAGAGAAATAGAAAAAGATTCGACCAATGAAAAAAGTAAATGCTGTTGCCTCTAGGAAGTAGATCTATGGTCAATGCCTTCCAGTAAATCTTCTCCTCTATGTCTTGGTTTCCATTTCCTTTTTTGAAAACCATATTCATATATCACTAAGGAAAACCATCAATAGGGTTTTATCATTTGGGGATGCCTGTCTTAGAAACCTGCTTGGTATATAAGACTGAGCCTTTGTTAATTTGCAGTTTTGGAGAATGAATTCAGTAAGAACTTGCTAGTGAAGCTAAGACTTTTCTTTATTTTCTATAATAATCTGCATAAAAATGTCCCTCTCCCCACCCCTTGGGTGGGAGTCATAATTGTTTCTGTGTTAATGTTATGGCATATAAAGAGCTATAAGTCACACAATATGCTTATAATAAAACATCATCCAGTTCTTTATTATGATTTTCCTCTTGATGTCCAATGATGCTCTTGGCACATATAAATTGGGGCCTATATTTTCATTCCTTGATAACACTGAGAAATATTTTTCCCATTTAGAGTCTGCCATTCATTTGGTTGCACACCAAACAAAATTAAGTGAAAATGTGGAAGTGGATGTGGCTCAGTGGTTGAATGCCAGCTTCCCACATACAAACAAAAAAAAAAAAAAAAAAAAAAAAAAAAAAAAATTAAGTGAATATGATGATTTTTCTAGTTATTGATTGCTGTGTTACAAACTACCTGCAAATTAAGTGGCTTAAAACAACAACCATTTTATTATAGTTCATCAGTAATTAGAGGAAAGTTCAGCTAAGCAATTCTGTAGCTCATGGCATCACTCAGTGGTACTCAGCTAAGAAATGTCTAGTCTGCAGAGTTCATTGTGGCTTAACGCACAGCCTGGTACCTGCTGGGGATGGCTAGAGCCTAGACTTGGCTCACACTGGTGGCTACACAGCACAAGGGGCTCGTGTTATCTGGATTTCTTACACAGTGGTTAGCCTCACCAAGAGCATGTATTTAAGCCAGGTAAAAGCTATTAGGCTGATGATGTTGGAAGTCCCAGAACATCATTTCAGCCATTTTATATTTACCAAGTAAGTTTACATGTTCAGCCTTGTTTCAAAAGGGGTGAATTACTACTCTCTCCTTCTCTACCTTGCATTCAAAATCTGCATGCATACATGGGAGGAGTAGCAAAAAATTTGAAGTCATCTTTACTAAATCATGTTGCAAAATTGAGTTTTCATTTAATGTTCTAGGGAAAGAAACTGCACAAAGCATAGCTGAGAAGACATAAAAGTTTTGGAAACCTATACTTCTAAATTTTACAATTTAAAAATCAAGCAGATCAGTTACCATCTCCTTATCTACCCCCTTTTTCAGTGTTTCTGTTATATCCTTGTTAAAACCATGTGATTATTAAACTTGAAAATATAAGGCTGTGAATGTGTATTTCACACTTTTATTTTTATTCTGACATTCTAAACATTTTCCTACAGAAAGTTTAAGAATTGATCTTAAAAAAAGTAAAAAGTAAAATAAACTTAAAAAGTCTATGAAAGATCTGAAAATTTCTGTTGGGCCTAGCAAGATTTTTAACCCCAAACAGCTTCTGTCTATCTAGTTTGATAAACCTATATTGACCAAGAAAGAGCTGCTAAACTGTGGTCCTATTCTTACTGTCCCTGAATCTCTTTTTATGGCTAGCAAATTCTGTTTTCTCATAACTTCTATGTATTTTAACAGTGAACAGCGCTGAGCTAAGTCGTTTTCTATGCATTATATAATATAATCTTTACAACCCTTATATTCTATTTTGATATCAAAACATGATGTGTATTTGCTAATGGAATTATGTAAATTAGATAACATTTAGACCTGGAAACAAAATTAGATATATCCTCATTCTCATTCTCATTTTTTTTTAGATATTGGAAAAGTGGATTAGAAAATAAAGAATGCTGAAACACAATAGCATGTAACCATTTTATCTAATAGAGCATTATTTTTGCCCTACAGTAAAATATTATTTATATTAATTATTGTATCAGTTAACTATTACTATGTAACAAATGTCTCAAAATTAAGCAGCTTAACACACCACACATGTATTATTTCACAGAATCTGGATGCAGCTCTCTTGGGTCCTTCAGTTCAGGGTCTCCCACAAAGCTTCATTAAGGTTCTGGTTGGTCACAGGCATCTGGAAATTCAACAGGGAAGAATCCACACCTAAGCTCTCTCAGTGGTGGTTGTCCAGAATCAACTTCTTACGTGTTGTTGGATTGAGAACCTCAGTTCCACACTGGCTATAGCCAGAGACTGGTCCCAGTTCCTTGCCACTTGCGCCTCTCCTTTGAACAATTCAAACCATGGCAGCTGGCTTGTCAGAGTGAGCAACAGAGAGCTCCTGCAAAACAGAAGTCACAGTCTTTTATAATCTAATAGTGGTAGTAGCATCACATCATGTTGTGTTACTTCATTCATTAGGAATAAATTACTTGGTCTAGCCCACAATCGGGGAAAGGAGATTATCCAAGGACATGACAACAATGAAGTGGGGGATCATTGGGAGCCATTTTAGAAGCCTCTACCACAATTGTGTATGTATTCAAAATTTCTGATTTATTTATATTTTTCTAAGGAAAATATTGTTCAAGTTTTGCAAGCTTACGCTATCAACTATTTGACATAATTGAATTATGAAATATCTTAAGTATATTAGTATATAAATGCACAAGTGTGCTTTTTTTGGTCATGCTTTGCCTCAAAACACCAAATCTAATGGAATAATATCTTCTGCATTATGATTAGCTTATAAAAATTTCAAACTACCTGGTTTTAAATTCATTCAAAATCAGATACAGAACTTCTACTTTGCATTCAAAATCTGCATGCATACGTGTCTCAGAATACATAGCAGCTCTTTAGAGTTTTCATGTGTCATTTAGAGTGTGGATGGAAAACTTATAAATACAGTTCCAGAGCAGAATACAAGGTTAAGATTTTAATAAGTTGAAGCATGTGAAGAACAAATCCTATAATATAATAGTCCCATTCAGTAAAATTAACATGAACAAAGGTTTAACATTTAATTTGAAATTTTTAATAACTATGTGAAATAAAGAAGCTCTGCTTCTATTAACACTATTTTATTATTTCCATAATATGCACTGAAAGTACGTTATTGAAAAAATGAAGAAGAAATACCCTGGTTATATAACTATAGGTGATGATTTTTGTCAAAACAGAATAAGAATCACGGCTGGTTGTCCTTGTGGCATTTTAAATGGCATTTCATTTATCATGCTTTCCACTATTCCCCTTTCACTTTTCAAAAACGAAATTGTAAGGTCTTATTTAATGACCACGTAGAAAGATATTACGATTATAAATCCTGTTGGAAAACTTTATTTTAAATTTTATGGAATATATTGCATACAATTAAGACTTTAAGCATTTATGTAGATTTATATAATTGTGGATTTCATCTACTTTATAAATAGCTAAAAATTTCATACAAAATGTGCTTTATTTTCAGAGTCTGCCACTTTTTTGAGAAGTAGTCTGCCCAAATTTCCACCACATTCAGGGAGTAGGCATCCTTTTTGAAAGATACAGGGGCTGACAAAATCTTTTACAGTAACTGGGGATGAAAAGATTATGTGTATCAAAAGAAAAATGCCAAAAGTGTACACATAAATTCATTAATTAATAAAAGTATAGGCCTAAATAACTAAATAACTCTTTTAAAGATAATGATGCTCTCTGACATGAGTCTATTTTATTTCATGCTAAATTAAAAAGATAAACACTGGAAAAAATTCATTTGCATTAAATAATAAGTAGGGTTTTTTGCTTGTTTAGAAATACTGATCTTTTTTTATGCTTTTATATTAAGGTGAACTTTGCAATCTTTTATTTATATACTATATCATTCCTAGTTAGAACCTATTTCTAACTTTAAAGGCATTAATAATAGAGTGGTATGTATGAACTCTATTTTATGCATGATTTTTCTGTAAACTTACTTCCCTAATTAAAAATAAATAAATAAATAAATAAATAAATAAATAGTCCCCTTACTCTGAACACAGAAAGCTTAATGCAAATCAAAACATCTGATAACTGCTCACAGGATTGTCTATGTAAAAGGAAGCACCAAATGGACTTATTTGTATCACTTTCAGTTTCATTTCATTGACTTATAAAGTAATAAAATTGAAGTCTTTGCTTTCTTTTTATATACATTTAGGTAATATGACCCATAGCTTTAGCCTGTCATAAAAATATAGTATCCTGTCTTTTATTACTTCAATTAACTGCCGTTGTCATCACCTCTCCAACTGATCAGGAAATTCTACACTTCCCTCCTCAAGATCCTCCCTGATCTAATTACTTGGTCCCAGTCATCTAACTTGGTCCACAGGGGTGACATTGCTTTTCACACTTCAGGAGCAAGAACTAGAAAGGGACATCAATTACTTTTGCCATTTTTCTTTTGCTACCTTATGAATTCCTTATTGAACTGGTCCCTCAATGTATGATAGCTACTTGTCCCCTGCTGTTGTGATGACCTGGATGGCAATATCCCAAAGATTGCAGTGGTGGCGCACATTTAAACCCCAAGTGACAACTCTCATATTTCAGAGTCACATGCATGTTCGGCCATTTTTCTAAATATATAACTGTTGTTCTAATGCATCAGAGAATGGAAGGCTTCTTTGAAGAAAGAATTAACACTCTCCAAAGAACAATTGGGCTTTGGTAGTGTTGGACCCAGGTCACTAATCCAGGCTCCCCTTGTATCATACTTAGTTCTCCATTGTGGTTTCATCTAACAGTCATCAAGAAAAGTATAAAATAAGATTTTTCCTAAAAAAAAAAAGACACTTAAAACTACAGCGATTTTTGATGAGCTGCTCTGAAACAAATACTAAGATAAACTTTTGAGGAATATATGTAGGTAGGAACATACATATTACAAATACATAAAATAGAGGTAGATTTAATTAAATTTTCAAATACTCAGCTAATCACAGAGCCTAGAATTACTGAATATGCTTGGAGATGAGAGGAAATACCATGACAATGAATTAAATGTGTCCCCTTCCTGGGTAGAATCTTTATTGTATAGGAAACATTTTAGAATATATATTTCAGAGAACCAGAAATAAAGAAGCTAAATTATCAAAGAACCAACATACACTAAATCAGAGGGCATAAGAATTATTTCTTGAATGAAATTGAATTTGACTTATACTCTTCTGGGACTATGATATCACCACCAAGTTAAACTTGCTAGTATGTTTGAAGAATAAGGGTTTCTTAATTTCTAATTCAGGTCTACCTGAACTACATGGAAATATAAATGCCAGTCAGAAGATGAAGTACAAAAATGATGTGAAGATAAACATGTCACTTGACAGCAGTCAGCACAGAACTAACATGAGAAATTTGAATTAACTGAATTGGACATTTGAAGATTGGATGATCTTAAAATTCATGGTTATATAAACAGAGAATATTTCATTGCATTTGTGTCTGATTTTAATAGAATATATAATTTTTATTTAGACCATCTCCTAAGCAACTCTACTGTGGACTTTAGAGTCTTACAAATCTTTTGGTAGACCCAATCTCTATCCTTTCAAATAGAAAAATTTGGATAAAAATCTTTATTCTCTCTGACCATGAATTTTCTCAGCTTTAAAATGGGGACTTTTTGTATGTATGTCTCAGAGTTCTGTTGAGGATTATATGAGATAATGTATGTAAAATGTTTGTTCCTTAATAGATTCCTTGAAAATGAAGGGACTCTTTATTTGCTAGTCAAGAGCTCTAATTCATTGCTCTCTGTGTCTCTTTCTGAAATGAACAAAAATTACCGTCACACTGCAGCATGTATCCCTTCATTTGCTCTCTTGACACAAATTGAAGGGTTTGGAAGAGGAGTCACGTTCTCCCTCCTCACACTTGGGAGCACCCTTTTGGTTTTCACTTCCAGGCTATAAGCTTTACAGGGACAGACTGCTCCTTGAACTTGCATTGCCTGATTGGGACGGTTAGTTTAAATCAGGGGTTCAATATCAAGAAGCCCAAATTTACTACAAAGTTAAAAAAAATTTCCTCCCATTCAAAGTCAATAATCAAATGATAATTTGATTTTCATCTGCCTGTTGTATTCTTTTTTTTTTTTAGAAGGATGTTAATCATTTGGTCCTTCAAATACCATTATTAGTAAGAATATGTTTTAGTATTCTTTATTCCGGTGTAGCTTAGGAAACTAGGCTTATAATTAATATTTAAATATATATATACTTAACATATATCTAATTCATAGACAATATGTATACTTTATATATGTGTGTATATATAATATATAAATTAAATATGAGGCAGTCTCCTATTTTTCATTTCAACAAAGTCATAAGAACTAGGTTTCAAATTCAGTGCTGAGAGTTACCAGATATTTAAGTTTTAGAAATTTTGTCTCTATTTCAGCCCTACTTCCATTATATTTAAAATGGTGAAAATAATACCTCCTAAGTTTTTGGGGCAAGTATAAAAAGTGGGGAAGTCTATATAAAGACCCGAGAACACTGTATCCTTGTCCTTTGACTCTTTGAGGAAGTAGGGAGATCCTTATTCTTCAGTGGCTGACCAGGTGATGTTTTTAATGCTTCATATGATTCTAGGACTAAAAGAGCATTTTTTTCCAGCTAAGGTAAAAAAATAATTCAGGCTCCCTAAGAAGAGAAGAGTGGTAACAGACTGTGAGGCTAACAGAAGTCTAAGGAAGAAATGATTGACGAGGAACATCAACTCATTTCCCATGTGAGCCTGATGTCCTTTCCTCTCCATGAGACTATGGAATCTAGCTCTTGGTTGGTTAATTAAAATGCAAATAGCTCCAAATTCCTTATCTTACGTGGGGGTAAAAAATTATAAAATCGAATCATAAAGGAAAATAATTTAATAAGAATCTGACTCAGGTAGACTGAATCAGGCAGTCTCCCCTCCTCACAACTGGTTGGCTGCTCTTAACTCTCTGAGATTCTTCTTTTCTGCAGCTGCTGCATCTGGGCTTTCCTGTCACTTGCAAATGCAGTCAGATGACGATAGAACCACCAGAGCTCCTGATAACTAGGTAATGTGCCTGACAATGCTTCAGAACAGAATAACTCTAAAAAAAATAGCTTATGTACGGTCATATTTTCAGGGTTCATGATTGCTCGTTTTCTTGGACAGAAAAAAATTTCTGTGGGGTCTTGATGGACTTCAGAGGCAGGAGAGTCAGTAATCGGTCAAAACTGAAATTTTGGAGAACATCACAGATTTCTGAAACTAAAGAAGGATTTTGCTGTTGGCTTCACAAAATCATAAATGGACCAAAGAATCAGGAAGGTACTAAGAAATAACCTATAACATGCAAAAAAGAGAAGAAAACATCTTAGGATGAATAGGGAGTCTTTGCCTTGTATAAACAACCAAGATTTATTCTCTCTTTGGTGGTGGGAACCAAAACTATTTTTTTTCGTACCATTGTGTTTATGCAAAAAAGAAAAAAATATTTTTCTTAACAAATGCACAAATGTTATTTTTTTTTTAATCATGTTAACGCTTCGATTTTTAAAAGAAATATGTAGACTTCCAGTTTATAAAGTGGATTTAAGCTCCTATGCATTGCTGGTAGGAATGAAATGTAAAACAAAGTCTCTGGAGGGGAATGAAGCATTCTTCAGCAACATTATCCATACATTTCCCTTTTGACCTAATGATCCTATTTCTGGGAACTTATTCTACAGATATAACTGTCTATGCAAGACATTATATAAGAAGCATTGTTTGTCACAACAAACAATTAGAAAAAATTCCCTATAAGGAACTGGTTAAATAAACACTTTGAAATACTATATAGCTGTAGAAAAGGATGGTGAAGCATTGGTTCTCTGGGACTTATTTTTTTTTTTTTTTTTTT